>RZGM01000061.1:0-219660 GCA_027886205.1 Fusarium piperis | reverse complement strand
AGATACATAAGATACTTGTTGCGCCATACTTGGTGTGGCGTTGTGGCTGGCGGGCTTCCTATTTGGGCATAGTGGGGTGCTGGCTACACTGGCTGGGATGCTGGCTACACAAGGCCCTTTTTTAATGACTGTTGACACTGCAATAGGAATTGCGTTTGCTTGGTATGGGGCTAACATCGTCATTCTTCAATTTCGCTTCACTGTGGTATAGAGTCACGTGAACACTTCCAACCTCAAATTGGGCGGGGCGGCCAAAACATTTTCTTCCTCTTCATCATTCTCAGGGAACGCAAACTTTGCTCTACAACTCTCACAACCCAATTGGTAAGCCATCTTGTCTATTTTCCCACACAAACCTCTTTGGAATGATGCTTTAAAAGCATGTATTACCTGAATACACATTGATGTACCATTTATCACCAAGATCTCTGACCCAAGCTCCTTCCACCCAAAATGTTGTCGAACTTTATGACCTTTCACAGTCGGCTAACATATCCAAGAAATACATAGGCGCGTCACTTACACGATGGCATCTGCACCCAAGCCTCCGCCTGGCCACTTCAACGTCCTCTACTTTGCGACTGCCAGCTCCTTCACGGGCAAAGACTATGACACCCTGCCCGCAGCTATAACACTGAAGCAGCTCTTTGTGGAGCTGGAGTCGAGGTACCCTGGCATCAAGGGCAAGATCCTCGACTCGTGCCTCGTCACGGTCAATCTCGATTATGTAGAACTGTCCAGCGAGGAGGGCATCGACGACACCGTGATCCAGGAAGCAGACGAAGTGGCCATCATCCCTCCCGTCAGCTCCGGTTGAAGGATATCAGGCGCGTCAAATTGCATGGAAGCTCGCCTCGTGCACCCATATCTGTGACGTGATGATCTACCCCGAAACTTTCGTAGCTGCACAGGGACTCGTCTCGCAGAACCCCATCTCCTAAGGACTCCCGTCCACCGAGTTCCCTGGCCAACTCCCCGGCAGCAAGGGCTCATACTCGCCCTCTCTCAGCGTCAGAATCCTGTACCAGCGATACCTGTGCAGCTGCCGCCACCATCTAGGATGCGTCTTGTGATAGTGGTGGAGCCGGCGTACGCCCGTCACAACGAGAAAGACCAACAGGACAAAGACGAGGGTAGATGTGATGGAGACGATGGAGGTGATGCTCGTTATCGACGAGACCTGGCATCCCAGAGGCCGTGTCCGTAGCTCCCACCGCTCGGCCCAGTGCGGACACACATTCTCGTCATACGCTGGGGCTAGGAGGGGAACCTTGTGAGAATTCGGAACGCAGGACCATGTCTACCAACTTGATGAGCGGGGAGTCACTGATAGGTCGCGCCGAAACAGACCGGGTGGGAATAGATGGAAGAGGGAGGACCTACAAAGGGGCACCAACTGCACTGCTTAGCCGCGAGGCAATCGTGGCATGTCTGCTTCGACCAACAGCGGAGGAAGTGTTCATCCTGGCTTTCGACCTGACTGAAATTGGAACGAAGAGCTTGAATTTCGTCAGAGGAAAGCCAAGGCGCATTCATTTTCGGTCGCTGCGATAAAATATATCAGGCAAACAGAGAAAGAAAGAGATATGTCATCAACGTGAAGACAAGGCAAAGGTGTCATCCGTCGTGGCTGAGTTATCATCAAGGCTGATCTAGTGCGGGGCGGGGAAGGTGTAAACCCAAACAACCAACCCCTGTAGAGCAGTGCAAGGATCAACTAGGCTCAAAGGAAGCATTGTTTATTGATGTGAAGATGCCTCATGGTCTATCATCATGGTCTATCATATACAAGAATCGTCAACTAATAATACATAGTTAGGCCCCAGCACATGTAATGGCATCAACCCCATCGAGCCCGCACAGGTCCCTCTCTCTCAATTGTCGAGACATCCGTGCTCGCCGTTTAGCCAGCCTCAACTCTGCCTGTCGTCTTCTTGTCCGCTTTGCCTTGGCTTCCAGTAGCGGCTCATCGCCCAGATTCTCGAGTGGCATCAGGTCGGCTAGAAATCGCCGTATGTGTAAGCCAGTTTGTTCACGAATAAAAGCATCGATCTGTTCATTGCACGCCGCCGATGCCGCAATGTGTAGGCCCCTCAGAACATCACGATCCATGATTTCGCCTCGATCGTGCCCCCGATTCGCCATACGGAGGTTTCGCATGGATGATGTCCTCTGAGGCACGTTCGGTCGAGCTACCCTTTGGCTGGCAAACTCCCGAGAGCACAGAGTGACATGGCTTGCGATGACCGGGGAGTCGCTGTGCCTTTCCTCGGTTGGTGATAGGCTGGCACATTCCTCATTGACTTGCCCCTTTGTTGCCTCTGCAAAGGCAGTTCCAACACGTAGCCTGCAGGCATCCCAGAAAGGTGCTGTAGATCCATCTGGTGGTGGCAGATCCGGCAGGGGTTTGAAAACTCCTGTCATCTGGGATGGTGGCGGGGCGAGAAGTGCAGGAGGAAAGCTTTGATGGCGTCTGGGAATAGGCTGAACGAGCTTGAGCTGATTTTGCTCCCCAAGAGGTTGACCTCTTGAAGGTTTAATCAGTCCAGCACTGGTATCCTGGTCTTTGGCTGATTGCTGTAAGTGAGGTTTGATTGCTTGGGCCTTGTTCTTTGGCCCTGAGAAAAAGGCTGGCCTCGGATGTAGCTTCTCCTTCACTGCTTGACCAGCTAAACTGGCTGGTGTCGTTGCCTGTAGCTTGAGGTTCTTTCGATACTTGAGCACCTTGTTATCCCGCGGTTCTATGTTGCGCCATTCTGGAAAAGCCCTCGCTTGAACCTTGGGCATCTTGGACTTGGGTCCAGTCAATGGTGGCTGCACCTCGTTGCTGAGAGTATGCTCCTCGGGCCGCGGCTTCGGCTTTTGTGCAAGCTGAAAGCATCTCTAATCTCTCCACTGGCTGCTATCGTTTGGAAGGCACGGAACACAACGAGACTTAGGAACCTGCTCGTCGAGGGGATTTGTTTTCCCCTGAGGCGGAACCTGATCTACCAAGGCATATCTCCAGTCATCCATATCTGCAGCGGCAGTAAATGAGATTTCTGTGCTCGAGCTCTGGCACCCTTCGTTCCTATCCAGTTGACCAGGGTGCGGTCGCTTGGAGTGAAATCGTGACGGTTGAGTTTTGGCAGCTCGAATTCTGCCCCTTTTGGTTGGTGAAGAAATTGGCCCTGCCTGATCTTTGGACGTGACAGCGAGTCTAGCAGCTGTGAACTCGGAACGAAAGGGAAGGAGGGCCGATATTGTATGAACTGTTGCACCCGAGTGAGGCGGCGTTGGTGTAAAGGCCGGCAACTTGTTCTTGGCTCCAGACTGCTCGGCGTAGTGATGGAGTTCCTGTGTGAAACGATCAAGAGCTTCCCTTTGACTTGGAGTCCTGGACTCGTTATCACAACCGTCTGTGACTGGCGACTCGGCTCTTTTTGGGCTATGCTGCTCAAGTTGGTCCCTGTTCTTGATTGATAGCATCTGTAATTGTTGCGCAATGTTCCTTGAGATGGCTTCTACCAGTTCGTGGTTTATTCCAAGTGGCCTCAGGGTTGAACTTTCACAGGTTGCATCTCCAGTAGGGAAATGAGAGATGTTTTTGTCCAGGGGTAACTCGGGGTGGAACTGGTTGTGTGGTTGGCCGTTGAAGTTAGGATCGGACATGTCCTGTTTAGGTGTTACTGGAGAAGAAGTTGCCCGCCGCGTAGAATTTGCAATGTTGGATATCTCTTTGAGCGGTGGGTCAGGTTTTGGTGAGAGTTTGAAAGTTGAAGGGGAACATTGAAGTGAGGATGAGGTGCAGGTAGAGGGAGACTGATGTTGAGGTTCGATATCAGATTTGGCTGTCGGATCGATGTTCGAGTTCGTCCCCTTCGTGAGTTGGCCAGAAGCGTAATTGGATGCAGTTTTTTGTGTCGTCACCACGCTTTCAGGGTTGCCATACTGATAAACTAAAGGGGGAATCTGATGGACAGGCGCAGAACTGGCTCGATGCCGGTGTTGAGGGCCACGCTGTTGCACATGTGGAGGACGTCGTGGCAGTCCTACCACATGAGTTGGAGAGGTTGCCGTGTCAAGGGAGCCAAGCCTGAAAGCGCGAACAGCACGTGTGCTGGATGGTGATAAAGAGGTGCGCGAGTTGGGCTTAGATGCTGACATGACCATCTTGTGGTGAGTGAAAAAAGAGGGTATTCAAACTGGAAAAGATTCGAGATAGTGTCGAATTTGTGTGTCATGATACAAGCGTGTAGTTGAAGAAGTTGGTGAGAGGAGAGAGAAGGGCGAGGTAATAGCAGAACGGTGTTCCCGTAGACCTGCTCGGGAAGGTAGATAGAAGAGTCCATGGCAGGAGCTTCTTTCCTGGCTCCAGCCATGGTTTCCTAAGGGGACTAAGTGAACAGGAAGGAACTTCTTTCTTAAAGTTACCTTAGGTAGTAGTTAGGGAGGTCAGTTAGACAGTCTACCTAACATCCTTGATGCCAGGAGAAGCGTAGACCTCGAGTTGACGTCTTCCTTTCCGCAAGAGAAACTCGATGGCGGCAAAGTCGCGCTTATCTATCTTCAGGTTCCGTGCAAATTCATTTCTAGCATTAATGTTAGACACCCATTGGAGATGATTAGATAGAGACCTGGGGCGGGCAAACCTGGCAAAGTTCTCAAAGTGTGGACGAGTGGCCTGCGGCTTCTTACGGCTCTCGCGGAGACAGTTGCGGTAGAGGGCCAGGACCTCCTTTTGCAATCCTGAGAGACGAGCCATCTGGAATGAATATATCGGCCAAAAATTGGTGTGCAATTGAAGCTGTCAGCCTTGCAGTTGCCAATGAAGGATGTGATGTAATTGAGTCAAAGCTGAAAAGTTCCCCGGGCCGACGCTGGAGGATCCCGTCCCGTCGTTGTGGGACCGGGGACTTTCGGCCGAATGTCAGGTTGCAGCATATGTGATGACTTGCTCTACAATGACGAGAAAAGATGTTCTACGGTACCTAGCAATTATAAGGATAATAATAATAACTTTCAACTTTGGGTTCAAAGCCTAAGAAGGGGTTAAGAGAGCGGAATTGGTGCGATATTTGACGGAATAGATATGGGTGCCATTAGCCCCTGTAGAGCCAGTGTGAGCGTGCTGAGCCCCAGATCCTCCATTGTTAACCGCTCAACTCTCTCCACGGAAGTCCTCTATCATCTCATCTTCCACTTCCATCAATAGCACTGCCTCACATCCCCGGCGATCGCTTCAGGCCACGCGCTCCCTGCTCGCGCTAGATACAGAGCTGAGACTCCGCCCCAGCTCGCGCCGCTTTGCCCGCCTGTGCGGGAGCTATTCATGAATGACCAGGCAAATGCGGGCGTGCTACCACATGCGAGATGCCATTGGTCCAGTCCTACGCAGACCTTGGCCTTGCCCAGGACCAAGCTCCATCCCAAGGCATTCCAGCACCTTGCCATCATGTCTGGAACAACGCCTCCGGGGCTGATTCTGGTCCCAACATGCTGCCTGGTCTGCTAGTCAACTGCTATCTGCAGCGTCTTCTCCACTGTCAGGCCTTTGAACGCAGATCCGCCTAAGGCTTCCGTGCTCTTACACTGAAGCCAGCCAACCCGAGCTCGACCTGACTCGATTGGGACACCTACAGTCCTACTATCTTAACCGAAAGCCTGCAGAGCGGATGCACTCCTCGGCTTTTGCTTCTTTATATAGCTTCCTGTCGCATGAGCAGTTGTTGTTGACACCTTTGGCCGCCTTGTACAAGTGGTGCTGTTCCTCCTTGTTATTAGCACCCGCAAACATTCGCCCTTTTTGTCCATTGTAAAGACATCCCATTTGTATGCCTGCGGGGGCACCGCGTTTGCCTACTTGTGTTGCTGGCCAAACAGGCACCACCAACCATGATCGGCCTGAGGCGTGATCAGCAACTCATGCCAGGATCCTTTGGGCCTGAAGACTACATTGACTTTTACGACAACCCCTTTGAAACACTCGACGAGATTCAAACTGCTTGGAAGGATCGCGAGCCACCTGTTTCCTGGTCGGCAAAGAATCTCTCAGAGATCGACGTCGCTGATATCGACTGGCACAAATACGACCCTCCAGCTGCACTCGGAAAGGCGCCCAATATTACATCTCAAGTTCTACTTGATATTCTTTGGACATCACTCGAGAATGTCAAGGCTAGTAACCTCGAGAAAGATCGCCAAAAGCAAGAAGCTGAGGAGCAGCGGAGGCTCGCCGATGAAGACAAGGACAAGGGCAAGGAACCATATCTGCCCATCATTATTCCAGCCGACATTTCTGCTCAGCCGGACATTACTTCGCGAGCCTCTATCATCTCTCAATCCGATTCAGCTGTGACCGTCACCACACTCGAAGCCATCACAGAAACAAAGGCTAACAAGAAGCGCCTGTTTGCGCTCCGTCGACTATTCCAACGGAGACATGAGAAGGGTGAAAGCAGTGCAACTGGGGCAGCTTTCGGGGCGTTGCGAGAGCAGGCTTTGTCGTCAGGGAAATTCTCTAGTCGATTTAATCTCTTGAACAAGCCGAACCCTGAGGAAGAGGTGTAAGTTGGGAGTCATGGTTGTAGTATCATCGTACTAACATCCTCTAGCGAGTGTGTGTCTTGCCTCGACGACTTCCACCCCAGGAACGTCATCAGGGTAACATGCCACAGTTACTGCCATGATTGTTTTGTCCGGCTCGTCACCGCTGCGTGCCAAAATGAGCAGCAATGGCCTCCCAAGTGCTGCTTAAACGAGATCCCTTTCAAGACGATCCTGCGGTTCATCCCGGCTGACCTCAAAAAGACGTTTGACGACAGGTCCAAGGAGTGGGAGATCCCCGTCAGCGAACGTGTTTACTGCAGCAGCCCGAACTGCAGCCTCTGGATCAGCCCTAAGCGTATCGATGCTAGTAGGCGCCAAGGAGTCTGCGATAATTCTCATGTGACATGCACATTATGCCGTGCTCCGGCCCACGGAGCAGAGGAATGCCCGCAGGACAATGACATGACCCTCACCAATCTCTTGGCTGAGGAGGAAGGGTGGAAAAGATGCTTCAACTGCAATGCTCTAGTGGAGCACAGGGAGGCTTGCCAGCATATGACTTGCCGATGCGGTACTCAATTCTGCTATGTGTGCTGCCAGCGATGGCGGACATGCGACTGCACGATGGAACAGCTCACCGCACACAAAGATGGGGCAGCCGCTCGACGTGCCGAGAGAAGAGCGAAAGAACTAGCCGAAGCTGAAGAGTTGCGCCAAATTCTACTTCAGATTGAAGAGTTTGAACGAGAAGAAGCCCTCAAGGCCGAACTACTGCGTCAGGAGCAGGAGAGGCTGGAAGAAGAGCGTCGGCAACGCGAGCTTGAGGAAAGAGTCCGACAAGAGAGTATCCGCCGCCGGGACATTGAGCTCAAGTATCAGGAATTGCGTGTTTTACTTGACGATTTGCACGATTTGCACCAGGTCTTGCTTGATGTCGATCAAGAAAAGGAGGCGGAGGAGCTGGTCATGGAGACAAGGGCTGCAAAGGAACATCTCTCAAAGAAGCACGAAACTGAGCGGTCCGACTTGGAGTCCCTCATGAGGACAAAGATGGCCGAGAAGGAGTACACGCTCAACAAAGACTTCCAGATCCGAGCAGCCGAGGAGAGCAAAATCGAAGAGGCCTACCATGAGCGACTCCAAGACTACTGGAAGGACAAGAAAGATGGGGAACAGGAGATCGAGGCTTCCATGTTAGCCTTGAGGAAGCGCATGGACCAGAAGCACCACTCGTGGCAGAAGTGGAAGGCTGGTGAGCTGGCAAAGTATGAGGTTTCCCTCAAGGAGAACAGGACATTCCGTGAAGAGCTCATGTACAGTGCCAAGCACAGATTGAGTGATTCCTACAAGGAGAAGGAGGCGGAGATGATGAGACGGATGGCGGCCGAGAGGAAGTGGCTCGAGGTTGTGATTTTAGAGAGGGAGAGGTTGCTTGCTGAGTGGGAAGTTCAGGAGGTTGAAGGGGATGCTGATAGCTTGTTCGGGAGGGACTCTGAGGAGTTTGTGGATGCTCGTGAGGCTGTGGGCACAGCTCCGTGAGCATGTTGAGATATATATATGTAAAATAGCAATCCATATTTCACCATGGCTCATGTTTTTGTTATTAAAGGCGTGAATTGTTATACTTATTCACAGACAGGTAGTTGGTGGTTGACGGTTGGATCCAATCACGTGGGTCCGTTGTTCACAAAAAACCTCTTACTTGGTGTATATAATTCGGTAGCCATTTCGACTCACCACACCAAAAAACGCGACTCTGTATACCCCATAATCAAAAGAACAAATCTCGTTACCAATACCAACCTATAGCCAGAAGAATATCCTGGCAAAATGTCCATAGGCGGCGATACGGGGGTCTCTTCCCAGTAAGCTCACACAAAATCCAACACATCTAGGGTATGCTCTGCTAACTCCTCGACAGCCCCCTCAAGATATTCGATGTCACTCGGAAACAGGACCGTTTTCTATATGCTCTTGCGCCCATGGTGAGATATGGAAAGGTAGACTGCAGAAACCCCAAGTTTCTTGCATCATCTGCTCACCAAGAAATAGCTCGCCTTTCGACAGACGGTTCACAAGTATGGCGTCGACCTCTGCTGGACTCCCATGGTCCTGGCCAAGGAGTTCAACCGCAACAGCTTTGCCCGAGATAGCGGTAACTCTATAGTCTACTACGCATGGAGAGAGAGACGCAGAAGCTGATCAGTGAAACCAGACTTGACCATCTCCAGCAATCCCAACCAGCCTGCAACCATCGTGCAGTTCGGAGCCAATGTCCCCCTCGAGCTGGCTCGGGCATCTGCCCTCGTCGCGCCAGACGTCCAGGGTGTCGACCTCAACTGCGGGTGTCCGCAGTCCTGGGCCTGCGCCGAGACGCTGGGCGCCGCGCTGATGAACCATCGCGAGCTGGTCCGCGACATGGTCGTCGAGACTCGACAGCGCCTGGCCAGCGACGGATGGGGCGTTGGTCTCGAGGCCGATATGGAAAACCCCAAGGGTCGGAGCGTGAGTGTCAAGATTAGGATACATAAGGATCTGAGGCAAGTTGACCTCTTCACTGATTGTAAGATGGTGTGACTCATTCGAATATAGACAGACCATGGACTTCCTCGACACCGTGATAGGGCATCCTCAGAACCGCTTGGTTGACTGGGTTACTATCCACCCAAGGACGAGATCAACGCCATCCACCGTCCCAATCAGGACCGAGGCCCTCGAGATCCTGACGGCCAAGTATGCCGGGACGCTCCCGATCCTCCTGTCAGGAGACGTCTTTGACCTCGACACGCTCCCTTTCCAGCCCACAATCACCACCAACAACGACACCCCCCTGCCGTCCCTGGACAAGCTGGTCCTCAACGACACCAACTCGGCCGTCAACCTGCCAAAGCCGAGCAACACTCATCTATCCGGCTTCATGTCCGCCCGTGGCCTGCTCGCCAACCCAGCCATGTTCGCCGGCTACGCGGCCTGCCCCTGGGAGGCCGTCGAGACCTTCATGTGCAACGTTGCCCGCGCCCCGATCCCCTTCAAGCTGGTGCAGCACCACATCATCGAGATGACTGCACCCGGGATGGGTCCTGACAAGTCGTGTCTCCTGGATAAAAAGGAGCGTGCAGAGCTCATGAAGCTGACGAATACGTGCGACATCATGGACTTTCTCGATGACAAGATTGATGAGAAGACGGGGAGAACTGGTGGCCTCAGACGAGACCTATGAAGATTCAGAAACGGCCATCACTATCCCTATCAAGTCATGCACGATGAATTGCATCTTCCAAAACGACCAAGCATGGTATCTCATGAATGCTATATAAAACACACCCCTACTACAAGACCACACAGAGCTTCACCTCTTACACCCTCGATCCGCCGCTCAGAGACCAGATAGAACGCCCTGGATAGCCACGGTCCCCGAGTCGTCGCGCCTCTGGACAAAGGCCCGGAAGTCGGCCCTGGACAGCTTGCCCCTCGTGCCCGCCGTGGCCAGCGTGCGGTACTTTTCGCGGAGCGCCTCAGGCCCAACGATAAAGAGGGAACCGATCTCGGTGAGCATCTCGACGGCGGTGCTGACCTCCTTGGTCAGCGGCCACTCACGCATGGTCGAGACGTACTTTGCAATGTCCTGCGTCACCATGAGACCGCCAGTCGCGTTGACCTGGAACTTCTTCAAGTGCTCAAACAGCAGCTTCAGGATCACCAGGGCCAGCTCGCTAAAGAACTTTTCCGCGTTCTGGCCGTCGACAGCCTGTCGGGCGAGCCGCTGAGCGCGGCCTAGGAATGTGCAGATGCTCAGGCAAGTCGCCGTCTGCAGAGAATCCAGCTCGCCGTCTCTGGGGCGGAAGTCCTGCTTCTTCTGGCCACCCAGTGACTTGGTCACCCAGTTGGACACGACGTCGATGGTGCCCTTCATGACGTTGTTGGTCTTCTTTTCAATGTTATCAATCGCCACCTTCTTTTGCGCCTCCATGCTCCTCCTGACTGTTGTGTTTGATTCGGCTAGGCGGATGAGCACCACTGTGATGAATCGATCCATGAGACTCGTCATGGTGACGGCCGGCTGTAGTCCTGGCAAGTAGGACAGGTCGGGTTCGGTCTTTGCGTACTCCAGCACCGAGACCTGGTCGAGGGCAGCATCCAGTGCCGTCTCGATGTAGACCTGGCCCATACTCGTCAGTAGCAGGTTGAGGAGAATATTGACGTCCTTGGGAGTCTCGGTCTGGGAGCCAAGCTCCAGTGTGCGTTGGACGCTCTCGGCCAGCCACTTGAGCATTCGCTTTGCGTTAGGGATGCTCAAGGCGCCGTCTTCCTCCGAGACCTCAATCTCGTTCTTGTTATCCTTATCCTTGTCCTGCACACCGGCAACGCGCAGCATCATGCGCTTCTGTGTGGGCGTGAGCTCCGACGAGTCGAGGCGCTCGAGGTAAGCGTCCTTTGCGGATGCAATCAGCTGCGTGCCCTGTTGGGCGAGAGAGGCCATGAAGCCGGTGGGCGCCTTCTTGCGCCGTGAGTGATAGATACTAAATTTGAACAGCAAAGAGCTGTACATTTCCTCGAGGCTCTTCCTTTCGCGTTCGATGTACGAGTTTCCAACCAGGTATGGCACAAATAGTTCTTCCAACTGCTGGTCGAGTGTCTGTGATATTTGAGCCGAGCAAGGCTCTGGATGTTCAGTCAAGCCGTGCGACTTGAGGTCTTCGACCAGAGACCCAATGTAACTCCTCGACGAGTGCAATGCTCTCAGAAACGCCAGAGAGGAGATCCTGTCAGTCTCATCCAGCACCATCTCGAGCCTCTGTTGGATTGACTGTTGAAATATTCGCTGGATGAACTTGATGAGCACGGTTTCGTAGTAGGGGAATGCCAGCTTGATCTGGTTAGATTCGTCCTGCATGACGATCTTGACCTCGTCCACCAGGTTCTGCAAGCTAGGTTCAACCGTCGGGGGCTCCGAGTCGGGGTCCGCAAGCTGCTCCCACGTCTCGCCATCCATGGCCACCTCGTCTGCCAGGAGCTGGTCACGGTCGAGGAAGAAGGCGTGTTGGTTGACAAAGGTTGCAATGACACTAGCGCCTCCGTTGAAGTCGTAGAGAACCTTTGCGCACTCCATCATGTCTTCGTAGTTGCCCCTCTTGCTGCTGTTCTCGAACTGCTGCAGAAGCTCCTGCTCCAGCGTCTCACAGAACTTCTCAAGAACCTCCCTAGTGTTGTGCGACCTATTATTTCCTACAACGCCATTGGTGACGCCGGTCCGGGGGCTGTGGCCGTTGGTCTGACCCCACGATGCCGGGTCGAGTCGCTGACTGATGCGCATGAGCTGCCGCACAATGACTGCGCAGCGAACCTTGTTCTCGGAGCCGCCCTGCCTCTGCACGTCTTGAAGCGAAGTCAGCTTCCCAGTCTCGCTGACCTCGGTCCAGCAGGTGATGAGAAACATGGCATCGTTGGCGCGCCGTCGCTTCTTGTCCAGATCCTCCAGCTTTTCGCCTATTTGGACGGCTATGTTGCCGCCTGTATGACCCCTGCCACGGCGGTGGTCTTGGCTGAGGGAGAGGTCAAGCTGCTCAAAGGCCCGCATGGACTCGTCGAGCTTGCGACCTAGTGTGTCGAGGGTTGAATCGTGGGCGACCTCTGCACGTCGTACCTGTGACATGAGCTCCGACTCTTTGTCCTGGAGCTCAGCTCCAAGAGAGCCAAGTTGGTCGAGTGCATCTGGAGCACAAGGTCAGCATGGCCGGTTCCTCGACGACGTATGTGTATGACCCGGCGGCATCTTACTCTCGAATGTACGGATCAGGGGCTTGGGATCGAAAGGTGCCTGGGTGTTGCCGCCAGATCGGCGGTTCGACGGTACGGCGCTCTCTGCGAGGCTATCGACAAAGTCGCGGACGATGAATTCTTTACTGGAGAAGTCGTCGAGGGTGAAGCTCGGCCCCTTGGGGAAGAGGCTCTTGGGGCCCGAAGCGGACCGCTCCATGGTGGGAACCTAAGCTGGTGACGCTGAACGAGGCAGAGGCGCTACATGTGGGGAGGGGGCAATCGACCGTCGATGTTTAGGCTCGGTCGAAGGAAGGCAAGGTCGTCGTGATCGGATCGCGAAGCCGCGTGGTCGATGTACAAAAAGTTGATCATGGAACATTCATGGTCATGGCGATGCTTGCCTTGCTTTGCTGTCTGGAGTTGAGTTGAGCTTGCTTGGCTGGGGGCTCATGCGCTGGGTACGTACCCGCCCCAGCCCCGCGCTGGTACCTGCCGCCAAACGTTTGAACTGAGCTGAGCCACAGGTACACCAAGCACATGCTGCGACAGCCCTGCGTAATGTGGCTGAGGAACACGCCAAGGAGCTCGGCAAGTGGAGATGAGCGACGTACCAACTGCGTAACCCATGGCTGCACCGCCACAATCCATCCATTAATTCCCTGGCAGCTGGAGCTTTTTGATACCAAGACAGAGACACGTCTGCCCACACTCGTTCGCTCGTCCAAGCTCCTTTATAAGCGGCACCATCCCTCGGTCGCTTCGCGGTCACAATCCTAGATCCTGAGCCTTTCCTACGACCTCTGGTTCTCTCGTCTATACCTGAGCCTCCAAACACCACAAGCCATCGCCAATCCCGTTAGACAGCCTCTCGAGGCTGCGCCGACTACACCATGCCCATGATGACCACCCGCGATCGCCAGGCCTACAGGGCCGACGATCAAAAGGACCACACGCTCATGTCTGAGCAGGAGAGGCAGAGGATGCTCAAGGTATGCGCGGCACTTGCGCTCATGTATCTGGTCCTCATGCTAACTAGACCTAGTCGTATCTCCCAACGCCAAACGATTCCTCGTCTACCAAGTCTGCAAGTTCGCGAACACAGCGCAGGTCTCGGTTAGGACTCCGTCGCTTTGTCCTGAACCAGATACATGTCCTCATCTTTGCCGTCATGCATGGAATCTTCTCCCTCTACATCAAGACCCGGCAGATGTGGAATGTCGTCTGCTACCAGACCTCGTCCGTTCTCAAGTACCACCACGGCACACCCCAATACATCAAGAAGGACGTCATGACGCTCAAGAAGATGCCCAAGCATCTCAGTGTTATTCTCAAGTTGGAGGAGAATCATCGGACAAAGGCCGACCTTGAAAGACTCCTTGACGAAGTGGCCGAGATTGCGACTTGGTGCGCATGTGCTGAGATTCCCATGTTCTCGGTCTATGAGAAGACAGGTTCGTATTCACTTCCAACTCTCTTCATGCATACTTACATTGCGTAGGAATACTCAAGAAGCACATGCCCCGAGTATATGACGCTGTCAGCCAAAAGTTCACCTTCTACTTTGGCTCCGAGCACCCCAGCCTCACAGTTACGTCACCTCACAAAGAAGACTTCCCGACCACTCTTGGCGAGAGCCCCAAGTCGCATCTGCGGCTACACCTCATCTCGCAGCAGGATGGACGCGAGTCCATGGTCGATCTCACCCGCACCCTTGCCGAGATGTCCCAGAAGGGAAAGCTCTCCCCAAGGGACATCTCGATGGAGCTGATCGACGCCGAGCTGTCCGAGGGCATCATGGCCGAGCCAGATCTCCTCATCACCTTTGGACCCTACCTCGAGCTCTCGGGCTACCCTCCCTGGCAGATCAGACTGACCGAGATCTTTTGCCTGCAAGATAACGAGAGGGTCGGCTACCAGGTGTTCCTCAAGGCCCTGCGACATTACGGCGGAGCCCAGATGCGCCGCGGTAAATAGATGCTTAACGGCCAATGTTTCTTTGTCGTCTTTTCTATTATACTACATCTTTCTTATTCCAAGCCAAGATTTATGGTTTCCACACCAGCATCTCACGAGATTCCCCGTTCCATCTGTACACTGGTCCCGTTCCCACATTGTAGTTGTAGTAATTCTCTGTTCCACCCTTGACCATGGCCCTCCGAAAGGTGATGTTGATTCTCCCTCCGTCCTGTTCATTCTTGCCCGTCCGTTTTGGGATCGAGTGCAGCCAGTTGGACTGTGTCCTGCCTCTCATCAGCACCATGTCACCACTGCCCAGGGGCAGCTTCAGGGGTTTCGCCTCTTGAGGAGGGGCGTCTGGACGCGGCGGCTTGTGCTTCATGAGAAAGTCTCGCCGGGCTCCCAAAGAAAAGGAGGCGATGGCGGGGTCGCGGCCCAGGAACTGCTCGTCGTCACTGTGAAAGCTGATGCTGTCCGCGCCTGAGGCGTAGTAATTGACGAGACAAAAGTTGAAGTGACAGCCCGTGGCTATCTCAGTGCGGCGGCGTAGCTCGTCGAGGCAGCTTGGTATGGGCCGGGGCGGATACCTGTCGTATCGCTTGTCCGACACACCAGAGCCGGTGCTGGCGTCGATTGGTTCGCCCTTGTCATTGAACTTTGAAGTTTCGTCGATTCCAAAGACTGTTGTCCATCTTAAGAGATGCAAGTCAGTGTAGTGTCTTGAGGGTGAGCTGCGGCCGCCATGTTACCTTGGTGTTCGTATTTGAGTCTCTATACCGCCGCGCTTGATCTTGTATTCAACTCTGTAAAACGGCAGTTCTGCGCGGAGGAATTCAAACAGTCCCCGGGAGAGAGGGCTCGGGATGAATGGCTCAAAGTATAGTAGGTCCAGATCAGGCTGGTCATTGATCTCCCGTCCAGGTCGAGCTGGCAGAGTGACCAACCCGTTGCTTATGGAAGTGGGCAAGTCTTTGATGGGATGAGGGTAGTGGCGATGTTTTGAGTGAGTAGTCTATATCATATGTTAGAATTGATCAATGTGTTATGGTGTTGGATTTACCTACTTCTTGGACAGTCTGCTCATCGTTGGCATTGGTCTCGTTTCGGGGCTTCTTGACTACAGGGCTGAAGAAGGCATCAAGTGTTCGTTTCTTGGACATTATGAGTTCTGGAGAGCTTAGACATAAATCGTCAAAGGAAAGAATTAATTGTGGTATGGAAATTGTCTTATTCGAATTAATCAATACACAGAAAGTCGTGACATCACTCCCAGCCTTGCATCAAGATGTGGCGTTGCTTGTGGCGGTGCACCAACCCACCAGTATCTTTACCTTACCTTTCCCAAGCCCTAAAACTCATCTCAGCCTCAGCACCCTTGTCTCAGTCAGTGCTTTTCGCCAAACCCAACGGATATATCGACCATGGATGTTAGTGGACAGAAGAAATCTTTATATCAAGAGGCGAAGACTAATAAGTAAATTACAACAGAAGAACTCGCAGCTGAGAGACATGAACCTGTTCAGAGCCCCCGCCGCACGCGCGGCAAATACGCTAGACAGGTCGCTCTTTGCAAAGACGCTCAACGCCGCCGCCGCGTCCATCTCGGAGAACCGTCTACTCTCCAAGTATCGCAAGGAACTTGAAAAGACCCACGAGGTCTTGTTCATGGAGAGGTTCAACCCCATCCTTCCCGATCCGGATCCGTCGCTTGCTTCCCAGGGGAGGAAGTGCATTGTGCTGTCTCCTCAGATCAAGCCTGCCTGTGAGTCGTCGAGTTGCACAACTCCTCCATGTCGTGTGTATCGTAACTTACAAGATGATTCAGCACCAGAGACGTGGAGCTCGACTCTTCAAGAAGCGTCCAAACTTGGGGAACTCAAGGTTGTTCCCTACGATCTTGAGATTACCTATGATTTCTGGAATTACTGTATGTGACTCAGACCTGCATAAGAAAAAGACTAACACAACAAAGTTGATGTCATCAAGTCCATCCTCCCAGAGGAGCTTCATAACGAGATTCCAAGTGGCTTTAATACGGTAGGACACGTTGGTAAGCTGAAATCTGTCTCAAGACGTCAACTCATGTCCTGACACCTATAGCCCATCTCAACATACGGGACCAGTACCTACCGTACAAGAACATCATCGCCCAGGTACTTCTGGACAAGAACCCCCACATCAAGACCGTCATCAACAAGATCGATAATGTCGGCTCAGAGAATGAGTTTCGGACCTTTGCCTACGAGGTCCTTGGCGGGCCCGACGATATGAACGTCGAGGTTAGCGAGGCTGGCTGTACCTTCAGGTTCGACTACTCCAAGGTATACTGGAACAGCAAGCTCGACACAGAGCACAAGAGAATCACGAGTCTCTTCAAGCCTGGCGAGGTTGTGGCAGATGTCATGGCCGGCATTGGGCCATTCGCCGTGCCCGCCGGTAAGAAGGGTGTCTTTGTCTGGGCCAACGACAAGAACCCTGAGAGTCACCGCTATCTCGAAGATGCGATCCGAAAGAACAAGGTATAGACCCTTCTCGTCATTCACCTAGGCCTTGATAGTTCACTGCTGACACTTGATTCTAGGTCTCGGAATTCGTCAAGCCCTTCAACAATGACGGGCATGACTTCATCCGCACATCCGCAGACCTGGTCCTTGAAGCATCCAAACGAGGTGATTGTGCTGTCGTCAAGCCACCGAGGCCACCAAGGAAGTCTACAGGGCCGCCCCCGGAGCCAGTCCGGGTGCCCGTGCCTCCAACCATCTCCCATTTCGTCATGAACCTCCCGGCGTCGGCCATCGAGTTCCTCCACAACTACAAGGGCCTGTACCACGGCCATGAGGAGCTCTTTGAGCCGCACACCGAGACCAAGCTCCCCATTGTCCACGTCCACTGCTTCTCGATCAAGACAGATGACGAGACGCCGCTCAAGGACATTTGCGAGCGGATACACAAGGAGATCGGCGTCATGCTCAAGCCGGGTGATGCTGAGAAGGAAGGCGAGGTGCTTATCTACGACGTCCGCGACGTCGCGCCTGCGAAACGCATGTTTTGCGCCTCGTTCCGGCTGCCGCGTGAGGTGGCCTTTGCCGCCCGAGCCTAGATAGCCCCGGTTGATCTCGGGTCCCGGCTGGCGGGCGGCCGGAGCGTTCTCGAGACGGTGTCTCCGTGCGTGGGATGAGACGACACGACGCGACTGGGAAGGGGAGACGAAAAGAAAAAGCCAAAACAGGCGAGCCCTGGGCCGATGCGACGCTCGTTGCGTACCTAGGTAGTGAGCAGGGTCGCATTCAAACGGGGCTGTATTCCGTCAAGACCAAGTGCGAACTGTGGGCGCTTCTTTATCGCTCGATATCTTGCTTCTCGTCTGGCCGGGAGGTTTGTCCCCGCCTCCAGTTCAGGCACGATGACGCTTGAATGATAGCCGCGATAACGGCCGTGGGGCTCTCTCGGACGACCCCGACCTTGTCTGGCCTCGTCAAAGCAACCTTCCCAAAGCAAAGCAGAGCAAAACAGAGAAGAGAAGGGGGCAGGGCAGGGCAGGGCACTAACTAGCAACAGCCTCGCATGCAGCCGGTCAACGCACGTCGAGAAGCCGCCCGGGACTTTCTGGCAGATCGACGATACGAACAACAGATGCGAGGTCGCGGCACGCCCCTCCCCTCCATCCATCCCTCCCCCTGCCCGTGGGACGGTTGGTTCGCCCAGGACGTTGCTGTAGCCCACGGGTGCCCACGGGTGCCCACCACCAGACATGCAGCCTCAACACCCTCTTCTCACCCAAAGGCGTGGCCGACCCCGAAGCCTTGGGATGGGGGAGCAATGTCAGTGGATGGATGTCTCAACAAGGACAACTCAGAAGCACCCCTCCAGGTCCTCATCCACCAACAGACACAAAAACCAACACCAGTCTGGATTCTGCGCATGAGGTCGGTCGCACCGCAGCGCCGTTGGACAGTCGGCCTGCTCGAGTGCGTATTGCATGCATTGGAGCTGACGCGCCCTGACCTGCCATGCCCTCCCCTGCTGTGGAACTGGGAAGTAATGTTGTTTGTACCTAAATCAAGTCGGGGCTGGCCCATGGGGAATGGGAAAGGTAACCGATTGCTTGAGACAATGAGACAAGGAAAAAGAAATGTTTGCGCCGTTGCTGCGCGTGGCTTGCCGATTCCAACGGTAGCGCCCACGAGCTTCTTGATGTGGCTGCATCGTGTCAATGTCGTGCCATGATACCGACGGCTTAGCTCATGGCGAGTTTGACTGACGTCCTATGCCGAGATGTTCGGGATCCTTCCTTCGACGCCTGTTCTGTTCCCATGCTCACTGTTCCCCTGCTCTCCGAGTCCAGGGTTTCTTCAGCCCAGGCAACCTCGGTGTGGTGTCTCGTAACCCTCCACGCAGCAGCCACGGGAAAGAGGGTGCTGCCATCCCACGCAAGTTCCCCTGACCGATCGATGCGCTGCAGCCATTTTGTGAAATTGTGACAGCATGGTGAGGGATCATGCCTCCAACTGCGTGCTTGTGGTGAATAGATGAATGATAAACAATCCTCTCCGGGCCACATGCTCCCACCATCTTTGCCATATCTCGAGGTTGCAGACAAGCACCATCAATCAAATGAGCACTAACGCTTCCTCCGACAAGTCACGTCGGCTCGGCGGCAGAACAGGACCCTTCAGCCATGGATGCCATGCCATGCCGCTTCCGCAGCTAACGGCCCCGTTGAGCAGGGATATCAACACCCATGCTCAGGGTGGGGGGCCGCTCAGTGTCTGTTTTTGAAGACGGAGCAAAACTCCAGAGAGGAAAATGGTCATATTTCACAGGCGCTGAGGCCTGGCAGTCGTCATTTGCGCCAGATCACTGAACTCATGATCCGTATCGATATTCATGATAGGTCCCGACTCGACGGCGATGGATTGAGAAAACGGCACTCGCTCCGAAGACTCAACCCGGTGGCGAGAAGAACGACACTCATTTCGTTTGGCAATTGTCTTGTTCTCTCCAAGACCTCGGTGACTGCGAGGCCATCCACGTTCGAGCCACTGGCTTGGAAAAAGTGCAACCCACCACCGGTCCCCTCACCATTACCCCTTGATCCTCTGAGGCGGGCCGTTGCGGGGCCTCAATCGCTTATGTGAATCAGTTTCGACAAGGAAGCCCGATGGCGTTCCCTCGAGTTGATGTTTAGCCCCAGGGACTGGGATATCAAACACCATGGCCCGAGACACCACAACAACGGGCTATTTCGGGCAGCCACCAGAAGAGGCTGAAGGAGATCATCCGCTGCCTGGTTGACATGCAGCGCACATCACACATCGCATATCTGCACCAGGGGCCATCTCCATTTATGATCTGCTGCAGCACGGCGGAAGCCAGGGCTTGGGGCGAATAGGGTGTGGAGAGCCTCTCGAAATGAAGCAAAGTGGATAGTCGAGCAGGAGACTGAGGATGCAAGTCGATGAGCTAGTAAAAACACACACAACCGAGAGGGTCGCAGCCGAACTATTGCAGGTGTTAAGATAGCAACGAGACGGTCGATCAAGACGATAACAGAGGGGACTGGATGTCGCAAGAACATGCGAGTTTTGCGCCAAGTCGGGAAAGAGGAAAAATCATCATGGGCCATCCACGAGCTTCCACATCTGGAATGCTCGTGATAGTCCAGCTCGTAAGTTGGCCCCTGCAATTTGGATATGCTGGTGACGGGCAGAAAGTTGACAATTCACATGCCAGAGAACGCGTTCTGTCGATAAACCTGGGTCCGTCGGCTCAACCCCAGCAAGGGAGCCACACTACTAGGAAGAATCGAGAACTGGTTGCAGAAGCTGCAACAGGCAACACAGGAACCATTGAAGAGCCATGAGTTGCCAAGGCTCTCTTTCTTCTCTCTTGTTAGAGACGCACAAGTTCCCATAGTCTCGGACCGACGGACTTGCTACTTGTTGAGCCCTCCGTCTCGGCCGATCCGATGGCTGTTGACGGCTGCTGACCAACGAGGGATGAAGGGGGACACGATTGGTCCGATCGAATCGGCACTGGTCCCCTGTGTTTTGAGTTCTTAGTTGGGATGTCTTATAGGGCTGTATGAGGTGAAAGGTGTGAGGGTGAGAATGATAGGTACCTAGTCAACGTAAAGGGAAGATGGGGTTGCAGAGAAAACACCAGAATTCAAGAGAAAAGAACGGGAGCCGGGAGAGAAGTGTAATCCAGCAGCCAAATATGATAGGACAGGCAAATAGGAGAGATACACCATGAAAACTTGCTTCTTGCACTTGTCCACAACTTGCTGCAGAGGCTCTCAAGTTTCATGTCATAATGATCAGGAGCCCCTCCAGGCAGCCGACGAGATAACGGCGAGGGGGCAAAGCAGCTATTCAGTGAGACGCTACATCGTCACTCTAAGCTCAGGTACTGGCTGAACCAAGATGATGATAGACGACGGATGAAAAGCTTGCATTGCCTGGCAACCTGAGATTAGCATTGGGGGGGTAACATTCGTCACCGGTCAACCTGAGGACCCTTGCAACATCTTCCACGCCCCCGTTGTTTAAACATGAAGCATCAGAGGATCCCTGTATTTGTGCAGGTCGTGGGAGCTCGCGATGTGTTGCCAGTGCAATACGCAGAACTGCGAAGGCCTGGATTCGCTGCCAGGTGATGTGGCTCTTACGAACCATGAATCTGCCGCGAGTATGCAGCGTAGCAATTGTCGGAGATCCTTTCTCATTGCGAGCAGGGACGCTCCCGAGTCGTCGCGCCAGTGAAGCTAGCCGAAGCTTACTCTCGGGTGGGGACACGGCAAGAACAATCACAGGCCATATCAGCCGATCTGGATAAGAACTTGGGTCTAGATCTTTGAGTTAGCTCATCGTTATAACGGACGGGTTCCGCGGGAAGGTTGGTGTTGAAAGAGTGGCAAGCAGCAAAGCACGAGGTTCAGCCAGCCTCTGCCGCTCCCGTTCCGAAGCTGCCGTGTATTCAGCAAGCAATATCTATGCAATCGACAGAAACGGGCAACCTAGGTTGTGTACGGTCAGATGGAGTTGAGGTGGGAAGTGATGGAGGTCCAGCATGCCGATCAGGGTCCTTTGTCATGCACCGGTTTGTGACGAGAGAAGCGCATCAGAGTTTCGAAGTGCATACTGCGAGCAAGCAGCGAGATACCCACAGCGGGCATGAGTGGATTTCGAGGCTCATCCGAAGCGGCTTGCGTGGATGGTGAGCGAACCTGTGTGCTGTAGACGGCGCGAGATAGGACCGAAACTGACCCATCAATAAGTAATTAGTTCGATCCATAAATATCTCAGAGCAATGGATATTCATATTTACCTAATAAGTACTGTGCAAATTGCGTGAGCGGCAACTCCAGAACTGAGGCAATTGACCTGTACATATCAATATTCGATCGCACAGACTCTCATGAAACGACAGCCCCCGGAAAGCCTCGAGCTACAGCGCCCGAGCTATGCCAGCATCTCCACGAAAAGAGAAGCAGATGGCGTCATCCAGAGTTCAGCGAAGATGAGAGGCGTGCTTGTGGCTGGGCCAAGCCCAACCATGCCCAAGCAACTGCAACGTCTAGCCCCAGAGCAACTGGAGACGTAGGCAAACAGGTGGGACAGAGGATGTGTCCATATAAACTCGACAATGTTTAGATACCCTTGATACTTGGCCGTGTGCGTCGTAATCTATGAGTTGAGATGAGATTGATGATGAGTCCTTTGAGCCGTGATCGTAGCGGCCGATAAGGCGATTTCCGAGGGCGCAGCCAAGCTCGCACAGCATGAGAGGCCCTCTCCAAGGCCGTGTTACTGTACCCGAGAGTTGCATCCAACATCTCAGCTGTCGACAACCGTGGCTGGTGGTCAAGCTCCTCGTGCGTGGCAGCCGCCAACACTCAACTTGAGAGGCACCCGGGTCGGCCTTGTTCGTCTCCGGGCAGCTCGTTTGCTCCAGTTCGAGGCAACTAACCCTTTGCGAGGGCGGGGACAGGATGGCCCTACAGTAGCCACATCGCATCCGCATCCGCGCCCGCATCCATAGCCGCGTCTGCGGAGGCAGATGCAACCTGCAAGACGCAAGCCAGATGCAAGCCACAGTGGCCAATGGGCTGTAGCGAGCAAGGCATGGAGCAGGTGTCAACGTGGATTGGCCGTCGAGGTCGCCTGCAGGGCGTTTCACAGCAGAGCTTCCCCTCTGAAAACACGGGGGGGGCTGTCAGGAAACAGGATGAGCTACCCGGAGCTGACCAGGCGGTCTGATGGCGGCTCATGGCTGGTGCTTGATGGTTCATGGCGCAAGAGGTCCGAGGGCAACCCAAAATGATTCGACTTTGATGCTAAGTGTTCCAGTTGGCTTCTCCGACATTGCTACTCCTACGTACCTTGGTCAAGGTGCGTGTGTGGCGAGAGGAGCTATCGGAAACCGACCGAGTTACGTTGCAGGGAACGAGACAACAACACCATGACCAAGAGCCAAGCCAAGGAGGGAGACGAGAGATGGAGCAAAATGGAAGCGACGGCGGAGACGCCAGTGAACTTCTGATAAGCGCCTTGTGTGACTCGTATCGACGAGGGTGGTTGAAGACATGGCGGGTAGTTGGAGAATGAACGACGAGGAGATGTTTGATAAGAGAGATAAGCAAGGAAGCAATGGATGGCCCCTTGACCTGGTGTAAAGGTTGCTCAAGACGAATCCGGGGGTGCGCGATGATCCCCGGGGGGTGTTTGTGATCCATGGGGAGATGGATCCTGGGGAGAGATTCTGGGGATTTTTTCCATCGTGAGGGGGTGGGCTGATGGAGGTCTGGGCAGGAGCCCCCAGTGGATGGTGGCTGCCAAACTCCAACAAGCCAGTGTTCACTACCATCATCTCATGTCACCAACAGAGCCCGCCATCAATGTTACTGTGCGTATTCTGGTCTTTACTTTTTGCAGTTGCCGGGATCGACAACAGCCCTGTCCTTGTCTTCTTCAACATGGCGTAACTGAAACAGGGCAATTGACGCTGCTCGCTATGATAGCTCTCTCTTGCCTCACTCACAGACCAACTGGGAAAGCTCGGGATCGTCGCCAGCAAGCTTGACTGCCGTGGCCGTTGACCCGAACTCGGCTAGCAAGCTGTTGTTGGTGGAGGATATCCCTACAGTATGACACAATGCGGTCCAGGGGAGGAAACACATGGCGTTGATGAGAGGCAACTGGATGTCAGCGTGTTGGTTCCTTGATGAATATTGTTTGCTTGCCTTGGAGACATGCCAGGTACGAGTCCAAGAATCCTCAGATCCTGGTAATACGGCGTACAAACCAAAGGATGACTGTTGGTGCCACCAACAACTCCACGGCAAAAGACTTCCGCCATCCGTCATGGGAATTCGGATCAGGGACAAGCAGGGCTTCTGTTGTTATTCCACGGTGCCTTCCAGAGAGCTACCCTGTGGCCACCACCTTGACAATGGCAGCACGCCGGCTCCTCGGAAGATTTGGCCGTGGCAGCCATCATCACATCTCCCCCTGAACCCGTCATCCAGACATGCTCCTTGCCAATTGCCAATGCTCGTGGTTGGCTTGGCCGTCATGGCCGAGTCTCCGACGTGGTATTGAAATCAGGGCAGCCGGAATGTCATTATGACGATGAGGTCCGAGTGGACCTCCACGTCATACAAGAGCCTCGACTTCTGAGGCAATGGAAAGACGCAACAGAGCCGGATGGCTACTCGGCCAAGAAACGGAAGCCCAGACATTGAATAGATACAGTATCCGCAGTCCAGTCGAGGTGTTTCTCCTCCAGGCCATGTTCCCACTTATGGAGACGGTAGATCATCGAGGCATCAGCCTAGAGGTCGATCATCAAGGTCGCACGGACCGTACCGTTGATAGCAGAGCAAAGGACTTGGAATGTCGTAACCCTAGCGGCCCAGTGTCGCAACTTACTGTGGCCACAACACCACACTCTGGGCGTGCATTCCTGTGATGCAACAAGTC
The DNA here is from genome assembly GCA_027886205.1 of Fusarium piperis. Taxonomy (NCBI): domain Eukaryota; kingdom Fungi; phylum Ascomycota; class Sordariomycetes; order Hypocreales; family Nectriaceae; genus Fusarium; species Fusarium piperis. The sequence goes on along the minus strand of RZGM01000061.1, from coordinate 195,433 downwards.
CCTGGGCTCTCGAAAGCGCTCTCTTGAGGCTCACCGGTGGCGGCGTGCTGATAGCAAGACAAGGGCCCAAGCCATGCTCGGAGTTGCTGTTTCGAACTTGCTGCAGGGACCGACGGACGGCCTCGTGGGAGATGAGACGCAAGATATGATGATGATTCAACACCGGCATGCAAATAAGATGGGACGATGCTCTGAAGCCGTGCCACTGATTGCCACCATTGTATAACACGAAGGACCTCCCGTGGACTCAATTGGCTTTCCTGGCGCACTCGGGGTTTCCCGCGGAGGCTTGATAACCAAGAAACGCCTCATGGGCTCCCTTTGCATCTCGTTGCTTGCCCTACCAAGTGCGTGCGAGCGATATCAGAAACCACACTGCGCGCGCAGCGTAGCTCGAGAGATGAGTACTTCCGTATTCGTACTGCCTCAGAAACAAAGACCGCTTTGGCGTCGCAACCCCAATGAATTGAGTTGGCCGGCGCCAGCAAGGTTCCGGCTTGGTTCCCGGGCGCCTCCGAGCCAGCCTCTGGGCTGCGTCTCTTTGACAACACGCAATCGATCGGTTGAGCAGAAGCGGAGAGAGGGAGGCTCCTCCTGTGCGACATCACCTCGGAGCTGTCGTCGGCATACCGGCGCCGGAAGACCCAGAGTTTACCTTGGGCCGACCCGATCGGAGCTTCTCCATCGCGGATAGTGCTGAAGCCGCATCTCCAGAAGTTTGACTTTGACGACGATAATAGCGAGTAGTCGACGTGCACGACTTGATGGCTGCATTAAAGTTTATGTATAGGACCCTTAATTCTCGCATAATATCACACCCATATTTAGGCATCACAGGTTAGCATTTTTGACTCGTGAAAGCCGTTTTTTTCTCCAAAGACCCCTGGATTTGTGCACATGTTGATATGGAGATCAAGGGTAGGGCAAACGCCACCGAGCACGCAAGAAAATCAGGGCATCAGACATTCAGGATGCAAAGCACGCACGCAGTATGACGCCGGGGATTTTCATACTGTAAGTGAGACAGGCGAATGGCGGTCATCAACGGAAGAACGAACCTCTAGCAAAGCAAAGTGTGTGTGTGGTTGTGGATCGCATCAATCAGGAGGAGGCTCGAAATTTTCTTCGGGGACTTTTTTATGTCGCTTTTCTCCGGCCTCCTTTGCAGGTCGAGAGCCAATTGATGATGCGATCCAATCCCAATGCCAGCACTAAATTGTTGCGCATCAAGGATGTTGGTGGACACTGAGCGGCTTCTGGAACTTTGAGAATCCCCGCTTCGCCTCCAATTCAGAGACCAGACCAGCGAGGGCAAGAAAAAAAAAGAAAAAGAACCGACAATGTTCCTTGCCCCTCTCTCTCCTTGAACAGAATTTGGACGAATCCGCATCGTCGTCCTCTCGGGCTGTGACCCTCTCCAGTCTTGGGCCCTCGTCTCTTTCTGCCCTCCCTGCCTCTAACTATCCCCACCTACTGCCCAGGGCCGTCTCCAATGCGCTGGACTCGGCTTGGTCGGGGGAACTAAGCTTGGGCCCCGGAGCCCCGGTCTGGCATGGCGGCTTGTCTTGGACCGTTCCGCTGGGCCCGTTCTGGCTACTCCCCCCTGGCCTTGTACCCCCGGTTTGTCTCGAATCTGGTACCCGAGCCCATTCCAACGGAGCAGAGGAGGCTGAAATTTTTGGAGAGATTGATGAGGGAGGACAAGCGGCTTGCTCATTCGCAGACGAGATGTGCGATTGCAGAGGCGAAACATGAACGAGAGCAACATGGTGAGTCGAGAAAGGCCGAAATGGGGCTGCATCGTGACTCGCCTGGCACATAGACACGGACGGGCTCTTGTGTTGTTGGACCGAGTGTCTTTTTTCTTGCTGATTTCGTCGTCCTGTAATGTCCTCCAATGTCCGAACGTCCTCGGTTAAAACACCTTCATTTCATGTCCTGATGGCAGGCATGCTATGAGGGGGGATCTGGATCTTGTCGCTCATTGTCCTCGTGCCCAGGAAAAAACAAGTCGCTGTTATGATGGATCTGTATCGTATCCTCATTCCGCACTGGGCTTTGCACGAGACCGGACCTCTTGGGTGCTCCGCCCGGGGAGAGGATCCCGGACTTGAACCTGAACCCGAAGAGAAACTAGGGAGACGAGGGTTAAAGAAGAGGAAAAATTCTCTTTAACCTGGCGACAACGCCCGGACCAGAACCAGCCCAGGAGAGCGGATGCACGGGGCGACGAGACGGAGCGAAATAACCAGACAAGCAAGACCTGACCCAGTGACCGTCCCGTCGCATGGGACTCGATGCGATGTCGTGCTTTTCTGGCCCTCCGCTTCTCCTTCAAGTGAGGCTGAAGTGGAAGCCTCGGAGGCTCAGAAGGCCCATCTCGGCGGCTCTCTTGGTCACGCGCTCCCTCGTCCCGAAGCCCTCACTTACACGGCGCCCTTGTCGGTCAGGAGACTGACTGGTGATTTCTCTGTTCGTGATGCCCTCTTGGTCGCTCGCTCGGCCACGTCCGAGGCCAGAGCCACAGAGAGCTTCGCGGCGACGGTGCGCCCGGAAGTGTTCCCCTGTAATCGCCTCGGAGTGGGGAGAGCTACCTTCGTAGTAAATTGCTTTGCTACTGTCTAGCCGTGGGTTGGGCCTCTCTGACCCCGCAAACAACCTAGTCGCTTCATCTCATATCCATAGACACGGGAGCATTGAGAAGGGGGTTGTAGATGATTGATTCAATTACTGTCACGGTGGGACCACAGAGTCCTACCTATTTTGGCCATCGGTCAAGGGACATGGAGATGCTGTACGTGCGCGTAGCAACATTTGGAGGGCCTAGTTGCGGTGGAGTTTCGAACACCTAGCTGAGTGTTGTGCAGGGTGCCATCTTGTTCGCATCATATCACATCACGTCGCATCAAGCTCGCATGGCATGGATTAACAGACATTGCCGTCCTTCTGTTTGAGAGTAGGTAATGAAAACATCACTCTTCCTCCGGTCTATCTAGGTTCGAGCCTTGGGTCTGCGCCGAGAACTTCAATGGGTAAGTCAGGGCGGGCCAAAGGGATATGGCATCTTGTCCGGATTGGTCCTTTCCACGTCGACGCGGCTGGACTGTATGTAACATCGAGGGAGCTCGAGATATGCAACGGGATGATGAATCTGAGGCTTGGTTTTGGTGATTATCACACTCACCTTGGATATCCACACATTTCTTGACTTCCATGCGAGGAGAAGCCGGATGTCCCTAGGTGCGTTCACTCAAGCGCGCATCATCGCCATGAACTTTGGCCTGTACACACAGACACACACAGACGCGTGGGCAGTCTACAAATCTCCTCTTTTTTCTCTTGTCAAGAGAAATGCCCGTTAACTGTCTCTCATCATCACGACACTCCCACTCGACGCCCCCATGGAGTCCCACGCTGGGACAACCCACGCTTTTCAAAGACACACCCCACGCCCCCTACCTACCTGACGCTCATCCCCCCATTCCCCCCGGGAGATATTGTGTAACCAGAGATATCAGGTCTCGTCTCTCTGTCATGGTGCGAGTCCGTGAGCTGCTTTGCGTGCTGGAATCGCGACATCCAGCCTGGTTGATACCAACCTTGTTGTCGCCGCCGTTGATCTGCTGTTGCAGCTCTAAAACTTCCTAACCCCACGCCTGACCTTGAAGACGTTGGTCAGTCTTGCCCTTATCCTCCTCTCCCTGAATTTGGCCACGATCCATCCATCTCCAGATTTTCCCCGTTCACTTCTCCTGTTTCTCCAGTCTCGAATCCTTACCTCATCACCCATCTCCATCTTGCACAGACAAACGTAGACCGCCGCCGCACCTGGATAAACTGCTGCAGAGAATTGACCCTACTGCGCGCGCCTATGTACCCCTCTCTCAACTCGGGCTCCGTACAGTATAGGGCTACGTCCGGTGTTACGGTACAGACGAGACAGACGCCCTCGTTCCCCAAGTGGCTCCCGTCTTCTGCTCGCAATTCAAGCCGAGCGGCCAGGCCAGTGGGGAAGCACCCATCGAAAAGCGAGACCTCCACCTTGCGAGACATCCGCTAAAAGGAACCTACGAGAGAGACCTGGGGTCCCTTGGCCTGGCTTGGCCTGGAAGCATGCCTGGGTACCATCAGCCTCTTCTTTGCCGGTGCTTGTTTGGGACCGTTTGCAGGGGGCCTTTCATGACCCTAGCAAGAGGTGAGAATCCGGGCCAAAAAATAGACACCAGAGGCCTTGAAACTCGCTGATCTCAACACGCTCTACCCCGGCATCTGCACGTCTGCACGCCTTCTGCATTGACCTGCCGCCGGCCATTTGCATCATCCGCCTGGGATGGAAGCTTGAGAGTAGTTAGGTATCGAATCCATGGATGGAACCCCAAGAAAAGGGACACAGGGAAACCGCCAAAAGGAGCGATCCCGTCTTCTCCCGTCCAGTAGAAGTCACAGACACACGGTTTCTCCTCTTTGAATTGCGACACTCCCCCTCTTTCTCTTCCTCAATTGCCGTACGTACGCGGGTTACTATCTTGGATTAAACATTCTTTAATTCGACGCCCTCTGGATCTCCCCCCTCGGTCCCTCACCTGTATTGACTTTCTGCTATCCTCGGTCGTGTACCTACAGTGCAGTACCTTACCATTCATCCATCCATCCATTCGTTTCTGAGCACAGTTCATCAGTGCTGGCTTCGGTAGTGTGCTTGGTCTCGTTCCTTATCTTTGCCAGTGTCCTCTTCCGCTCTCCCTTCCATCTTGTGTTGGCACTTCCCCGGACCTGGACTGGAGGCTTTATTCTGCCTCTTCCCCCTCTTCGTCCCACCCACTCGCTTCTCTTCTTTCTATTCACCTCCTACCTGCCTACCTCATCTATAATACGCTACGGCCTGTCCCTATCTCTGCCCTCCTCCACCTCCTTCTCCTCCACCACCAATCTTCGAACATTCATCATCGAGAGGGTCAACCATCCATCCTTCGTCCACCGAAAGACAGACAGACACCGCGCACCGCACCGCACGCACGCACAGGGCAAACACCCCTAGCACCCTCTGTCGCCAGCCTGCCCAATACCATCACAGCGGGCGCAAGTCTCCGCACCCGGCCTGCGACCGAAGTGCCAACGCCTGCCCCACGAAAGTCGTCACCGCCCTGGGACTGGGGGGGGGCACAATCGCTCCAACGCCACCACGCCTCGACCAGGTTCAGGCCCATCCTTGCCATCACTCGCTCGCCGTCCGTCCACACCCAAGTCCACAGGCTACTTCGTACGCTAGAAGCTAGCCCCAAACAACTTTTGACCACCTGCCCCGGGCCCCGGCCGACGCTCGCTCACTGTCGCTGCGCACTTCTCCTGCTCCTGCTTCTGCGCTACTGCTATAAGCCTGCCCCCACCCCCGTCGGCAATCCCCATCCCATCCTCAATACCTCGTACCCACGCCGAATTCTTCTTTCTTGCATCCATCCATCCAAACTCGATCCGCCAGCAACTACGCTCTATATACCCATGAGTCTCTGACCACAACGAAACCCCCCTTCACCTTTCCTTCCCGGGTGCTGCGGCGTCAATCTGGTCCCATCCGCGGACCTCCCTTCATCTGTCATCATGGCCGTCGTTCTACCCTCTGACGACAACGACTATTTCGCCGCGTCCTCCCTGAGGCGCTCGCATTCCCAGTCCAACTTCATGTCATCGTCTGCAGCTTTCTCCTCGACCTCTCGCCTTAGCGATCACTATAAGCCCATCTCCAAGTCATACGCCACTTCCAACTCGTCCTCTGCTCCCTCCTCGCCCCGTACCATCCACGCCGACTCCGCCGACCTTTCCTACGCATCCACTCCTGCGACCAATCTCTCCATTGCCTCGGATTACGACGACCCTCTTGGCCTTTCGGAATCACCTGAAGACCACTTCATGTTTCCCTCATTTGGACAAGAAAAGCTCTATGTTCACCCTGAGATCCGGCCGGAAATTCACCATGACGACAACCTAGAGCCACCCCCTAGTCCTCGAACCGGTGATTCCTATACCGTCTCACCTGCGGACCATGAGAACTCGGATGAGAGTTCTAACGATACCTCAAGACCGGACACTCCTGAGCATGCTGAGGATGACACTGCCGTCTCGAGCAGACCTTCTCGCCAAGTCGACTACCTATCCCATGAGTGGAAGGAGGAAGATATCTGGTCGTCATGGCGATACGTCGTGACGCGACGCGGAGAATTTGCCAATAGCGCACGGTTAGAAAATGCTTCGTGGAGAACGTGGATGAAGGCCAAGAACAACCTCAAGACCATTTCTCCCGAGTCGCTCAATTGGTTTGTAGCCCTTTTAAACCCATGCATCGCTGAACGCAAATGCTTACATCTTCAAGGCTCAAGGATTGTGATGTGACTTGGCTCTACGGCCCTCTGCAGTCGGGCCAAAAGGCCCTTCACTCTACTCAGACTGAGCCCTCCAGTGTGTCACTGTCCAAGACTGACTCATTTGTGAACCTCTCCAAGAAGCCAATCCTGAAGAAGCGGAGCATGTCTGAAGTGATGCTTCAGCGATCATTATCAACAGCCTCTCTCCTTAAGCAAGCCACAGCGGCTGTCAAGGCACAGGAGACGAGAGGAATCCTGCGACCTCATCTGGGTCGTTCAACTACCGACTACCTGGCGTATCCATTCTCAGCGAGACGGTTAAGTGGGGAGAGCAGCAGCGTCGCTCCCTCGACAGAGTCATCTGGAATTACATCTCCCAACTCTGAGCGAAAGCACATTCACTTCAATGAACAAGTTGAGCAATGCATTGCTGTCGATGTTAAGGGCGACGACGATGAAGACGTGGACACGGACCGCCTTGGAGAGGACAGCGACTCAGACGACGGTGTGATGATGAAGCGCATGAAGACCAAGAAGCGACCAATCCTCCGACGCAAGACTCTCAAGTCCAAGACCACCGAGGGAAAGACGATTGCCATGTTGCCGTCCACCACACTCAAGTACCGGGAAGACACACCCGAACCGCGAGAGACGGCTATGAAACACTCTCGAAGTCCGATCATGTCTCCTTCCTCTTCACAAGAGACACTTCGACCTTCGAAGCAGTCTGGCAAGTTCTTCATGGGCGAGGATGATGACGAAGACAGCTTTGACGATGCGCTGCTCAGCAGCCCCAGCCCTGGCTGGTCATCACCCACAGAGAAGACCAATGGCGGCCTTCACAGATCAATTTCCTCTGGTAGCCTGTGCGAGGAACCTGCTGGCATGCGACGAACGCCTTCGGGCATGTTCATGCCGTACGAGGAGGGAGAGGCAGCATCGGCTGATGGCATCTTTGGCCGTGTTATTGACACAGTTAACACCGCTCGCGACATTGCCCACGTCATCTGGAACGTCGGCTGGAGGAAGTAATGGGAGGACTCTTGAGCGTTCAGCCGGATAAGTTATCGAACCACGCGTGGCCCATGACACCCGGCTCTCGTTAGCGACACATCTCGAATTCGACCAAGCTATCAAGCTTGTGACTCACACATACACACTGTGAGATTCAACGACGCCATGAGACAACAAGAAAAGCGCATCACTATATACTGGCATCTCCGAGAGTCATTGGCATTTCCTAGCCAAACTTATTACCTGTCCTGGCCTTGGGGACTCTCAACTCCCAGGCCGGCGATTTTACGACTCTTGGAAAAGCGACACTGGATTTTCAGTTGAATTCATCATACACGGTCTGGACGAAACAAAGCGGAGAAAGACGAAACGGTTAAAGAAAAGCAAGGTGCTCAGTGGTGGAAGTCGGGTGACTGACTACAAGGAGGATCCTGCGAGGCATCGTGGACCACTCTTCAGGCGGCACTGGGTATCTACAAAGATATCTAGACCTGATGAGACAGTCAATTGGTCCCCTGGTTTCTTACCGAGGACCAGGCTGCCTTGTGACACGACAGGCCCGAGCCCCGGCCCTCTACGTCGGGGCGACGGAAACGGATATCGACGGACCACGCGGTCAAGGGACCGGGAAATACTCGGCGTTATAATTTTTTTCCATCCTCTCCTTTGTGGCAGGTTTTTTTATGATATCCCATCGGAAAGTGGATACTAGGGACTCGAGGGCGGTACTCGGGCGATTACGGACGGACCCAGGGAAAGGAACGGTTAGGCAAAGGCAAAGGGATCAACACTGTTTTTTTCTGGCGACTACGGCGATTCAACGGCAACGGTCAAGGGGCGAGTTACTGGCTAAAGGGGGAACCGGGGAGGGGGGGCAAACGGAAACAGGACCGGGCTTTTGAGTGCGCTGGGTTGGTGTGTTTGTTTGTACATAGGAAAGGATGGGATCTACCTAGTCGAGTACCTAGGCTCTTTACGCACGCAGGCTCGCCGGACTGGCAAAAACAAAAAGCGTTAAAATGGAAACAAGAATAATATCATTGAAAATGAGCATTAATATTAGCTATTTGCTACTTTAATTTATGGGTGGTTATTGTTGCCGTTGTGTGTTGTCACTCATCCATCACTTGACCTGGCCAGTCAATCACCAGCCAGCCATTTAGAGTTCGAGGTGTGCCTTGGCTCCGATTGCCTATTCGGGGACCTCTTTGACTTTGCCACATCCCAGGGCCAATCAACAATCAACACCGGGTCGGCGTGGATCACTTCAGGACCAACCCGATTTGTGAGAAGAAAATTGTTGGGGGAATTGGACGCAGGTTGGTCTGTTCTTTCAGCGCGCGTGACCTTATTCCATGTACCCCCCAAATTACACAAGGCTCCCATGTCCAATTGAGTACTAGACAGGTGAGAAGGAAGCTCAAGGTGAGGCGGACAGAAGAGCCGAGGATGTGAGACTGCTGACCTAGGTTTGCCTTTGCAGGTGGACGGTTACGGGTGCATCAACGATGGCGAGCCGCGGGGGGACACTGGGCATCGACACCTCATGTTTGGACCGATTTATCTTGTCGGTTTGTTTCTTTCTATTTTTAAATAGGGAGGTGATCTACTGTACATCTCGTTTCCCATCAGTGCGTTCATAAGGACCTCCAGCGAGGTCACAACGGGGGCAATGGTCAATTATAATTATTCAGATGAGAGGTACATAAATCTTACCTCACTTCTGCCTCAAGAGGAGGTACTATAATCATAAGGCTTTAGCAAAAAGACCTCATATATCGTCTAACATTGCTAAAAGGGTGACGCTGGGGCGAGGTACGGCTTGGAGGTACTTGTGTACTCACGGGATAGCCATAAGCTGTTCACACGCAGTGTCAAACAATACACTCACAAATACATAGTTGCGCAAACTATCACACATAGTCTCACACGTGGAATTTCTGTTCAATATTCATCCGTATTGCAAACAAAAAAGCTTTGCTAATGCGAATGGAAGCCGGCCTTGCATCCTTACTGCTGGCTGGCCTTGGGGATGCATCTCAAGACTACCTATGTATCGAATTCGGAATACCTCCTATACTTCCATCACTTCCATCAAAACGCTTAACTCCTGGGGCCACGATAGCTAGATGAAATGGCTCCAGGAAAGTTTTCCAGCACCTGTTAGTTGGAGCCAAAGGAATATGCTTCTCTACTGCCGCCGACACCTTCATCCATATCTCAACTAACCTTTGATGGCACCTAAAAGGTTAAAGGAAAACTTGCTCTTGCATTCAGCATATTCCACATTTCTTCTCCCCAAAGGAATATAAAACATGCCTCTCTCCTCGCATGTCTGTCGCCGACACCTTTATCCATCCCTACACGCAATTGTCGATCAAAATGGTCTCCTCCACCATGATGCCCAAGACAGTGCCAAACAAGGGGCGCGGCAGCAAGTCTGGTAGCACTCGCTACGAGATGCGCAAAGAAGACTTCTACCGCCTATGCAAGATCGAGAAGAAGCTAGACCGTTTCTTTAACATCACCCAGTTCGACAATGATTTGTTGGAGAAGTTCTCCATCGTCCGAGGGTCGCCTTTCAACATCGACGACGACGATCCCACTGACCTTGATCGGCGCTTCTTCCTCCGTGGCCCTGTCGAGGACATGGAACATGGACTCAAGGTCATCGACGAGGCTGAATTCACAGATCACTGCAGGTGGCCCCGATTTGAACCGATTGATGAGGGCCGCAGACGGGAAGAAGACCAGGAGTACGCCGATGAACGTCGCTACGCTCGTAAGGATCTACACTACGGTTGGCGGGAAAATGACTCGGGCGAGGCTAGAGAAATTGCCTTCTTTTGCGAGCAAGCAGCAAAGGTCGCCTTGAACTGGCAGTGTCATTTGTAAGACCCCCTCCCTGCAATTTCTCAAGCGCAGAGTGTTCCTGACATTCCGTATAGGCATATCCACAAGTTCAGGAGACAACCAAATGCCTTCAAAATCTGGTTCTCGAAGCGCGACGGCCAGCCACGCTGGGACTTTTGGGAAAGCGGCGAATTCTACATGTGGCATTCCGACGCCGATAGGGAGTTCCGGCACCTCAGTGTCCCGCAGGTAGTCTGTACAGTGGCCGACTCATCGCGCCCACATGACGAAGGCATCATGCTTCGGAGCGAACTCCGGGTCGCGGTCTATGTCCTGAAGGAGCAGATACGTCAGGCCAGCGCCTACATCGACCACTACATCTGGCCTGTGAGTTCACCGTCCTATAGACGACCCGTTGATCACACAAGTGTTCTGACATCCATCCAGGTTTTGGTCATCGGTTTCCATGGTCAATTTACCGCTCGTATCACCCAGGCATACTTCGAGAATGGCAAGGTTGTTATTCGACCGTCGCGTCTCATCGACATGAACACACCAGTCGTTTCTCCCGAAGCACGACTCGTCATCCGATGGTTGAATTGCGTACCTGTCGGCGACACACGTTTCTCTACACCCGAAGAGAAACCCAACCGTGGACTTTTCTCTATCCGAAAGATAAAACGCGTGGTTTTCGCACTTCCATGCTTTTCACATGCCCGTCGAAAATGATGCCTAATTGGATGGGGAGGTGCGAAAACCAGGCTCTCTCTATCTTACTTCAGTGGGAAATGTAGACGCGGGAGGTATAAACTTATTGGTCATTGATGTTTAGGGGATTGTGGGGCGCGGACCTAGGCCAGATGGTGAATCTGGGGCATGTTACGGTGGTGACTAGTTGATTTTGCTGTTAGTTGCGATGAAGATTCTACGTGTAATCAGTGGCTTTTTTGCCTGACAGGCTTCAGTTTTGATAGCAATCGAGTCTTGGAATTTGTCACATGGCCCCTGCACTGAGGATGTATCGATAAGTGAAGAGTGATTGGAGGCATCGCCGTCATTATCATCTTAGCTATGGCAGGCTTCTTCTTTAGGCGCCGGGGAAGGAAACCTTCTACTTCATTCGGCATACGCCTAGCAGGGACCTGGCCTCGGGAATGCAAGTCTTCCACTGAGCTTCCAAGCTCGGACAGGTACCGGGAGGGGAGATTTTGTTGAATCATAGTCATGGTATACAGTGCAGCAGTTTCATCCAACCACAAGCTCCAGCATCAGGGTCTGTCCGTCAATGCCAATGCCAGTCAGTCTTAGTCCCCCAGGCTGACTGAAAGATCGGCGGTTTGGCGTCTTGGGGAGGCCGACTAGGGGACCATGTCTCTTGACGCAGGGGGCAGGATGTGCAAATGCGGGGGAGCTCCACGTTTGACCGTTGGAAAAGAAGGGGTGTGGGCGCCGACGTTGAGGAAGAGGTCAAGTGTTTAAAACATTGCTGTGCTGACCGCCAAGTCAAGCCCATCCCGGAAAATCCCATATCTTGCCCCCTAGGCGGTGACGGCGAGTAGCTGGGAAAAAAGCCCTTGCGGCGTGGCTCACGGGGTTGGGTCCGGGGCCGAGGCGGCCGGGGAGGGCGCCGGCTGGCTGAGACCCTGGCCGTTAGTGCTGCTTGAGCGCTTTGACAAAGATCTGCCGTGAGTGGACGTTGATGTCGCTGAGTTCAACGTCGAACTGATCGCCCACTTTGACGTCCTTGATGAGCATGAGCTTATCGATGCCGTCGATCGTCATGATGGCATCCAGGTCAAACAGGTCCAGCTTGCCGAGCACACCCTGCCGCCATCGGGACGCAACCGTGAAGCGCATCCGCTGCGGTATCGTGCCCTCAAACTTCCAGGCCCGCACGAGCGCCATGAGCATCCACTCCTTGGTGCCCTGCGAGACGGTCCGCGCCATCTTCTCCCGCATGTGTAGCAGGCTGATGGTGTTGCGGAGGGTCTCCGCCGTGAACGGGAGAATGCCATTCAGGTCGTCCGCCTCGGGGTCAATCCGTCGCTTCACCTCCCGCTCGTGTGCCAGTGCCGCGTGAACCTGCCAGTGGACCACCAAATCCGAGAAACGGCGTAGAGGCGACGTGGCTTTGGCGTACATGTCTAAACCTAGCATGAAGTAGGGCCCAGGCTCCGTCGACATCTCGATGCCGCCTGTGAGACGTGAGAGTTGCTGACGGTGCGCCAGTGATGGCTGCACACCCCTCATGAGGGGAGGATAGATCTCCTTCGTGGCGTAGTTATAGATAGCTTCGAAGTTGCTCTTCGAGTGCACATCTCTTCGGTATGGGACCGGGATCTTGCGGTCAGAGCACCACCGAGCCGCGATCTCACCCGCAAGGACCATGGTGTTGGAGACAACCGAGGCGCCATTGAACGAGTCGTAGCCAATCTTGATGTACGGGTCCGGGGGCAGTACCTTTGTCCCCGGAGCCTGGCTCATTGGCACATCCTCAAAAGCAACCGTGATAGAGGCACCGGGGAGAAACGAGGGCCACGCTTCTTTCTCGAGTCGCTTTCCCTTAATCGCCTCAGCCAAGCGATAGAGCGTCAAGAGGTCTTCCTTGCTCTTATCGTCCAGGTCTTTTACAGAAATTATGGGCCGGTTTGGCACAGTGTTTGCCTTGTCCGGTAGTTGTCCAACGGCAAGAGTCTTGTCGGATGATGGGGGAGGCGGAGGTTCGTTGCAAAGCTTGGAAACGTCCTTGGGATCCAAATATGTGACCTTGTGAAGGGTTCCTGGCTCAACCTTGTAATCGAGGAGATCCCCCTTTTCGTTGACTCTGGCGCTGAAGGTGAGGGCTGGTCGGCCGGCGGCTAGAGAGTACTGGTCGACAAGGCTTTCCGATTTGTAATCTCCCGACTGGTCCAGACTGATATCAGACGGCAGCATGGCTTGGAAGTGCCCCGGAAGGTATATGTTTTCTGGGATCAGCTCCAGGAACTTGCCCAACTCGGAGTTTGGCTTGATCCCTGATGCTGGGTCGGCTGTATGCACATGGATCCAGAACTCGTCTGGTTTCTCGGTACGCTCGAGCGAGATACCGTCGTCGATGAGCATGGTTTCAGGAGCGTCGATGCAAAAGACCATGTCGTCGCTCCATTGTCTCCTTGAGCCCTCTGCAATGTCTGGCCGTGTTGAGTCCTCCAGCTGGGCTGGCACTTCTCGCTGGAGGCCGCCTCCACCCTCGATCTTGACACCGGGAAATCGAACCTTGTAGCGTGACGGGATCTCCCATGGAGGAATCATGCCTAGCTCCTGAAGAAAAGTCCAGGCGGTCCGCTGATCTAAAACGGCGTTATCGTATAGGTCAAGAGCCCGGAGAATCAGTGAACCATCCGCATGGAAACGTGACGAGTCTTCAAAGAGGTCGTAACTTGCCCACCACTCCAAGAAGCGTATGAAATCAAGCTGTTTCCTGGACCATTCCGCTGTTTCGATGGTTACTCCCGGTGAAGGGGCGAGGACTCCGTATGGTGTCCAGGATCGCTTCTGGCGATTGGCGAGAACAATTTCCCTTGCTTTTAGAACAAAGGTGCCAAACCCTGTCCATGAGAGCTCTTCGTCTGTGGGAGCCTTCAGTCTCTTGCCCCTCGTCATGGTATAGTCGCGGACCATGAGTGAAACTCGGTTGATCATCATGAGATCCTGGTACGGGAATATCTCAAAAATATGATCCCGTCGGTGACAATCCGCAGATGGGCTGAGAGGCCGGAAGATGAAATCGTTCCGGTAGAGGGCGGTATGGACGGCGTACAAAGCGGCGGGAGAAAACCTATTGCCTTGCTTGAGGGACTGAGGTAAGAGAATGTCGGCGAGCTCGAACAGGCTTAGGTATTTGGTCCGCCTTCCATCCGACACCAAGGATCTTGCTCTATCCAGGCTACTGAGGCTGGCTTGATATGCCGTGTCAGCCTCCAAAGTGAAAGCCCGCATTTTTTGGATCAGGTTAGCACCGGCTTCACGGCTAGGGCCCATGTCTTCCCTGCGGAGTTCCTCAAAGTCGTCAGGTGTAACATCTTTGGGGATCATGGCCAGAATTGGCTGCAGGTCGTCAGTGGGGACAAATTTGGAGACGGTGAAAAGGGCATTAAATCCCAAGCTGATGACCCATTTGCCCGTGCTTGTGTAGAAGTGATGACGGCTGCCGAAGTATCCCAGGTAAATACCAAAGAGGGGAGTTCTAGATCCAGGTTGTCTGCCGATGTGTTAGTCGCTGTTGCGCCATGATGAGGCTGGGACCATTACTTCATCTCGACCAGATCACCAGGAGTTCTGGACTTGGTCCCGACAATGGCAAGCTCGACATCCTCGTTGTTAAAAGCGTCATCAGTATCGGTCATGCCGGCGGCATCAGACTTGAAGTGATCCATCTCTGCCGAGCCAGTTGACTGGGGACGGGTGGTACTGTTGGTCACCTTGGACCAAAAAGTCAGGTCGGGAACGAGTTGAGTGATCCGTTCGTCATCTTCGGGCACCCAGTGTCGCAGTCTTTCTCTGATGGGTCCTTGGCTCTGAAGAGAGGATGGCAAGGGCGGTTGGGGATTAGATTTGGGGATGTTGGCTGGTCCAATGCCATTTTGAAGACGTTGGGTTGTGGTGGAATACTGCATGAAAAAATCAGATCAACTGGTGTTGCTGAGAGCCACCAAGAAAGAGACCAACCTTTTGCGCCGCACTCAATGATTGTATCAACAACGGGAGGGAAGAACCCGGCCCATTGCGGCTATGCGCAATGCAATTCTGACACACATACCGACGGGTTGATGATCGCAGCATCTTTTCCACTGTCTCGACGGTTATCAATGCTTCCCCAATATCTGCCAACCTAGACGAGGCTGAAAATTTTAGCCACACCGCGTTAAGCAGTGCTCATGCGTCACGCGGTGTCACATGACGTGGCGTCTCACAACGCTTTCACAGCGCCACTTCCATTAAGATCCTTGTCAGTGCTTGTTTCGGAAGCTGCACATGATGGCTTGAATATTCAGCAACAGCAACAGCACACAGCCAACGTGTCTTGAGACATCCATCTTTGGATGCATGCACCCAGGAACATCCATTGAGATATGCTATTTCGGATAACATGCATGCAAATTCATTTGTCCCTGCAAGCAATCAATCGACAACAATGCCAACAAGAGCCATGTCCTGCCATATAGTTGACAACAACAGAGGCCAGTGGCCAATCCTCCAGCAAAAGTCCTCGCTTGCTGGTCCGGAATAGGGGCTTGCATCGGGCAACCTCACCAAAGCCAAGGGCCAAGAAACGGGTAAAATAACTTTTGATTTGAACAAGAAAGCAAGCTGCCGATGGATCGACATTACTTTGCCCACGTTGAGACCCCAGTCTAATCCCGCTACCAGCGGCCTGGAGGATTGGCTGGAAAACAAAGACATAGCGGGACAGGGTGACAGCACAACAAATCAGTCGGTTTATGAAACTCTGCGGAGTCGGTGGTCTTGGAAGATGAGGTGCAATGCAATGCGCAAAGCCAGAAGGTTCTAGGGCCCTACCAACTGCCGTGCGACCAGACAGAATACGAGGCGCAAATTATACGATCAGATCTGAAGGGGGCAGGCAATCTGCGGTCGCGCGCCGACTCATATCGCCTGCACGCCATCAATGGCTTTAGTTGTTTCGGCCAGCCAAAGATCCGATCGACAAGCTTTCGCCCCGGCTTTAGCTGGCTGCTCTCCCCCGCAGAAAAAGAGGGACAACTGTGCCTCATGGGCTGGACCAGTCGATAGATGGCCAAGGGCAACAATCCCGACCCTGTCCGCAGGGAATCAGGCGGTCTACGGAGAGTGTCAACACTTACAAAGATGGTCAAAAAGTTGCTAAAACAAACACGAGGACCCCCCGACCACCGAGAAGCGCCAGCCACTCCCACTAGGGCAAATTGGGGGGCCGTGTCAGATGCAGGAACAATCTCGCGACCCACAGGCCGATGGGCCGGCTGATTCACCATGGGTGCTTCCTTGATGGCAGGGACCTCGATGGGACTCAAGGTTTGGATTCAGCAGCCAGCCGTTGGTCAGCCGGAGACCGCTCCATCATGTACGAGGATCCTTTGATGGAGAGCCTCCACAGGGCCAGCAACTCGACAAGAGAAAGACCGGGCGGACATTTCACGGCATGGCATGGCATTACAGAGGCAGACTTCGATAAATATGAGAGAGGCGAGGCTAGACTCATCTCCCAGCGGGGGCCTTCATCAACCACCCATCTGTGGTCATCTCGGAGCCCCTGGGCTGAGCCAACCAACCAACCAGCGTCCAGAAGCATTGCCGTTCCATTGACATAATATCGCTTCACAGCGAGTCCCCCAGCGCCGGCCAGGCTTGGCTGCTCATTTGCTGGTCGCGCCAGGCTCTCTACGGGCAGCGCCCGTGACACCGCCAAGTTCCCCTTTTTGACCGCTGGAGGATGGTATCGTTTGGGGAGGTGTCGGCAACTTGGACAAGCGCATGCCCCTTGGCCGGTCGAGGCGACGAAATTACACCTTGCCCATGCTCCACCACGTTCCCCTTTTCGCCCGCGAACCCCGGCTGGATGCTGGGATGGGTGATAGGCGCATGCACCAACGGTGACCGCGGTGGTCTCTTTTTGGGACTTGGCGACTGACACCCCTGCCATTCTTGAGAGACGGTTTGGGGACGGGTACCTGAGTGTGAGTCTCAGGTACCATCAGAGTGGCTATTCTTGGCTAGATCAGCTTTTGCCAATGCGACGACTCCTGGAGCCAAGCAAGGCACAACGACCTAACCGGGTCCTCCCCAACTAAGGCGCAGGAGCAGTAATAACACCGGATCTGCTCATAATGCCGCTGTTCTGCTGCTCTTCTTTTCCTTCTCCTCCTCCTTCCCTCACGGTTTCGTCCATGTTGAGAATCTAGAGAGCCTCGTTAACTCTTTGCTTTCATTCTCTCATTTCCCATCTCCCACTTACCGCTTCACTCTTTTAGCGGGCATTCGTTTCTAACGCCAACTATATAACCGCATATATATCTGTTCGTTGCTGTTTGAGCTTGTTCAATATGAAGGGAGGAATTGCTGCCGCCGCCGTTGCGGCCATGGCCACTGGTGCCCACGCCGCTTACCCTCACCACCGCCGCGCTCACGACCTCTTCCGTCGTGGTGAGGTCTGCGTTCCCAGCTGCACCACCATCTGGACCACCTACTACGGCGAGCCTACTCGTATGAAGCATAGTCCGGTCTTTGTTAAGTTGAGTTGAGTGAGCTGACATGCTGAAACAGTCATCCCCAACCCTCCTCCTCCCGCTCCCAAGACCAAGGAGGCTGTCACCACCAAGGCTATTGTTCCTAAGCCTACCCAGGAGGCTCCCAAGCCCACGTACGAGGCCCCCAAGCCGACCTACGAGGCTCCCAAGCCCAAGCCCACCACCACCAAGGTTGTCGAGGTCCCGGTTGTCCCCGTTCCTACTCCCCAGGAGTACGACTGCCCGACCCCCGGCACTTACACCTTCCCCGCCACCACCCTGACCGTGACCAAGTCCACCACCGTCTGCGTCGGCGAGTTCACCAAGGTTCCCCCTGGAACTCACACCTTTGGCGGTGTCACCACCGTTGTCGAGCAGCCCACGACCATCACCTGCCCCTACGCCAAGGAGACCGAGCACGAGGGCAAGGTCACCAGCGTCATCGAGACCACCGTCTTCGTCTGCCCTACCGCTGGCACCTACACCATCGGACCTGTCACCAAGAGCTGCACCGAGGAGACCGTCCTGGTCTACCCCGTCCCAACCAGCTACGCCCCTGGCACCTACACCGCTCCCGAGCAGGTTGTGACCGTCACTGAGACCGGCTACGTCTACGTCTGCCCCTACTCTCAGGTTGGCGTCCCTGCTTCCTCCAAGGCCACTGAGGCTCCCAAGCAGCCTTCCGCTCCCGTCTACGAGGCCCCCAAGCCCAAGCCCACCACCGCCGTTTACGAGGCCCCCAAGGAGAAGCCCTCTACCCCCGTCTATGAAGTTCCCACCGAGAAGCCTACCATCCCTGCCTCCACTAAGCCCGCTTATGAGAAGCCCTCCGCTGCTCCCAAGAAGGTTTCCACTGGCGGCTCCCTCCGAGGTGGCAACGACCACTACGGTATCACCTACACCCCCTACGAGTCCTCCAACGGTGACTGCAAGGCTGCCGACAAGGTCGACAATGACATTGCCGAGCTCAAGCAGGCTGGTTTCCAGATCATCCGATCCTACTCTACTGACTGCGACACCCTCAAGTCTGTTGGCGGTGCTTGCAAGAAGCACGGCATTGACATGATCATTGGTGTCTTTGTCAAGGCCTCTGGCTGCTCTTACGAGACCCCCGAGATCAAGGAGCAGGTCGACGCCATCGCCGAGTGGGCTCAGTGGGATCAGGTCAAGCTCTTCGTTGTCGGTAACGAGGCCATCATGAACGGCTTCTGCTCTGCTGCTCAGCTCCGCGAACTCATCACTGTTGTCAAGTCCAAGTGCTCTGGCTACACCGGTCCTTACACCATCGCCGAGACCCTCAACATCTGGGAGCAGCCCGAGACCCAGGCCGCCATCTGCGACGTTGTTGATGTCACTGGTGCTAACATCCACCCCTACTTCAACGCCGAGGTCACCCCCTCCGACGCCGGTACCTTCGTCTCTGGCCAGCTCGATCTCCTCAGCAAGATCTGCAAGGGCAACGACGTGATCAACCTGGAGTGCGGCTGGCCCTCTAACGGTAACTGCAACGGCTCTGCCTGCCCCGGCAAGGACGAGCAGGCCGAGGCCATCAAGTCTATCCGCGAGAGCTGCGGTGACAAGACCGTCTTCTTCTCCTACGAGGATGACAAGTGGAAGGAGCCCGGCTCCTGCAACTGTGAGCAGAGCTGGGGCTGCAAGAGCGCCTTCTACTAAGCGACTCTCGAGAAGCTTCAGCTCGGGTTACAGCATGCGGAACGTCCTCTTCCCACATCAATCCCCGGCATGCTGAATGTATATGAACCACGTCCAACACCGCCCAGCCATTCAGTTACTCCTTTTCCCCAGCAATCCTCTTTCTCTCGGCTGGTCCATTGGGGCCACACATGATCCATCACCTTTCACCTCAGCAAAAGCCTTCGGGGGGAGTCCGAAAGCCGACGGTCTTCTTTCTCCCAGGTCAACCATAGACACAACACCGTATGGGGTAGTGCGGTTCGTGCTCGCGCGCGTCCAACACAGGGAGAAACCGAAGCGGTTCGGGCGGTGGAGGACTCTTTTCTTGAATACTTGTCCACTTGACACATGATCTTTTCTTGTCTATTTTGTGTTGCTGCTGTTGTCTTCCCTATGTGGTCTTTGCGATAACACTTGTCACGGTACACGCACCTTTTGGCTTGTGAGCTTTAAGGGGAGATAAATTATATATGGGAGGGACGATCTGTATGCATGATCTATCTAGCCGGGTTGTCGTTCAGCCTCTGCTTCATAATGCTGTAATTTACTAGTGTCTATTCTCAACTGCAACGAGCCTCGTGATTTGGTACTCAGATGTGCTCTTATTCTTGGTTGAAATGTGACATGTAATCAATATGGCCCAAGTCGTGAACAAGTAAACAGCCATGTAGTCCAGGATGTGAGAAGTGATATAAGCTGAGTAACGGCACTATTTCTACTTTAGTGCACGCTTTGAGGTCTCAAAAGTGTCACTGGATACCCTTCGAGCTCTAGTGTACTTCGTATGTTCTACGCGGATGATGGGCAATACTTGGATGCCATAACCACGGACGTCACACTTTCCATCCCTTGGGACTTGAGGTAATTAATGCGACCAAATGATGAGGATTATGACTAAACTTGTCTAATAGTTAGGTTGCTATACACTATCCACCCTAGGTCAAGATATACAAAGTATCTTCCAACACGATGGAAAGCATTAGGTAGTTTTCATCCCATCTCTTTCCCAACCAACTACAGCCCTCTCTGTCCGATCCACGCGAAAACAAGAGCGAAAACAATCAAGACAAAAAACCGAATGAAGGAACCGAACCACGAGGGGGGGGGGGGACGGGAGCCAAAAAATGTGAGACATGCTGGGCACCCCCCCTCCTCCCAATGACTCGGCGCCGCCCAAGACAAGACCATCCCATGTCTTGTGAGAGACAACACGGCAGGTCCGAAAAACGGAGGCACGCTTTGCTTCAGAGGAGGGGACGTGACCGGCGATGAAGGTTTCGCAGCTGGATATGCATGTGGGCGCGTACGTATCCCGTCGAATTAGCACTCATCTTTTTGCCTATCGTCAACATCAACATCTTCATCCAGCAAGCCGCCCCTCCACCCTCCTGAGCGGTGAAGACTTCAAGGCCAGGCATCTGGAATGGTGACGAAACCCTCATGTCTCGGATCCCGTGTGGTTGCCCGACCCATCAGAGAGAGGAGAAGGTTTGTCATGTCTCAGACAGAACGGAACCACCCCCCAACAATCTGAGACCTGGCCATAGAGATCGGCAGTTTCGAGTGCGCACCATGCGAACCACGGCCGAGAAGAGAAGAGACGAGATGAGAGAACTTCAAGTGGTTTCGGTTTGGTTTCATTATTCGGCGTCATCGTTTGATTAAGAATCACAAGAATACTGAGTGCAACATGGCAATATAGATATACAACGGCTTTGAACCCCCCCTTTCCAGGTAACCCAACCCCCCAAAAAAATTCACCCTTGATGCTCAGACATCACCGCAGACGTATAGTTAACACCCCAGCATGATAGCCTCCCGCTTGTCGATGCAGATTCCCAATGAGAAAAGAAAAGTAAGGAAACGAGAAAAAAAGGACCCCCCAGAAGGTTCCCGTTGCCGATGTCCTTGTATCTAATATCCCCAAGACCGCCTGGGCTTCTCCGAGCCGTCAGGATAACAGTGAGAGAAGAGGGAAGAAAAGCCAGAAATGTGGAAAAAAAAAACACAAACAAACAAACATAGAGAGACATGAGTGGAACGCTTTGAAACTAGGTCGATGGATTGGTTCTTTGGTCTCTCCTCGAAAATGCGTAGTCGCCTATTTGCCGGTGGCGGATTGTCATAGACCATTCGGTCGCTCCCCGTAGATGGATGGTGAATAAGCTGATTAAACGATAACAAAAGGGGGTATCATGCTAATCGAGAGAGAGTCGTGTCGTGTGCTTCGAATTATATGAGTGACGAGCAAGGTCAAGTCAAGCAGCAAGTGCAGAGATAGATATGTTGCGGGTATAATAGACCCCGTTGGGTATCAGCTTGAGAAGATGGGGGTGCCTCTCCTTTAAAAGATTGCTACCGTGTTGGTAGAGACGGGCTTTCGGCGGTAAGACTCATGTTTATGTGCGCTATCGTCAAGCTGATAGCACCACTCATCAGTCTCGGGGTTGGTGAACCTTTGCCACGAGTTGCCGAAGAAAGGCTCGGGTCCGATGCCGCACCGCTCGAGCTGGAGTAGGCCACCACGGCTCCGGTCGCTCACGAGCACGTTCAAGTCCTGCCCGCCGTTGGTGAAGGCGATGCCTCCGATCTCGCCAAAGACGTCGACAGTCTGCTTCGAGCCATACGTCTGCGCGTTGATGATGTTGATGAAGTCGGCTTCTTCGGCTGCCACGAGAACTCTTTGACCACTGCCGTTCGGCGAGAAACGCAGGTTTCTGACACCAGCCATCTCCGACCTGATGGTGCAGATAGGTGTGCTGATGCCCCTCGAGTCGCACCACCGGCGAGCATCCCAGATCTTGACGCCCTTGTCCTGAAAGCCAGTGGCCACCGTCCAGCCATCATCAGACCAGTCGCAGGAGAAGCCGAAGTCGCGGTGCCCAGCCAGTTCCTGTTGGATCTGGCCAGTGTCGGCGTCGCTGATGATGACCTTGAAGTCGTCGCCGACCATAGCCCTCAGCCGGCCGTCGGGAGAGATGCTGGAGCAGTTGAGCGCGAACCGATACCGAGTCTGCAGCAGAAACTTCTCCGTTGCGAGATCCATGACACGGAACCCTTCATCGTTGCTCGAGATGGCGGCGACGGGACTAGATGATCGCCGGGGCTTATGAATCTGAATATGGTTGGTGATTCCTCCTAGGTTCGGCGTGATCTGACCGTCGGAATAGTTCTTCTTGTCCTCGGTGTACAAGTTCTTGAGGTAGTATTCCCCATTGAAGGTGCCCGCCATCAAGACTCCGTGATTGGCGTCAAGCGTAGAGATGACGGCCCCGAGGCCCGTCACATCGCTGTTGTTGAGAAAGAGCTCGGTCTTGCCAGAGACGGGGTTCATGTAGTTGACTCCTCGACCCCCGGGGTAGTAGGCCTGTGAGCGTGAAGGGCATGCTAACACGCTGCGCAGTTGAAAGTGAGCCAGGTAGACGTCCCTGCGGACGAGGTACTTCCTGAATCTGAAGAAGCTATCCGCAGCGGGGATGTGTATATCGGTCATGTGAGGCTATCACCCGCATTAGCTTACCCCTACATGAGTTAGAATTGGGTACGGATGGACACTTACATTCAACCGATCAGATCCCTCCTTGTTGACGTAGTTCTTGTAGGTTTCGAGGCGCCTCTGGCGGGCGTATTCACGGGTAGTACCCATTGAAGCCCAATCCATGCCCTGTAAATCGTATTCGTCGCCGTAGAGATCGTCGTACCGAACCTCGTTCATGTGTACCTGCGCCTGGTGGCGGATCTCCTCTGGACTTGGTGCACGAGCTCGCAACGCATACGAGGGCGCGTGGCGTGCCTCATGCGACCAGTGCCAGAGGAAGTCAATCAAGCCATGGTTTTCGGACCCCAGCATGGTTGGGTTGGGGTTGCTGATCGGGTTAGGACCGAAGGGTTCGAGTTGGAGAGGAAGTTGTGGTAGTTGAAGGGGGGCGTTGTTGGGCGCGGGAGCCCATGGCCCGGGAGGCGGACCGGCGTCCATGATGATGTCGGCGCCTGCTAGGGAGGGTACGGTGAAGAAGGTTTGTAAGAGGTAATTGACTGGACCAGAGGAAGGAGCCTGGGCATCATCGTCCTCCTGGGGTTGAGCAGGATGGGAGTGGTGGTCGACTTGGAGCTGAGGTACGTATATGGCGTCGTCGTCAAGAGAAGCACCGCCGTCACTGTCGCTCATATCAAGATCATAATCCCCCGCGTGGTAGTGATGAACGTAGTCGGGATCGAGATTGGGGTTGGTGGTGGGGATGTAGAGGTCGTCGAGTATGGGAGGGCGGAAGGACGCGCCTAGGTCTAGATCAATATCGTGATCGTCGTCGTTGTCGTCGGATTCGACAGATTGGGATGTGTTTGCGTATGTGTTGCTGATGGTGGTGGTGACTTGGTCGTTGTTGTCGTGGCCGTCCTGATGCGGCAGATGGGCAGCGATAGAAGGTGTAAAGTTGGTTGGAGGAGCGGACGTCGCAATGGCAGAAGAAGTTGTGTTGGTGGCGGCGGTAGCGGCAGCGGTAGCGGAGACGGCGTCAAGTTCGGCGGGGAACGCATCTGTCATGGGCGCATCCAACACTGAAGAGGAGACGGCGGCATGAGACGAATCAGCGACGGGGTGGACGAGGAGCTGCCGATCATGATCCAGCTGCGAGAGCAACTCGGGATCGGGGACGGCGTCGTGGGCAGTGACGGAGACCGAGACGGAGACCGGACCCGGAGGTGCGGGAGCTGGGTTCGGCACGGGGACGGAGGGATCGAGGAGTTGGTGATTGTGAGCCTGAAAGCCCTCATCCCGCAAGAGGGCCTCTACGGCAGTCACAGACGAGGCGGCAACGGTAGCGGGAGCAGCTGGGTGGTCGTCTCGTGGTCGATCCTTGAGCTTGGCCTTGGACTTGTTGAGTGCAGCGCGGCGCATCGTGAAATCAGGTCCGAAGGGGGGAGACCCGAACTTTTCTAAAGCCCTGCAGCGAGCAGCGGTGCCTTCTGCATCCGGAAAAGCTCACAAAGGAAGGGGTGAAAGAGTGAGAAGGGGGGGTGAGGTCGCTCGCGTGCTAGCGGTCTGGCAGTCTGGACGAAGCCTCCTCGTTGCTTTTTGCGAGCGAGACAAGAGGCAGCAAATGTCTTGGATCTTGGGCGAGTTTTGGCGCTGGTGACCGAGGGGCGTGGGCCAGAGACAAGAGGCACCTCGAGGCCAGCCGGGCTGTAGTGGGCGACCAAGAGATCGTCGCAGACTAGCAGGTAATAAAACCCGGTCGTTGTGCCTGGCGCAGCTGGGTAATTATCTTGTCTAGCCGTTGCGGCAATGGGCGATGGAGAACCAAGGGGGGAAAAGGGGAGGTCGACGGTTGGTTTTGTTGTTGGAGTCAGGATGAAGTGGATTCCGCTGGAGGTAGGTCTGTTCTGGACGGGCTGGCCTCGCTGCGGGTATTAGTGGTGATGCGTGATGGCCAGGGTTGCAGCTCACTAACGCTCCTCCCCATGCAACGCAGCAGCAGGCAAGACAGGGTTCTGCCAGGATCCAATAGAGGCGAGAGGCAATCAAGCGCGGGCAGGCAAGGAAGCAAGCAAGTAGTGAAGGCAAAGAGTAAAGGTGGAGGAGCAAGGGTAGGCTATTGGGGAGGAGGCGAAGTAAAAGCCAAAAGGCGGGCGTGGATGCACTTTCAAAGGCTTTGTCCTCGTCCTCGTGGTCGCTCGCTCGCTCGCTGAAGTTGCCGGATAGAGATCGCTCAAGGTGAGAAATGATGAAGCCAAGCAGGCGCATCGACGATGTGAGGGGATCGACTCCGGGGATCGCCGTGGGTTAGGTACTGTTGGAAAGGTACCTCTGGGAAATGCCCGTTTCAGCATCAAACCAGCATGAGCGGGCATGAGC
The DNA here is from genome assembly GCA_027886205.1 of Fusarium piperis. Classification (NCBI taxonomy): domain Eukaryota; kingdom Fungi; phylum Ascomycota; class Sordariomycetes; order Hypocreales; family Nectriaceae; genus Fusarium; species Fusarium piperis. The sequence continues at coordinate 170,393 of RZGM01000061.1, read as the reverse complement.
CAGCATCAGCCCAGCATCAGCCCTTTTTCGTCGTCGTTTGTTGTTGTTGGTGGTGGTGTATGTGGTTGACCCAAGAAGGCAGTCGCTCCGTTGTATCTGCCTCTACACGTGCTACGTCTTGTACTTAGCTACCTACCTTCTTGGTTCCGCTCCCAAGGTGCTACGTGCTGTGCTCAGGCACTGGTGCCCTGCCCTGCCCTGCACAAAACAGCAGACAAAGGACAAACCACAGGGCTATCGGCCGCTGTGTGCGTGCCCAAGAGTGCTCCTATGGCATCCGATCCACGATGGGCTCAACCCACGATCAGAGCCCGTGCCAGGGTCCTGTCCAGAGGAGGGGAAAAATGGGTCGATGGTCCCAGACCAAGACGTGAGCTGGAGCCCAGAAAAGCCTCCGACGGCGCTAGCGAACGATCTGAGCGGCGGGAAGTGTCCAGGGAGCGGGTGAGCGGGTGGACAGACAGGGGGGTAGAGGTCAGTTGGGTTGGTGTTGGTAGAGGTTGATCAATAGGTACGCAAAGCCCGAATGAATGCCAATCAATGCCTGCGGGTTACCTGTTGCTATTTGATGAACTGTCCTGCAGACAAGAAACCGGGGTGGATAAGAGAAAATCCCCTGATGGTGGCATAGAAAGGCATAACTATGTACATAATATCTTCCCCCCCCTTATGCACCGAGGATCACTCACGTCTCGCAGCGGCAGGCTAAACCATCTTCATCGCTGTTGATGCGCTGGACAGCAGGATAGGATCCCTGGCGTTCATCCATCCCCTGGACCTCCACTGACCTCTTTTTGCGTGCCCACCGGGCGGTTGGAGGATTCCCGATTGAGAGATGACATGGATCCGGGGGCGGCAGTGGCAGGGCAGAGGGTGAGAGATTGTCGGTTAATAAATGCTGACCGATGAGGGTTGTCTCATCAGCTCACAACCCAGCCTTTATCAATCTCCTCCACGTTGCATACGTACATACAGCGTCTGTGCCCTTGACGACGACGATGATGATGTCTTCTTTTCTTTCCAGTTTGGCACATACAGACATGAATCTGCAAATACCTGATACAATAAACTCATGGCTGAGCTAGCCATCGTAGTCATGGCTTGGTAATGAGATCCCTCCGCCCCCATCTATAGTAGATCTCATTCATTTCACCCACCCATCGCCTCCGCCTCCCGACACCATCTGGGCGACGTGCAGATCTGGCCAATGCCCCAACATCCGCATCTGGAGAGCCTTGCCTTGCCTTGCTCACGCAAAAAAACACCTGCTTGGCATGTGTATTGGATGGATCTCATCGGTCACGGCCATGATGAAAAGCACTGTACCCCCCTAGGCCCGGGCGGACCGCCATCATCGTAGCCGCGCCCCCCTTTTCGCACTCACCTCAGCTCACTGTGAGATCCCCTGCTGCTAAAGAAAGTAAAAAAATCCCTCCCGCTCATGACCACCGTTTTCTCACCGGGCACGCAACCTTGTGTCACCCCAGGAAAAAGACAACGACCAGGGTCTCTCGTTTCCCGCCTATCCATGGTGAGAGAGTCTGGATCCAGATTAGAGAATCTCAGGGACCAAAGTGCTAGAGACGCGCTAGCATGCCGTAGCCCATGGATAAAGACGTTGGATGACATCTCGCCTGGCCCTCTGATATCGTAAGAATCGAACCATGGCTGCTCTGGACCGGATATCCGTCTCGCCCACTAACCTGGTAGTCTATTGTGACAGATGACACGACAAAAAGAGAGGCCTTCCACGTCGTCTACTACCAACTTACATACCAACTTCTGTTTCAAGCCATGCTCTCTTCCGAAATCCCCGCCCTCATCAGGGCCTTGCTTTTTCTCCTTCTTGTCTTGCTTGCCTGCCCCTCGTTCGCTGCATCTCATGTAGCGTTACATGACGCATCGCTTGCCGCGTCCGTCATGCATCGCGCTCTTTGTAGCCGCCATCGACCCACGACAGTTGCGACGCCATCGCCAACCCCCTCTTCGGCACTCTCCCTCGGAGACGGATGGAATTCCCATGTCTCTCTCTTGTACCACCACACACACCCATTAATGCATTGCCCTCCCTCCGGGGTCACGGGTCAGCGTCAGCCCGTGATGCACACACGCACAGTCAAGTCAATCCCACGAACCTGGAACGCAAGAGTCCCCAGTAGCACACAGATGTTGACTTGAACCCTCTGGCCCACCGCGAGTTTGCAACCCGGCTCTATTAATAACGGAGAGGCGGGGATCTCGTAACATTCCAAAATAGCAGGCACCGTAATACCCCAGCGTGATACCTAGTATCCATTAGGTAGTATACCGTCATCTATGGATTTCTGTATCCTCTTGTGGGCCGTCCTCGGACCAACATGTACGGATACAGCAGACGCGGTCCTTTTGGATACATCTCTACTACGCATAGATAGTCAATGAGCAAGGTATGGAGGCAACCAGGCTGAGCTGAGGATGGGCAACTCGTCATGCAATCAGGCTCAGCCATCTACCCTCCAGGTAGCCACCGACCTCGGGCGTGTAACCCATCCATCCAGTCCCGTCTATTTGCACTTTTCACCGACTGCAGTCTCACCCGCGTCTGCTGCTACTGTTCGTTTCTTCTGCCTGTCTCTGATGAATGAAATATCACATCCTCAACTTACCCCGTGCTTGAGGGCAAACATTTGAAAGTGCAAAACTGATACATCACATCCGTCCCGCGTCGCATCCCCCTCCCTTTCGGCCGCCCTATTGTCTATGGAGGACGCCGAGGACCCTCAGAAAAATGAGACTATCCCTTGAGGGCTGAGGTTGGTTGACTATTTCTTCACCGGTTCCAGTTGTCGCCCATCAGAAACGATACATCATGTCTCTGCCGGCCAGCGAATAAACCACCAGACCCGGCTATCTCTCTCGACCGAGGCGCATTCCAATTATGCACTCTCACACTCTCGCTCTTCCTTCACTCTACCATGTCTCTTCCTCCAACGTCATATCCCTGCCGTCCATCTCGTAACAACCAACAGAAGAAACAACTTGGCAGTCATCAAGCGAATGAGAGTCCACCACCGCATTTTTGCCAGTCGCTCACTCTGTCCAAGGCTGGCTGGGGAGGCAAGAAAAAAGCAACGTCTGGCAGGTCAATGACTTTGCTTACAGGGAAAAGAAAGCACAAAGAAGGAAGAAAAGCCCGCACACCGAAGAGCGGCTCCGACGTGATGATGGGTCACTCACCATTGGGGGTTGTGTTACACACGCACACGCACACCGCATACACACAGTCGGGCAGGCAAACAATCGCAGACACGGCACATCTTTGATCAATCTCGACAGGGCTGACAGGCATCCCCCTTCATCTCTTGATCGTCATCTCGCATTCTGCCTCCTTGGCTTCACTCAATCTCTTGCTCGCTGCTCTCCAATCTACACGACAGCACAGCACAGCGCAGGCTCTGCCCCCGATCCTCGAGGATACCCCGTCATCGACTGCATCTTACGTCTTGTCTTTTCGTCGGTGGATCTCTCTTCCCGAGCTCGGCCTTCCACATCCCGATCCTCGTAAGGCCCTGTCCTGACCCCCGTCACCGCAAATGCATGGCATCGCACATCCAAATCTCCTCGTGACTGTCTGTGATGCACATGAACTCAATTGTCCTTTTCCAGTTGCCCGCCGTCTTGATGCCCAATTCCATCATCGTGGGGCCTCTCCTGATTCTCACTTTAGCCCCATCCCGAGCTTCACCTGAACTGTCTCTCAAGGCAACAATTGTATACTCCTAGTGATAGATATTCCATCCTGTTCACGGATATTCTTCTCCATTGACCGCTCCTTAAAGTCGATCGATACTTCTGCATGGCATACATCTACATGTCTCGTTTCAATGTCATATGATGAATCTCAAGTACGCCATCTACTTTTACCCTCGCTCGCCCGCCACCGCCACCCTTGACTCTCTATAACCGGGCCTGGCCTCTTTACATCTTGTTCTCCAGACGTCGCTCAACCTTGAGCTTGACGAGAGACTCGAGGGCCTCGTCAATTGGCACCAGCTCACCCTTGGTCTGGGTAGCCTGGTCGTCTCGGTTTCGGATGTTGAGGGTGCGAGACTTGGCCTCCTCAGCACCAACCACTGTATCATCAAGTTAGCCATTGACCATGCCAGACACAGATCGCCATTGTAAACTTACCAAAGATAAAGTTGTACTGCTCCAGCTGGCCAGTACGAATCTTCTTCTGGAAGGTGTTGCCGCTGAGGTCAACGTCAATGTACAGCTCCTTCTCCTGGAAGATCTGCTGGATCTCCTTGGCGTAGTCGTTCACCGCAGGCATAACGGGTACAACCAGGATCTGTCGGGGGCTGAGCCAGAAAGGCCACTTGCCCGCAAAGTGTTCCGCCAACACACCAAACATTCGCTCAAAGCTGCCCAGCACCGCACGGTGAATCATGACAGGGCGCGAGTATCCCGCCGGGAGATCCTCCGAGGGGTCGCTGCCGTCGCTGACTCCGCTCTCGTCCTTGCCAGCAACATATCGGAGCTTAAATCGTCGGGGAAGGTTGAAATCGAGCTGAATGGTACCGCACTGGTGGTCTCGGCGAAGGGCATCGTACAGGGTGATGTCGATCTTGGGGCCGTAGAAGGCGCCATCACCGGGGTTGAACTCCCACTTGGCATCGTTCTTCTGGGCAAACGACTCTAGAGCCTCCTGAAGCTTCTGCTCGGCAATGTCCCAGGTGGCGATGTCGCCCACGTACTTCTCAGGGCGGGTAGACAGCTTGAGCTTGAATGAGAAACCAAACAGGCCGTACACGCTGCTCAGGAAGTCAAAGGAAGCCTCGATCTCTTCTCGGATCTGTCAAGTGTCAGTATTTCGACCCAACAAACGGGTAAGTCTTGCGCACCTGGTCCACAGTACAGAAGATGTGGGCATCGTCCTGCTGGAAACGACGGACTCGGGTGAGACCAGACAGGGCACCCGAGAACTCGTTGCGGTGCAGTACACCAAAATCAGCCATCCTCCATGGTAGATCCTTGTAAGTGACGTCCGAGTGGGCAAAGATCTTGCAGTGTCCGGGGCAGTTCATGGGCTTCAGGCCATATCGCTCCTTCTCGACGTCAAAGGTGAACATGTTCTCCTCGTAGTGGCCCCAGTGACCAGAGATCTTCCACAGGTCCGCCTTGTACACGTTGGGGGACATGACCTCGCTGAAGCCACGTTTCCGGTACTCGCTCTTGAGGAGGTCCATCAGGGCATTGTAGATGCGCACGCCGTGCGGCAAGAAGAAGGTGGATCCAGGGGACACCTCATCGAAGAAGAAGAGTTTCTGGTCCTGGCCAATCTTTCGGTGGTTGCGCTTGGCGGCCTCGGCCAGGAAGTGCTTGTACTCCTCGAGTTGCTTCTTGTCGGGGAATGAGATGCCGGCAATTCGCTGGACAGACTCGTTGTTGCTGTCACCGAGCCAGTAGGCGGCGGAATTCTGTCACTATCAGCCCACACGTCCTGTCTAAAGGCTTATAAACCGAGCAGCACGTACCCTGAGAACGGAAAAGGCCTTGATGTTGCCGGTGGTAGGAACGTGAGGTCCTCGGCACAGATCGATAAGGGGTCCGCAACGGTAGACAGTGCTCTTGGTGCCATCGGGGACTCGCTGGTTGATGAAATACTCCTTGTACTTGCTGTACTTGAACATCTCGAGGAGCTCATCCTTGGTCATCTCGAGACGCTCAAAGGGTTGCTTCTGCTTGATGATGCTGTTGGAGAGCTGCTCCAGAGCCTTCTTGTCCTCATCGGCAATCACTTGTCTGTGGTCCTGTCAGCGTGTGATTGAAAAGAGTAGCACCAAGTACACATACTCTCCCATGTTGGCCATATCATAGTAGAAACCTGGGGGGTCCTCAGTGGGGGGACCGTTGCAGAGGTAGCATCCAAAGCGTCGCTCGGCAGCCTCTCCGAGAATGTGGGCAGACGAGTGCCAAAAGACCTTCTTGCCTGTCTCGTGCGTCAGCCGCACCGTTCCGCATTCGAGTTCACAATACAATTATACCTTCGGGGTGCTCAAAGTCGAGGAGCTCGAGCTTGCAGCTCTTCTCGAGGGGTCGGGTCAGATCCCACAGCTCGCCGTCGACGAGGGAGATGACGGTGCGCTCGAGGAGCGACTTGGAGATGCCCTTGGCGATGGAGAAGGGGGTGGTCTCCCACGAGGTTCCGGTGTGCTCCTTGCCATTGGGGAGAGAGATGGTGATTTCCTCACGAGGTTTCTCTGCAGTCGTGGTCAGCCGATTCGGTTCGAGACGCGAGTCGTGGCATAGCCAGATGGTTTTTTTCTTCACCACGCACCAGCGATTTCGGCTTCCTGTCGGGCCTTGATCTGATCGAAGAGGTCGAGTCGGTGCTGGATGAACTCGGGGAGAGCTGGTAGCTACGACGCGGGTTAGCAATGGAGTCGCCATGGCCATGATGCCATGTTTCTCTGGGCGGCCAGCAGAGGGAGGGGCACAAACCTCGACGCCAGAAGACTTTCCACCCTTGGCGGGCTTCTTCTCCTTGGGCTGCTTGGCGGGGCGGGAGGGCAGACTCTGCTCGGGGGCACCCTCGGCCGCGTTCACAGCGTCAGCTTGTTCGGACGACATGATGAAGACTTGCAAGGTGTTGCAGTTGTGGTGGGAGAAGTTGCGGTCTTGTCTTGATGGCGGGGCACAGGGGGTATTAAACGCTAGGTGGGGTTGAGTCACTGAACGAGTTTGACAGGGGTCCTGGTGTTGTTATCGGCGGCTGAGTCTTATCGGTAGATCCTCGGTGGCCAATCAATCTGCCCACTCTGTCTCCGTAACCAGTCTGGACTGACAGCTATTGACCATCATGGCTCCTTCATCTCGGCCTTGAGCGTCCGTCTGTATGCTATTTTGGGGCTTGACTCCTGAGAGCAATCTTGCATGTCTACTAGGGCCTCATATCATTGGCCTCCTGAGATCATGTTGAAGCTTCTCTCACCGTTGTATCGTATTGACCTAGCACGGCCGGAGCGATATCATTCCGCAAAGGATCAATGATTCAAAACACCGTGTACAGTCATCACGACGCTCAGGCTCAACTCCGAAATCGCAATCTGACTCATGTTCAGTAATTCCCTTGTTCCAAGCTCAACCAGGGGTATCAGGCCATTCTCTAGCCAGCAACTCCGCAACTCCTTACCGATATCATCGTATCATAAATCCCATACAAAGTACACGCAAACAATGAGGACTCTGTTACAGCCCATACCGTGTGACGCATTCCTCCTTGTGCGCCTCCAGACAGTCCAGCGCGCAGACTCTTGCCCCGCACTTCATACACCTCACGCGTCCCCAATACCCGCAAACTGAACAAAACACCCTCGTCGGGTATTTCGGATCCCAGCTACCCGTCGCTTCACCATAGTTCAGAGGCGGATGGGCCAGAAGCTTGCGCAGCTCCTCGTCGGACGGCATTTCGGGCACACATGACATTAACAGCGGGTCGTCATCGCTCGGGTGTGATGTCGAGGGAGGTTTTGAGGATTCCGAGAGGACGGGTGGGAGGTTTATATCGGTCATTGTGATGTCTTCGTCCTGTGCGGGCTGACGGGCTGATGAGGGGGTATCCCTCCTGCTTCCAGAGGACCGCTTGTTGTTTGCGCCAGCCGTGTTGGATCGAGAGAGGGCGGGGTTCGACTCTGCCAGTGCTTGCATCGCGAGGAAGTCGTCAAGGTGATTGCCAAAAGTCTTTTGCGACTGCAGGATCTTGCGAACATTGGGTGTATGCTTCCCTTGGGCTACTCAAGTTAGCTCCACGGCCAACAAACAAGACCCTTCATTTGCATACCTCTCCCACTTCTAACTGGCAACGGTATAGTATTGTCTCTTCCACCATCTTTATCCAATGCCTCGACCTCTTTCCGTATCTTGGTATCTTGCCGCGCCGTCAAATCGCTGAGGGTTAGGCCGGGCGCATTCCGGGCGCGCTTCCTGTTGGTAGGCGCCGCCGGGCGGCTGGAGATGGTGTTGTCGGGGACATAGGCCCAGCCTGGAGCCGAGGTTTTCTTGGTGCTAGCAAGCTCGATAACTCCAAAGCTATTCATCGCAGGCAGGTTTGTTGGTGATGCCTTGGAAGCTTGTGAAGTTGGCTTGTGGGATGCTGCTCCGACGTTTTGTTTCGCGAAAGCGACCCCCTTGACGTCTGACACCCTCAAGAGTCACTTGACCAATAGATAGACTAGGATAAGAGCTCTAGAAAGGGTGGGGCTTCAATCATCCCATGTCCAGGTTAGCGTCAGACTCAAAGTTATATGGTTGGTTAATAGCTTCGAGGGTGTGAACAGCTAAGGGTGTTCACGCATGAAACCCCAATCGGTCGGAAAATCTACCGGAGCCGTTGCTCCCCTCGCAAGACGTGACGCAGCCAATCACGCGCAAGAACCGTCCAGCGAAGCACAACCGCTCAGAATATTCCGAGCACCCGACGGGTAGCACCTCTAACGTCCATCGCCCATCACAGCTGCTCTCGCCTCTAAAACACCGCAATCCCACCCACGAAACAATGTCCCTGCCGTCAAGAGTCCTCCTCTCCAGCAGCAGCCGCGCCCTCGCTACGCGGAGCTTCCACACCTCCGCCCGACGAATGGCCGACGCCGCGCCTCTGCCGGCCCGGAAACCCATGGGAGCTTTCCGGGGAGGGTGAGTTGGGACGAGAACCTCCAGGCTCGAGGGGAATTGGAATTGGCTAACCAGACCGTTGCCAGCCTCTTCGGCTTCCTCCTCGGCAGCTTCCTCTCCGGCAGCGCCGCCTACAGCTACCTCCTCAAGGAGTACAAGACGGCCAACGACCTCTTGACCGAGGACATCTACGTGCGTAACCAGAGGGATGAGGCAATTGATAAGCAACGACCTCGATTCAATCCTGTTCGACCTTGCGATCTGGAAGCTGACTTGACCATCACAGACCCTCCAGGCCTCCGTCACCCGCCTCAGCAACTACGTCCAGGCCCTCGAGACAAAGACGCAGGGCAAGAAGTAATGGATTTGATACAGCGAGAGAGGTGGAAAAGTGTATAAAGGGGGATCAGACCAGGGCGAAATCTCTCCTCCAATTGCCAGGTTGATGCGGTGGAGTCAGAATGGCCTGGTCACATTTCTTTACATCTCGAGGCAATTGGCGAAGAGGAGAGATCGAGGGATTTGTACGATTCTGTCCCACGTTGCGGACGTGTTTGTAAGCCCAGTTCATAAACATATACGACTTACGCGATTTGAGACTACGCTGGGCTGCAGTCATGACTCAGACTCATATCCTGATAGTAAAAGATTAGGACGTCTTGTATGCTACGGATAGATGAACCCCGAAACCTCGGCATGACCAGTCTCTCATCTCACAGGTATTCAAAGTCATGGGTGCCCAGCAAGTGACCAACAGACTACGGACTAATGGTCAACCGTCATTCACATTCGAGACTGAGCGATCATAGCATGGTCTCGTTCAGTTGCAAGCGGTAGAGCATATCAAGTAGTAGTCAATATCATCATAGTCCAATTTTGCCACGCAAACTAGTAGCAAATCTCATCAGAGGTGCCATCAAACGACAGCACCATCAAATCCCGCGCCCGTGAAATCAGATAAGCCCCTTTTAGTATACTAATATGACATCATGTGTTTACAGCTCATCGTGGCCCTCGGCCTCCTTCTCAGCCTCCTCCTTCTTCTCCTCACTGGCGGCGGGGGCAGCCTCCTCAGTGCCCTCCTCCTTGGCGGAGAGCTCGGCCTTGTACTTGCCGTTCTCCTTGATGAACTCGGCGAGGTCCTCAACAGTGCGGGAGCCCTGGTAGGTAATGGGAGCGTCCTTACCACCAGCGGGGTAGAGCTTGATGGTGGGGAAGCCCTGGATCTCATCGGGGACGTCGTTCAGGGTGGCATCAACCTTGGCGATGACAACCTTGTCCTTGAACTCAGAGGCAGCGAACTGGGTGGCAAGCTCATCGTACTTGGGGGCGAGAGCCTTGCAGTGACCGCACCAGGGAGCATAGAACTCAATCAGGACATCCTTGGTGTCGTCGAGGACGACGTCGTTGTAGCTCTTGGCGACGACGACGGTGACGGGACCCTCCTGGGTCTCGGGGATGGGCTCAGACTTGATGCTGGGCTCAATCTTGCCCTCGGAGAAGTCCTCAACGAACTTGGCGATGTTGTCGTGGGTGATCTCCTTCTCCTGGTCGAAGGGGAACTTCTGGTTCTTGGCAATCTCCTGGATGGCGAAAGAGGGGAACTTGTCGGTCTTGAGGTTCAGGTTGCCAGCGTGGGCACCGAAAGCCTTGGCGTCGATGGTGGCAAAGTTGATCTTGCCCTTGTACTTCTCAGCAATGGGCTTGATGGCGTCACCGAGCTCCTTGCGCTCCTCGGCGGTCTCGGAGAAGATGTAGGCCAAGGGGATGCCGGCAGACATGTAGCCAGCGTAGGTCTCAGGGCCGACCTCGCCAATGAGAGGGGTGGCGGATGTGGAGATGAAGGACTCGATGGCCTCAGCCTCGAACTTCTCGGTGAAGGTGTTCTTGCCCTCATCGAAGGCCTTGTAGACAACCACGGCGGGGGCCTTGACGCCCTCAGCCTCGGCGACGGCGGCGTCGTTGATGCCACCGAAGAGGTAAGTCTCGCGGAGACCCTCAGCGATCTTGGTGAAGGTCTCGTTGGAGGCCTTGTCGTCAGCGTTGATGTAGGCAATGACGACGACCTTGTCGGCAGTCTTGAACTCCTCGAGAGTGTCCTTGGTGAGGATGGAGACAGCGGGGAGGGACTGCTTGATCATGTAGGAGGTGATGCTGGAAGATGCCGTGTTAGCAGGCGAGCTACTGATGGGCTCTAGGACGGGTCGACTTACCCAGCAGCCTTGCGCTGACCGCTGTAGGGAGTGTTGATATCCAGGCCACGGAAGACCTTGAGGGTGGGGTAACCCTCGACACCATACTTCTTGCAGAGGTCAGCCTCCTCGGTGCAGTCGACCTTGGCAAGCTTGATGTTCTTCTCCTTGAGGGTAGTGGCAGCCTCCTCGTACTCGGGGGCGAGGGCCTTGCAGTGGCCGCACCAGGGAGCGAAGACTGTCGGGGTGCATGTTAGCAAGCCGCAGGCATGATGGAGGCGGGGGAGAGCAGGCGGGGGTCAATCGAGACTTACACTCAGCCAGGACGAGGTCGTTGGACTTGACGAACTCGTCAAAGGTAGCCTCGGTGAGCTGGTGGACATCCGAGTCGGCGGCAGAGGCATAGGCAGCCAGAGCCGCCATGAAGCCGCAGGCGATGCGCTTGTGATACATGATGGGCCGTCTGATGGGTATCCTAGAAAACACAAAGAAGGGCTTCGCTGGGAGACGGGCAAGGGAAAGGTCAATGATATGGGGGGGAGGAAGGGAAGGAGGAGGAGGAGATGTTGAGACGGGAAGATGGAGGCGGAGAGTTTTGTACTTGTACGTAGTACTTGAGGACAGGTAATCCAATGGATCAGTGGTTCAAGCAGCTCAGTCAGTCACGGCTGTCTGTACCTAAGCTGTCCGCTGCTGCTGCGGCTGCGACCTGCGGCTGGGCTGGGGTCTCGGTGGGCTGGGGGCGATGGATGTGGATGGATGGAGGGGCTCAATTGAACAAGTGTCCCCTTTGGAGGCTGGATTGGATTGATCATCAAGCACTGGACCACAGCCGGACCTGCCCTGAGCACCTGCAGTTGGCAGCACGGCCCCTCCAGCGGGCGGGCTAGTGGGCCTTTCAGCGGGTTGTGGCGCATCCACGGGGCAGCTCTGGCCTATGGGGGCCCCTGCACCGCCTTGAAGGGGACCTGACCGCCCCACCTGCACCTTCACCCCCAGGTGCTGCAGTGCTTGTAGGGACCTTGGATCGTCGAGTCCCATTCATGGTTGGCATGGCATGGCACGGCATAACCATCAGCTGGCGGTAATCCTTATAAATCCGGAGTAATGACATCTAGAGCTATGTTGAACAGGCTGGATCAGTTGACTTGATTCACTTCCAGCTCTAACTCGTCCCCTACGTGTCCATCATGTCTGCGACTCCAAGCTCCATGTGTTCATTCCCGTCCTCTCTCAAATACGGAACTTTAACGTCGACGGACATGCAAAAAAACACTTTCCCAATTGAGCTGCAACGGGATATTATCTTCCGAACGAAGGGCCGTGTGGGAAGGCAAACCCTGTCAAGAGAGCAGACAAAAGACGTTCGAGTTTTTGGCTGAGTGGTGGCGATTGACTCGTCCCGTCTCACCAGGAGGGAAAAAGAAGAGGCCACGTCTCTAGGTTTACAGTATCTGATTATACATCCAGCCCAGCCCAGCCAGGCCGAAGCCCCCTTTTTCAGCGGGAACTACTACGTAGTAGTTCATAATTGAGGGGGTTAGCAAAGTGAAAGTATCGGTAGATACATTAGGTACGTAGTATTATCCGTAAAGCCGTCGATGCCTCCATTGTTGACGGAGCAATGATTCCAGTTTGCCCCTCTGTTTCCGGAACACTGCTGTCTGCTTACTGTCAGACACTACGAGGATTAATAATGCCGACATCTCTTCTGCCGAGACAACTGTCTTCTAGCCAGTGTTGTAGTCATGAGGGCTGTCCGTGGCGCCGGCAGATAGTAGTCGTAGAGACTATTGCCTGCAATATTAGTAGCCCCGTCGGTCATGACGCCTCTCCGAGCCGCCACTCACTATATCAAAAACCGACCTCTTCTTTTTTCCCTCGTCGTGGTCGATCTTTCTCTTGGGCAGTGACTAACTAGAGAGATGTAGCATCGAACAAGACGATTCATTCACCGCCATCCCATCCCATCCCGCTTAATACAGTAGTCCGTGACGGGGGACAAGAGTGAGGCAAACATCCAACATCCATCCCCCAGCCTTTTCGCTCGGCTCATCAAGATCCACTCATGACCGCCCGGCCCCATCGGTCTCGCCTGGTCAGCTCCACTGCAGCAAAGAGGTTGAGAAGCCGGTCCAGATAAGGTTGTCATGACCCAGTGGTGCCTAGTGTGTGACAGCTTCTAATCCAGCCCCTTGCAAGCTCTATGCCGTGTTGTCCGGGAGAAGTCAGTCAATCTTGCGTGGGTGGCTGTTGATGCCCTCGCTGTGTCTCCGGGACCAAGGGCAGAGATTCCAGTACTCGGCATTGACAGTCTGGTCCTGGAGGTAATTACACAAAGATTGACTGTGCCTCCGATTGCTACTCCGATTGTTACAGTTCAAAGCGGCACAGCCGTGAGAATCCCAGGATCCTTCCTGGCAGAGACATGAGGACACGTCGCTTGGGTCATCATCACCTCTATCAGACTTTCTAGTCGATTTCGCAACCCAAGCCCCAGAGTGGCCAATGTTAATGGGGGTGCATTGCATATGTTGCTTAGCAATGCAACACTAGGTTCCTCACAGAAGCATGACCAGAGACATAGTTCGAAATCACACTCTATTTGTACCTATACTTTCTATAAACGCCATCTCCTCCACAAACGCCTGCTATAGCTTCGACCTCTACCGTCCCCGAGGCTTGGGTCCCGCCCGGTGGTACTGGTGCGGCCACTTGACCTCGACGCCCAGCTGCTGCGCGGCGCTGAGCACAAAGTCGGGCTCTCGAAGGAACTGCCTTGCCACGAGCACAAAGTCGGCCTGGGGCTTCTCATCCTCCTGGACAACGGATCGGGCAAAGGCGCCGTCGGCGACGAGGCCCACCGTCGCGATGAGCAGCTCCTTTCCATCAGCACGCAGGGCCTCGCGGATCTTGCCAGCCAGGTCTGACTGGAAGGTCTGGTGAATCTTGATCTGCTGGGCCGAGGAGTTGCCGCTGCTGCTCACGTCGAGGACGTCGATCCCGGCGGCCGGGAGTTGCTTGGCCAGGCGGATGCTGCTCTCAAGGTCCCATGAGGGCTCGCCAGTCCACTCCATCCACTCGGTGGCCGAGATTCGCAGCCAGAGCGGCATCTCGGAGGGGATCACAGCGCGAACAGCCTCAATGATCTCAAAAAGGAAGCGGGTTCGGTTCTCGAAGCTGCCACCGTACTGGTCTGTCCGTTTCTGTTGTACGAGTTAGCTACTCAGCGTCCAGCACACGGTATCAAGGGTAAACTTACGTTGGAGATGGGCGAGAGAAAGTTGGTGACCAAGTATCCGTGGGCACCATGAATCTCGATAACATCGAAGCCCGCCTTGACGGCTCTCACAGCAGCATCTTGCCACTTCTGCACGAGCTCCTTGATCTGGTCCACCGTCAACTCATTCGGTGTGGCATGGTCGTCCGCAAAGGGGATCGCACTTGGCCCGACGACATCATCAGGCCAGCCACCCACGCTCTCAGGCGCAAGCGTCTTCTGAACAGTGCCGCCGAGCCAGGGGGCAAGTGTGCTCGCCTTGCGGCCGGAATGGGCGAGCTGAATAGCCGCCCGTGAGTTCTGGCTGTGGATATAGTCCGTGATGCGCTTGAGGGGGGCAATCTGCTCGTCGTCCCAGAGGCCAGAGTCGTTGGGGCTGATGCGGCCTCTGGGCTCGACGCTGGTAGCCTCTACAAAGACGAGAGCAGCGCCCTTGAGGGCGAATTGGCCGAGGTGAACGAGATGCCAGTCGGTCAACTTTCCATCCTGAGCCGAGTAGGTGCACATGGGAGAGACTCCGAAGCGGTTCTTGAGCTCAATGCCACGGACCCGGAGGGGCTTGAAGAGCGTCGGCGCCGAAGCCGGATCAAGCGGGGTACCGGCCGGGGGCTCCTGGGCGGGGGTGAAGTAGGGAACCCCAACAGCGGGTTTATTCTCAAAGTCCTGGTTCGTCATGGCTGCGGGAGGGTGTGTATGGTCTGGTAAGGCAGGTCCTATGTTGCTCTGAGTTGAGCTAGGTGGGAGTCGAGTGGTATTTATACAGATCCCGTCCCGCAACCAAGTCTACCTGGGGTAAATAAGGTAGCTATCGTACCTATGAGAAGGAGCCACCAAGTGGAACACTATGCGGGAGTCGTGCTAACCGGGGATGATACAATTGGGGTAGAAAATGAGCGTAGGTAGTATCCACCAATACAAGAGTGTAAGTGAGAGACCGATTCGACGTTGATGCTATATTTCTACGTCGGGTGCAAACCACGAAGGCTTTATATACTGAAAACTATCTCAGGCCATCCATCACCGGCAGCATCTCGGTGACTTGCCCAGATGCTCAAGCAAGACGCTCTCAGTATCCTGCGTGTGTAGCACCCCTGGATTTCTAAGCCCAATGACGTGCGAATGGACCCGTCTTTACCTTTTACCTCGGAGCTTAGTTGAAACCCCTCATAGTCAACCGGGTCGGCCGCCGCTCCTACACCCATAGGATTGGCTACGACAGCCACAGCCGTCTTGTTCCCGGATCGTTGAGTTGGCTGAATAATTCAACGGCTGACAAATATAAACTCCCCAAGTTCTCGGGGTGTCGTTTCCGATCAGGCTGATACTACGTAGCAGCCTGGTCCACAGATTTTGTTGGTTTGGTGGAGAGGAATCAGATAATTCTACTCCATTCTTGAAGATTGGAGATCCATAATGACTAGCTTCGGGACTGAATCCCGGACTGCACCTGTGCGTTAGTTGAGTTGGTAGACCAATAATAGCAAAGAGATATGTCTCCTGAGTCGTTGAATGCCTTTTACGCATCTCAACTCTCATGATAGATGCCATGATGGGTGTTTCCCCAAGTTGAACAAGGTTTCTTTCTCGCACTATTCTTGTCACCGTTCTCATCGGCACCACCGCACATAGCCTAACGGTAATCGAACTTTCCAGAAGTCATCAACTTCTTCACCATGATGAGATGTCGTTGTTTCTTTCGCCCGAGATCAGTCAGCAGTTCCACTTCCCCTACCTTCCTAGTATTAACGAGTGGGATTGCACCTCTCAAGCCAGTAACTCGGCCGAGTTTGCCCATCATCGTCCCTAGCCGGGCCCGAATGGTTCACCCGAGGCCGAGGCAGCTCCTTTGCGCACGCAGACTTGCTGGTTCGGAGGCTGTGTGGGTAATCAGCCTTGGTCAGCCTTCATGCTGAAGTTATTGATGGTGGCCTCTCCTAGAAACAGATATAAGGCATGTCGCCTGGTTAAGTGATAACCTCTCAGACTATATGTTCTGGATTCTAAATAAAGTTGGCTTTCTAATTTCCTTAAAGGGGATATCTCAAGTATATATTACGAGTCAAAAGGGGGGCTCGATAACTTGCATTGCCTTGGGGTTACCTTTTCCGCATTTGACCCCAACTCACTAGTCCATCAGTATCGTCACCCCCAAAACCTTGCACAGGGCTAGCAATGGGTGTGGCAGACGCAGGAACAGATCCAATCACCATCCGAGTCTTCAAAGGCAGAGCGTCATGAAGCCGTCATGGCTACTACCCCGGATCGGCCCGTCATCTTGTACCCTTGCGCCTCTCATAAACTCAATATTCAACATCATAACTTCATCATGGGTCAAAAGAAATTCTTTTCTCTCTACCATACACCATAGACATGATGGCGCCTTCACACGCGAGAATGCAGCCAGATAGATGACAAATGGTATGAGTCGGCAGGCTATCCAACCTGCTTCTAATGATTACAAGTCAAAACTCCGGATATCGCTCCTTCAAGTCCATCAACCGACATGATGACCAAATCCAGTTCCGTATAAATCCTACAATGCATCTTTTCCTAGATCATTCACCCCTTACGAATCGTAAGTGGGCTTGAAGGTCCATCGCTGGTTCTCGCTGCCCTGGGCAAAGGGAACACCAAGCTCGAAGAGTCGGAGGACCACATCCGAGAAGTCCTTGAAGAAGGCGTCGTTGTCCTTGGCGTACTTCTCGACGAAGGGCTTGAGCTTCTTGTCCTGGACAAGAGCTATATCGGTGGGAAGCATCATCAGGGTCTTGGTCGTCTTGTCCTCATACTATCGGGGATTTCAATCAGCTATCACATTCTCACGTAGTTTCGAGGCCAGTCTCACCTGAGCAGGGCCGTTCCACTTCTTCCACTGCCACTTCTCCTCAATGAGAAGACGGAAGTAGTCGTTGGTCAGGACAGTAGGGGAGAAAGTCCAGGGTCCATCGAAGCCGGATCGGTCAGTGTGGCATCGGCCAAGAGCGTGGGCACCAGAGAGAGCCACGATCTCCTGGTCGTTGAATCCCATGCGGTAAAAGATGTCTCGCAGGTGGTTAGAGCTCTTAGTGGCGTCGGGAAGACGGCCATCGGGAGTGCAAGCAGAGACATCACGGTCGCTGCGGCCAGGTCGGTAGGGGATGACAGGGCCCTGCATCTCCTGGATGGCGCAAACACCACCGAGGATCCAAAGATCAGAGTAAGTGATCCAGGGGAACTTGGCTATAGAACTTGTCAGCGTGCTGCGCTTTCAATGAGTGGCCAAAGAACTCACCCTTGACAGGCTCAAGGAAGTTGCGGGCAGCAATCAGACCAGCATTGGCGCCATGGGCGGACTCGGGGGCGAATCGCATGGTAGCACCGTTGCTGCCACCAGTGCCAGTCTCCTTGTCGTAGGTGCCGCTGGCGTGCCAGGCAAGTCGGAGGAGAACGGGGGCGTAGCTGCCATCATCATAGTCGTCCTTCTCCTCCAGGCGAGAGGCGATCTCGTTGTAGACCTTCTGGTAGTCGTCCTTGGTAGGGTTCACGACCTTGGTGGTGGCGGAAGCTCCGTTGGCGTAGAAGTAGTAACCAGCACCACCAGCAACAGCAGCACCAGTGAGCCAGATCCAGGCCGAAGAGGACTTCTGGGCAGGCTCAGAGGAGTAGTAACGGCGGCCGTGCTGACGGAAAACCTGACGGGGAGCAACGGAGAAGCTGCGGGTAGAGGCGCGAGTGGCCGCACGGGCGAACTGTCGGGTAGCGGAGGCCATCTATAATGTGAAAGACCTTGTGAGCTTGTAGGAATTGCCATGGTTTGGGTGGATGAAGGTCACGGGGAGAATTTGAGCACATGGTGTTATCTTTGCGAGACTGTGATAGCAAGTAGAGAGCTCGTTGAGCTGTGAATGGGAGAGAAAACACAATTAGAGATAAGAACATACCTTGAATATGAGCGATGGTAAAATGATAGGACGCTGGAAAGATACTGCTTCGTACAGAGAGGGAGGGAAGACGAGGGAGGAGGAGAAGAAAGAATGAGATCTGAGACGGGAGATGGAAGGGAATGCCGGGTGTTTTGGGGAGAACCTGGGCAAGGCGCGGGGAGGACGGGCAAGACGGGCAATACGGGCACCTGCCGTGTCAAGAGTCCAGAGCCCCCGGCGCCGAGTCGCCGACGCGATCCTCCATAGAAGGCCGCAGAAGGAGCTGCCCTGCCCAGACCGTGGATTAGTGTCGAGGTACCGAGGTACCCTCGCGATACCACCCCAGCACCTGGCCGACAGCTGTCTCGAGACGGTTACGGCCAGCGTCACAGGCGCTGAAGCTTCACGGCTTCAAGGTACCTCCCCTCCCGATAGAGCAGGCAGAGTACATCCGGGGCCAAGAACCGAACAGGTGCATTGAAATTGACTGCCCGTTATTGGACAATTTCGTGTACTCGGCCCAGTCGCCAACGGACCCGCGGCGGGGGAAAACGCCTTTGTGGAGCTGGTGGATATGGTGGAGATGCTTGGTCATGTTGATTTTCTCTCGTCTTAGAGGCTGACGAGGAGCATGAGAAAGGGCAGAGCTCGCAGGGAGAGGCAGGGATTACGACGTAGTACAGGGAGCAAGCAAGCGTTATTCCTGACGATGTACTGAAAGAGGAATTACAAATAGAGATAGACGCAAATACCCTTTCGCCGTTGGTGTGGTGAGCCACGAGGTGGCAGACCATCAGAGTTCAGCTAGTCAGGTCTCGAGAAAAATTCTCAGAAACCTAACCCTCTCACCATCACTTCAATCTTGACGCAAGGGGATGGGGGGACCCTGAGAAAGTCTCACATCCACGACGACAAGTCACACAGACGGACTAGAAGGGCACACATGAAAAACCCCCGGCGGCGAGGGCGGAGTGGCACCCGACCCGAACGGACGCCCTCCCGTATGAGTTCTCCTCCTCTGCAATGACTCGAGTTGGCCATGATATCACGACATTGCCGATTTTTCAATCTCCAATTGTTTCTTATCGCTGCTCGCCCCTCCTATGATCAAAGATTCCCTCCTCGTGGCCCTCCTGGATTAGCCACCCCTTGCCAATGGACAAAGCAATGTGAAGAAAACCTCGCGTTCAATCTTACATGCTCCATGTGCATGATTTGTCATGCTCAACTCCAGACACACCAGGAATGATGGACTCGACCAGGAGGCCACCGACCAGTGGCAATCCCTGCCTGGCTCTGGCTTTCTGGGGTTGATTCAATTCCTATTCTAACATCCTTGCACGACCAGCAATTGTGCCGCCATCTTTCGTCATATCATCTCATCTTATCTGGTTGAATTTGCCGAGGTCAAGTTCCGAATGCTTCATCGGCTCTTATCATATTCATCTTTACCCAGTATCAAAGATATCCAAGCCATCCACTCCCCATAGGTTCGCTCGAGGTCTCACCAACTTCTATTCAGCCCTCCTCCCCCTCCTTTGCTCCTCGTATTTCTTTTCCCTCCAGCCCGCTTAAGCTAGCAACCAAACAAATTTCCCATCGGATCGGATGCGGTCGGTACTCATCGGAACTTCCGAATACCGTTGGCCACTTGCCGACAATCCTCCGCTGGATGCCGGGCACACCCCGCGTTCATCCCGTCGCCCAGAGATCTGTATCTACCTGTCCGTAACTGCACTCCGCATTTCAGGGATACATCGACCTGGTAAGCGTCGCCGATGCCTTCTCTTCGAGAACTAGTCCCAGATTCCCACGTGCCGAGCCCCTTCTCCACGATCTTGTCTTCCAAGTGAGCAAAGTAATATTGTTCCATGTATTTACTATGCCTATCCTCATCCATTACCTGTTTCAATCCAGAGCATCCAGCCAGGACCAGGGAGCGGAACAGCTTCGTCTTTCGCTATTCGCATCCATCCATCCAAGCCCCTTTTGCTATTCGCAAGGGCTCCAATTATAATACAACTCGAGAGAATTCCACACTTGATTATATCCTCCTCGATTCTACGCCTCAAACACCACTTTTCACCCCCTCCGTTCTTCAAACCCTCGTCATTTCTTTAGTTGAAATCCACGTTGCCCTGGCCA
The DNA here is from genome assembly GCA_027886205.1 of Fusarium piperis. Classification (NCBI taxonomy): domain Eukaryota; kingdom Fungi; phylum Ascomycota; class Sordariomycetes; order Hypocreales; family Nectriaceae; genus Fusarium; species Fusarium piperis. The sequence goes on along the minus strand of RZGM01000061.1, from coordinate 150,222 downwards.
TTTGGATCTGGCTCCCCATGGATCTCGTAGAAGTGAAGGTATCGAGCCTCAGCCTTCTGCTTGCTCGCCTCGTCTAGCTCAACTTGAGCGGCGCCGTTCTCCTTCAGACCCTCTCCATTGGATAGCTTAGCTACCGAGGATGGTCTATAATGCAGTTAGCAAACATGTCACGGCAATGGTATAGGTTGGCTACTCACCCGAAAATCTCTCGATCGACTTGCAAGAATACCTTCATTGCATCCTTGTCGCCACACTCAACAAGATAGGTGAGGTACACTTGCGTAAGCTCCTTCTTGACCAACGGGGAGAGGTGACTTCTCTCTCGAAGCTCACCAAACACCTGCTTCATCCGCTCTCCGCGCTGCGCCTCTGTCTCAGCGCTTGTGGGCTGTTCCAGCTCAAACTGGAACCATCGGTCCCAGAACAGCCGGCTGTCTGCATACCACTGCACGTTCTTGAAGAAGACACCACGTGCCTCATCCACAGAGCCCTTGACCTTCCAGAGCAAGAGCGCCCACTCTGCAACCAAGGCAGCCTTGGTGTAGATGTCCACTGTGGGAGCATCAATATGGTTCTTGTACACTTGGATCGCCGCATCGATTCCATGCTGGCGTCGCTCAACGTTGGCCCAGGACACGATGACCTCGACACAATCAGGCAACCTGAGGAGGATCGCCTCATGGATATCGAGAGCGACCTGCACTCTACCAGCACTCTCTTCGAAATATGCCCACTGCATCCGGATACCAGGCCTGCTGATGGGCACAAACATGGTTGAGGCGCGCATGTAGATGTTTCGCACCTCCTCTTCCTTTCCTTCTTGGCCAGACATCCATCGAGCGAACCGGAACCAAAACTCATCGTAGTAAGCGCATGTGACGAGACATCGCTCGTACAAGGCGACAATCCGCGAGTAATCACCTTCCGACTCTTCGAAATCCAAGTACTTGCGCCAGTTTTCCAATTGGGAGTGCTCCAAGGGGGTGACGTGGAAATAGGGGCGCTTATTCTCAGACTCGTACGTCCAGCGCTTGGAAACTTCGGTCTGTGTTGCTGTGAACACCTCGTAATACATGGCATCGATCTTGGCACGGATATCACGCTCAACCTCCAGCTCAGGCTTTGGCGCGCCAAATGCCCCAGCTTCCGCCTCAACCTCGGACTTGAACCGCGCCAAGACATCAGCGGGCACCACTTCAGTCATGGGTCGGCTGTGTGACAGCGATCGGAAGCGCTCGTAGTACCTTGCATACTGGTGCATCGGGATGCGGATGATCCTCGCGTGAATCGCATAGATTCTGTCATGAGCCTCTTGGCGCTCCTCGTACTCTATGTACTTGTCCCAGAAAGGGTGGGCCAGGAAGTCGAGGCCGGTAGCAGTCGAGCCGCGTTCAAAGAGTCTAGTTACTTGGGTCAGACAATGTCAATCTTGCGGGATAGGGAACTCAGGGGGCGGGGTAGGAGAGGATTAATACAGAGGGGAAGATGGTTGTGCAAGTGAGTAGCAAAACCGAGATCAGGTTCTCCCGAGCGGGTGACGTGTAACGCAAGGACGACTTTGAGGTTGAGAACGAGCACGGATGAACATCAACAGAGCCTGGCAGAGAGCGTGAGAGAGCATCCCGGCTTAATGGGGCTACTGCAGGCATATCTCACCATCAGACATCTTGACAGTGAAGTGTGAAGCCCTCGCGGATATGTCGACCGAGACCACACGGGTCAAGCGAAATACTGCGCCGGCAGGCAAGTTAAGGGGATGGGGAAGGAAATCATCCAAATGAGACTTACTCTCTGACGAGGTGTGGGTCATGGGTCGTCTCCATCTTGAAGGAGCAGTAATCCGTCCACAAGTCGACAGAATTGGTGATGCTTGCACATCCTCTCTCGTAGACCTAGCTCGGTGTCAGCGACATGCGTGAGGAGCATCCGAGACACTCACCATCTCAGCAGACTCGGGGCCCGCAATGTTGAACTCCATATCGGCATACTTCTTCCAGTATCCGAACAGAAGAGGGAACTTGAGGAGAAATCTGTCGTAGGCATCGCGGAAAGTGGCAAGGGCTTGGGGGCTAGAGTTGCGGTTCAAGCCACCCTCGAGGGTCTCGCAGGCTTTGATGAGGTTTTCCCAGTTCTCGAAGTTATCGGGGTCGGCTTCCTATGGACACATGCCGGTTAGCCATCAAGATAAAACACCCCAAGAGATTATATGAGGTCGAGACTCACCACCTCAGCATTGTGCTTGCGCACAGTCGCGTACTCCTCCTCGGAGCCGCCAAAGTGGCCGAAGTCACTCATGTCGCTCGAACGGCCAAAAAATCCTCTTTTCTGCGTCGCGTGATCCGATTGATGAAGCACACAGAAGGGCGATCAGGTCGAGTTCGCGGGGCGATGTATGGAGCTGAGAAAGTTGGAGACAGGAGATGACGCTCGAGGCTCACGTTCGTCGCGACAGAAAGGTAGGGGCTGGCAGTTCGCGCTGGCCGACAGTCTTTTTTGAAGGGGTACCTGGTTACCAAGTAACTTGTCAGCTCCAACTGCACGTGCCTCAGGAAATTCCTCCAGAAATTAGACCGATTTGGGCTAGCGGGGCTCATGCAAGCAGCCAAGTGACTTGGTCAAAAAGTCATTTCGGCTCATCTGCAGCCTCAAAAGGTTCATCCGGCGCAACAATCGGCCGGTTTCCCGGTGACTAAGCAGGCGCTGAGAGATTGCACATATTTTAGTTGCGTGGGGGCTAGAGATAAATCTTTTTTTCTTCTATATCCTAAATTGAGCTGGTGATGATTCTCACATAAACATATGATAGGAAGAGAATGAACGCTCTCTTATTAGAGAGCATGATCTCAATTTCGAATCTGAAGCTCGCTTACTGTTGTTTTTGTTTATACGTATCTACTCGCTTCGCAAACCATGGCTGTCAATGCGATCCAGATCCATGTCAATGTTGACAAGATCTGATATTGAAGAGACTGCGTGTCCTGAGACTTCGCATTAGAAGCAACTCGGCATGTTGCAAAAGGCCAGGATGTCAAGTACTGTGCTCACCAAGGATCCATTACTTGCGAACCTCTGAAGGAAGGCATTCATTCGCCGTCTCGGGTTTGCTAGGTATTCATGGATCTTTGACAATGGATCCCAGTCCCAGTCAATAATGTCCACGTCGACTGCGAGTTACGCGTCCTCGACCAAATAACTGGAAGCCTATTAAAGGGGATCAGCCAATTGCTTGCATAATGCTTGTGTATGCATTTTGAGTCAGATTCGAATGCATGAAGGCAAGGTTTCAGGATTGATGTGCTCTATACTTGTCCCTGGTGAGGCTTGTCGCTTGTCCTGACTGGGTTTCCATCCACATGCCTCGCATGGGCTGTACTAGAGCTGACCTCCATGCTTTCATCATCATTCTATTATCGTGCCAACACACCGCTCTTCCCATATTCACAGGTTAACGCCATCAAAGTAACTTGATCCTTTAAGTAGTGCACACCTTTTAATTTTTCCATCCAAATTATAGCCCTGTCATGGCTGAGCTCCTGCCAAATAGCCTCGTCTACACAGTTCTGTGGAGCCACGTCCACTGAGAGGAGAGTGCAGCCAGGGGCGTGTTTACCTATCGTGGCACCCCAGCTCAGAAACGTCATTCGCAGTCCATGTCTAAGCGCTTCTACCATTCTCAAGGCCCAAACCTCGATACTTCATCCCAACACCAGGTCAGCACTTCAAGGTCCAACCTCTCTCACCTACACGTCTTGAGTATTTTTCCGTTCCATCCGTCGGTCATGGGCCAGCGGAGCCTCTAATGCTGCTTCGCAATCGCTTCCTCGGACACGTCGAACCTTGAGGCCGCCCATCCCATGATCTCCTCCTCCTCTCCTACAAGATGGAATACTCCTCCACTACATGGCCTTCCCAGGCTCCCGCCCCCGAGAAATCATGCGAACTCTATATCCGCGACTACCCCCATCGCTCTATCGCCATCGTATCGTCCTCGCACGCCCTAATCCTTCGGTACACAACTTCTACCAGTGAAGCCATCGCCAATGGTTCGCTTACATCCGTCGCCGCGTCTGCGCGGCCCCGCGGGAACAACGGGGAGGCTCTCGTTTCCAAGTGTATGGTCGAGTTTGCGCCTGTATCGAAGCATATTTTACAAGATTACCGTCGCCTAACCCATCGACCGATCTACGGAACACTTGGCTTGATTGCAGTCAGTGGGGAGGTCTTCATATCTGTCATTACGCACGCAACAAGGGCCGCTACGTTACGGCCCGGCGAGACAGTTGAGCGCATAGGTGGAGTGGCATTCTACTGTCTGAGCAGCGCGGATTACGACGATGTTGTGCCTCTTGAGTCTCTCGAGTCGGAATATTCAGATGCTGCTTCGATGCAGTCTGGCCCTTACGGCCAGGGCCTCAGCCGAAGAGAGGTGGCTATGGAACATCCCTGTCATGACCTGCGCAACCTACTCAGCAACGGAACCTTTTACTACAGCACAGATTTCGACCTGACCAACCGAGTGCAGGACAGGTATGTCGGTTGGGACTCGCGACTGGCACAACGCTCACATGGATAGGCCTATCAACTCCAACTCGTTTGAAATCGACAACTTTGACGATGGCTTCCTCTGGAACTCGTTCATGATCAGCCCCCTGGTTCAGTTTCGATCACGACTCATGCCTCAGGAACGGGCAGCTCTTGATTCTTCGCGAATTCTCACCTCGGCAATCAGAGGTTTCTGTAAGACAATGACCATTCCACTAAGCTCCTCGCCCATAAAGAATGTCAAAACCGGCATGCCCTCTTTCATGACACTTATCTCGCGCCTGTCTTGTCAAAGAGCCGGAACTCGTTTCAACTCACGAGGCATCGACGACGACGGGCATGTTGCCAACTTTGTCGAGACTGAGACGACATTCTGGAGCCCGGCGGGAGTCCTGTTCTCGTATGCTCAAGTCCGTGGTTCTGTGCCAGTCTTCTGGGAGCAGGCTGCCGACCTCATCCCAGGACGTCAGAAGATCACCATAACCAGATCTCCGGATGGTACACAGCCCGCATTCAACAAGCACTTTGAGGAGCTTGAACAATCATACGGAGCCGTTCACGTCATTAATCTTCTGAGCGAAACCAAGCCAGGGGAGGTCGAGCTGAGCACACTCTACCACAACGGCATCAGGCATTGCCCCCTGAGCCGGCCAGGGCCGGATGGCTCATGGGATCGTTCCCTTTTGCGAGAAACAAACTATGATTTCCATGCCGAGACCAAGGGGCCTGCTGGGTATGAGGCTGCTCGAGATATCCGCCGCTACATTGAGGACTCGACCGATGGTTTCGCCTACTTCCTTGCAGAGGAGGCGAGTGACGCGCGGGAGGACCAAGATGGCTCTGGACATGCACGCATGGTGGTTGTGCTCCAACAGGAGGGCGTCTTCCGAACCAATTGTCTGGATTGCTTAGACCGAACCAACCTCATCCAGACCATGATCTCACAAATGGCTGTGGAAGCCTTCCTAGGACATCGGGGTGAATTTGCGGCCTCTGACTTTTGGATGAGGCACTCAAGTCTATGGGCTGACAATGGTGACTCCTTGTCCAAGACGTACGCTGGAACTGGGGCGTTAAAGTCTTCATTTACACGGCATGGAAAGATGTCTCTGTCCGGTGCTGTGGCCGATGTGCGCAAGTCTGTTCAGCGCATCTATCACAACAACTTCCTTGACCCTTCTCGACAAATCACCATCGACATGCTCCTGGGCCGACTCGTTGGGCAAGTGCCGGTTCACTTGTTTGATCCCATCAGCGACTTTGTGTCTTCCGAGCTGGCGAGGCGAGGCGGCGAGTTCACTTCGTACAACGGTATTACAATATGGGTCGGCACGTTTAACCTCAACGGCCGAACAGAGGGAGTCGACCATGACCTCGGTCCTTGGCTGTTCCCCGAGTCTCTGGGCAACGCCCAGCCAGATATCTACGTGGTCGGTTTCCAGGAAATCGTGGAGCTCAGTCCACAGCAAATCATGAACAGCGACCCATCTCGGAAGAACCTGTGGGAGCAAGCCGTCAAGAGCAACCTCAATGATCGACAGAAGCGATTAGGGGGTGAGAAGTATGTGCTACTGCGAAGCGGGCAGCTTGTCGGAGCAGCTCTATGCATCTTTGTCAAGGCACCCAGCTTAGCCAACATTAAGAACGTCGAAGGCAGCGTGAAGAAGACTGGCATGTCTGGCATGGCTGGAAACAAGGGGGCTGTTGCGATCCGATTCGATTACGCCAACACTCACATCTGCTTCGTCACGGCGCATTTGGCAGCGGGATTTTCAAACTATGAGGATCGCAATCGGGACTATGCAACTATTCATCATGGCCTGCGTTTTCAGAGGAACCGAGGCATCGATGATCACGGTAAGCTTTAGAGAGCCGGCAGCCACTTGCTGTATGAACTAACACGAGTAGATGCCGTTATCTGGCTGGGCGACTTTAATTATCGTATCGGCTTGAGCTTGGAAACTGCAAAGGCTCTAGTCAAGAAGCGTGACTTTGGGGTTCTGTACGAGAATGACCAGCTCAACCTCCAGATGGTGGCGGGCCTGTCGTTTCCATTCTATTCGGAAGCTCGCATTACATTTCCACCCACGTACAAGTTCGACATTGGGACGGATGACTACGATACTTCGTATGCTTGCTCGTATCTGCTTGTTGACTGATTGTGTTTGTGCTAACTCGATCTCAGTGAAAAGGCTCGCATTCCTGCTTGGACAGATCGCATCCTGAGAAAAGGCCCCCACCTCAGGCAAGTCCTGTACGACTCGGCACCTCTCAAGTTTTCAGACCACCGACCGGTCCACGCTGCCTTTGAGTGCAGGGTGAGCATTGTGGATGAATCTCTGCGGGAGTCGATCAGCCAAGAACTCTATCAGCGCCGGAAGGCCGAGGTTGGTGACGCTACAGCGCATCTCGGCACGGGCGAAGACAGCGATGATGAAGATTTGATCGGATACGACTCGATAGAGCCGGGGCTGCCACCGGCTAGCTCGGATCGGCAGAAGTGGTGGCTCGACAACAGACAGCCTGCTCGTGCGGCAGTACCTGTTCCCAGGGCCAGGAATGGGCAGACGGTTTCTCTCAACCCCAACCGTCCATCGAATCCCTTTGGTCAAGCCGAAGAACCGGACTGGATATCGATCCCCAGGTCGTCTTCCAAGGCTTCCTTGTCGAGCATGTCGAGCTCGCCGTTCGAGAAGGTCAACTTGCCTCATGCCATGGCATCGACTTCAAGCATCCCACCTCGGAAACTACCCCCGCCATATGATCCAGCGACTTTACCAGCCAAGGTTGGACGTCTGGCCCTAATGGACGATCACGGACCAGCCAGCCGAGGAGAAACACCACCTCCTCCGCCCCCGCGGCGGCAGACTGCAGGAGTGGGACAGGGCGGCAGCAATGGCTTTGGACTTAATAGGATGCAGACGCAGCCGCTGCCAACGCCCCTTCGACCAACTTCGGCAGCCTCCCACACTTCACATGCCTCGCAACAGCACGGCAAGAGTGGGAAGCCGGCGCCTCCAGTGGCAAAGAAGCCGGCACATCTAGCGACAATATCTCCCTTATCAAGTCCAGTGGGGAGCCACAGCACCATGGACGATGACTTTCGTCCCCCATTGCCCACCAGGGCGGCCACGGCTGGTTTGATAGGAAGTTCTCATCCGCACGGAGCTGGACCTGCACCCGCACCCGCGCGAAAGCCCGTGGCAGGGCCGAAGCCCGGGATGAACGGCTCGAGCCCGAAGCCGTCAACACGGGTCGGAGCAGTGGGTTTGCCCGGGATGGTGGGTGGGGATGTCCGGGGTGGACGCCGAGCGGCACCACCCATACATCCGAAACCACACCTGCAGCAGCAGCATCAGCATCAGCAGCAGGGGACGATGGACCTACTGGGCTCGCTGGACGAGGGTCATGAGGTGGGAGGATGGGAGACTCTGAAGCCGAGTACGAGGGCGTAGAGGGAGAGAGAAAAGTGGTTTAGCCAAGTTCGTTAGGCCGGGCTGGTGGGTTTGGCGTTTTAGGGTTTCTGCGGGATTGAAGCGTTTGAGTAGCTACAGTAGGTGCAGCAACAGGTTACGCAGCTGATGGGTCCTTGTATATTTTCTGCAGCTTGGGGGGGGGGTGGGTTTCAATGGATCTCATTGACAAACGTGTGTGCCCAATGAATGTCTTGCGTGTCTCCTATCAGAGCTGGCTAAACTGCCCTCGGTGAAACCTGGTGATGGGTCAGTGTCGGTCTGTCTCACGACTCGTGAACCCAAGGCTGCATCATGTGCCTCTCCCCATGGGTTCAGCCACAAGTCCCCCTTCTCTTCTCGACTTGGAATCTCCCACCGTTAGGTTCGTCCCGCTCGATCTTGCCGGTGCGCGCCACCCGCCAAGTCGGATGATGGTACACATTTCGGTCTCTGCCGTCTGTGGTGGTGTGAGTTGGTTACCCTGTAGAACAACGGCGGTGACCCCCCTACCATGTCGTGCTGGGCTATACTTGACCTCATGACCACCTTGGACAAAAGCCTCGTCGTCCCCCCCCCCCGCAAGATCTAACCCTTAACCGAGCCGATGCCGGGCATTGGTTCATGTTTAAACTCGGGGTGCATTCATTGCTTGCTCTTGTCTTTCTTCCTTCCTCTCTCCTCCCTCCCTCCTTCTTTCACGCATGGGTGGATAGACGCAAAAACGCCTTTGTCCGACGTCGATAAATCACATCCTGCAGTTGGCCGCATCCACCGTTTTACCTGCCGGAAGAGATAAGCTGCCCTGCAAGGCCAAGGCCAGCCCCCTCCATCTTCAGCACACGACCTACCTACCCCCCAGGTCGAACGGCGGTCGATCTCGACGACGTCTGGTGATCCCCTCTATTAGTGGTCACCTCTTGTCTCGTCAATCATCACCAAATTCTTCCACTCTAAAACGATCCAGCAAGGAAATAGTCCCCAATAGAAACAAACATAACCGTCCATATTCGGATCCGCAACGAATAAGTCAATACCACCGAGCCAAAGCCCTTTAGTCCGCCCTCGCGCGCGACGCTCAAATAGTCGACCTACCTAAAAAAGCCCACCCCAGATCGGAGACCGGGGGACCTGGCTTCGCTAGTTCGCGACGGGTGCTCGCCGTGTGCAATTTCTCCCAAGAGGTCATTTCTACAAAAATCTTGGGGGGCGCCCCAGTTCTACCATTCCTTCTCTCCTTTTTTTTCCTTCTCGTTCTCCTGCGTCCGCTGGAGCGACTGCCTTGAACTTGTTGATGCCCTCGAGCGAGTCCTTTCACCACTCCTTTACTGCGTATACCAGGACGAGGAGGAGACACAGGACATAGTACGATTGGGGCGACGCGAGTCATTGTGAGATACCAAGAGGGCGACACCAGAGTCGAGGCCGTTAAGCCGGACACTACCATTCATCGCTGGATTAAATACGAATATCTCAAAAGCAACCGAGCCATCAATCCTTTACAACAAATACCTCGACTCAACCACCTACAGACTACGAGTGAAATCGCCATAAACCTCATCCATCAACCACTCGAACCATCAACATCGCCATCACCACGTCAATAAACCTATGAATAGAGTAACGGCATTGCTCACAAATACGAAAACCATGGCCGGCTCACCAGAAAGAAACGCCCCTCCTGTCATCAGGAACAACCCTCTCATGCCTCCCGCAAAGCAGGAGCGCATCCATATATGGCGCACCGAGGTCGCCTCCGCCCTCTCGCTCCCCACGGCTCCGTCCCTCTCCTCATCCCTCTCGTCGTCCTCGGCCGCCACCCCGGATCCCGACCCAGACACCTCCTTTGGCCTGTCGCCGCCGTCCCCAGCCACTTCGCGGTCCCGCAGCCTATGGAAGCGCATCAGCTGGCGGTTCGGCCCCAAGAGACGCGCTGCTGCAAACGCGGCGGCGGCGGCCGCAGAACTGCCCGAAGGTCGCACAGCTATGTACCGTGGGCTCGAGACCAGGGGACCAAGGGAGCACGGCGATATGGAAGAGGGAGGCATTCTCGAGAGGGACAGCGAAGGAGCCAACGGCCTGAGGGAGAAGCAAGAGAGGTTGATGCGGGCTGCGAGATTACTGGGCCACGGCCCAGAGAAGAGCTGAGACATACATCTACAGCATCACGGTGGATTACGACCTACACACCGTTTTTCTTTGTTCACGAGAGGCCCGGCGCTGGTAATATTTCCTAATAGGCAACCGGAGTCATGTCGACATGTGTCATGATATAGCATTTATTCTTCATTAATCAATGTCCCTGCAGACAACACTAAACACCGAGACCAGACCTCCACTGCCAGCTCCAACATTGCCGTCCTTGGCCATCCCAGAGTCGCCGACTAATCGAGCCGTAGAGAATCGTCCCACCATAGCTGGCTGGATCGAGAACCTGTGCAAGACGATGGCCGGGTGTTTGTGTGACGTGGGTCGAGGCAAGCAAACTGAGCCGCCAGAAGGGTTCTTCATCGGGGTTAGGTCGCAAGAGTCGCGAAACGCTCCGTCGTTCCTCTTCGGTGCCGTGTCAAGTCCGTGAACATGAATGTAGGGGGAATTTTGGGGGGTTGCGGAGCATACAAACAGCAGGAAACAAACATATCTCCACTGTCTCTGCTCCGAGGGGGACGTTTAGAAACGAGCCAATAGACATGAAGGGGGCAAAAATGATACTCGGGGGAAACAACAACGACGTCAAGAGACAAGGAAACGGGTAACATGAGAAAGCCCTTCTTCATGACGATCCATCAAGACAGATATGACGCTCGCCTCGACAACCAACAGGTGGGGGAGTGAGAGGAACACAAATGTAGCTAGGTAAAAGGTGTGGAAAAGAAGCGACGGACAGACGGATGAATGAAAGGGGGAGCTTTGCGATTTATCTGCCAGGTAAAAAAATAACCGTCATGGTGTTTGGCGGTCGATTTCCGAGTCCGACGGACGAACGAGACGAAGATTCCACGCCGTGCACTTTCCCTTGCCTGAACCAGACCCAATGATCCTCCCTCTCCCTCGCCATGAAAAAAAGCAACGCACTGCGCAAAAAAGAAGCCTCGTACTATCATCCAGCCCGCCCAAGACAGGCCCAGCTATCCGTGTGTCCGGGGGCAGACAAGAGCAGCCGGGGCGAGAATACATCTCGGTTCCTATATGCCGAGACGCACGTGGTATCGAGGGGGTTTGGAAACAGATTTAAGAGGCGGCAGCGGGCGCAGGCTCCTCGGCCTTGGGCTCCTCAGCCTGCTTGGCGGGCTCGGCGGCCTCGCCCTCCTCCTTCTTGGGGGCATCGGCACCAGCAGCCTCGCCCTCGGCGCTGTCGGACGAGGTCCAGAGGGTGAGGTTGTCGCGGAGGAGCTGCATGATCAGGGTGCTGTCGCGGTAAGACTCCTCAGACAGCGAGTCGAGCTCGGCAATGGCATCGTCGAAGGCCTGCTTCGCGAGGTGGCAAGCACGGTCGGGCGAGTTCAGGATCTCGTAGTAGAAGACGGAGAAGTTGAGAGCCAGACCCAGGCGGATGGGGTGAGTGGGAGTGAGCTCAGTCTGAGCGACGTCGGTAGCGCTCTGTGGTTGGGCACAATCAGTCAGCGGGGGCCACGAGGGGCCCGGATCTTGCGGCATGTGACGGTGGGGGGACTTAGCCTCACCTTGTAAGCCTCATGGGCAGCAGTAGCAGCACCCTTGCGCTTCTCGCCAGAGGCGAACTCAGCGAGGTAGCGGTGGTAGTCACCCTTCCTGCAGGCGGGGAAAGGCCCCGGTCAGCTTCTGGACGCGCAATAATGGGAGTGTTGGGATATCGGAAGAGTCATGCGGGGAGGGGGGCGATGATGAGTGGTGGTTGATCCAGCACCCAAAAAAAAGGCGGGATGCGAGGGGCCTCAGGCCAGAGGCGGGGAAGATAAAAACGCACATCTTGTGGTAGAAGACCTTGGACTCGCCAGTGGCGGCGTTGGGGATGAGGAACTGATCCAAAACATCGAGGACATCCTGGCAGACCTTCTCGAGCTCCGTCTCGATCTTGTTGCGGTACTCCTTGATGGTGGAGACGTGCTTGTCGGAGCCCTTGGACTCCTCCTTCTGCTCGATCGAGGAGATGATGCGCCACGAGGCACGGCGGGTGCCGACAACGTTCTTGTAGGCAACGCTGAGGAGGTTGCGCTCATCGACGGTGAGCTCGCCGCCCAGCTTGGCCACCTCCTTCATGTAGGTGACCATCTCATCGTAGCGCTCGGCCTGCTCGCAGAGGCGGGCCAGGAAGGTCTTGCTGCAAAGTGGTAACACGTACGAGGTCAGCGATACGGCGTCTTTCTTTCGGTGGCATCAACTCGTCCCCGGCCGGGCTAGGCGACGAGGGGAGAGCGAGGGGAGCGCCCGGGGGGAGGCGGCAGAGGGCCATCTGGACAAACCTTTCACGCTGCAGCACCAAAAAGTCAGCATCTTGAAACCGTCTTGACTAGGGAGATGGGAGGGGATGAGGATGGTGAGCAGGGGGGCAACCGGCGCCGCACGAGGCCGCGGCGAAGAAGCAGAAAAGGATCGCAAGCTGCATAGCCGATCGCCGCAGGCCAAGGATCGTGGATCACGGGCTCGGGACGTCGTCGTGTTGTGTTGACGGCGTCGGTGTTTGGGCTCGACTGAGGGGTTGTGCGGGCTGAGGCGAGACCGACCAGGCGGAGAGGGAAAAGGGCACAACGAGAGAGGCAACGAGGGGAGGGGAGGGGAACCAGATGCATGATACTTACCTCGGTGGTCATGGTGAAAAGAGTCGAGGGGTATTATTCGTGAAAAAGAGGAAGCGGTCGTGAGAGGGAAAAAAAAGAGAGGGAGAGGTTGAGTGAGAAGATGGGAATTTTTGGAGGTTTGAGATTTGGGGAGTGCGCAAGTAGAATGAGGAGGGAGGGATGAGGATGTGGATGTGGATGTGAGAGTGAGAGGTAGCGCTACCTACGGGTGAGAAGAGGGACCTTGCCTGGCTGTGGAGGTGGGACGCAGGTCAGGCGTTGAGAACCGGCGCAGGTAAGGCAGGCATGTGCGAGTTTTGGGCCCGCGTCCCTATTTCGCGCATTGATTTTGGCAGCCCTGCCCGGCACCCTGAGGGGGATTCAGGGCTGCATCCGCTAATTTTGGGGGGCCTGACGCCTGAGCTAGGCGGGGTCCTCTCTGTGCGCGCGCAGACCTGGCCTAGGGGTTGCTACGGGAGGGTTAGGGGGTTCTGTTGGTTTATTTTGGCACCCGGTTTTTCCAGACGGCCAAAAACAACTGTTAGCCTGCATCCTTAGTGCCGTTATAACCCAGTCACCGCTCTCATTTATTCACTACAGGGCGGTGATGTCTGCTAGGAGAAAAGGGGAAACAAGGGACGGGCCCCTCTTCCGCTGGAAAACCAACGATGGACGGAACCTGACGGTGTGCGCTAAGTCAAGGCACCTTTTCTGTCACTGTTCAGTTGGATGGATGGCTCTGGCTAGGTAGGTACTTAGGTTGCTATGCGGTACGGTGTGGTGCGTGGCTTCGGTTCGGTGCGGCCTGCCATGGGGAGGTGCCAGACGCCAGGTGCCAGAAGTTGGGTGCCCGGTGCCAGCTCAGGTTGGCAGAGCCACGTGAGCGCAAAAAAAAAAAAAAGTGACGACGGGACGTTTCCATCCAAGTTCCATCTCATTCACCCCTCTTCCATGGATCAAACAAACACAAACGCTGTCGTCGTGCCCGGGCCACATGAATCCCTCCAGTTCATTTCTCTTGAGGCCAGCGCGCCCGCCATCACACCCGCTGCTTTCAAGATGCGCACGTGTCTACCACGTCTCTCTGCTCCAGCCAGCACCGACAGGAAATCAAGTCACTCTCGGACATTGATATGCACTCACCCTGACGATGCCGCTTCTGATAGAGGACCTAGAACAGCCTCATTGGGGCTGAGGACGTACGTGCTTGATGCCTTAGATTGGGTCTTTTGTCCTCTCGCCGCCACACACGACACCTCGCGCCCGCGCGTATGATGAGATATCCATGGATGGATGGCTGGCCTAGTTACGTATCCGCCAATGCAGCCCAACACATGGCAACCTGTACCTACTGTACACTTGGAGGTCCAAACGAAACAAAACCCCAGCGTCCTCATTTGGCTCATTTACCTGCGAGCGCACGCGACACATGGTGACTGGCCTGGCTGAATCTGTGGTAGGTATGAACTCATTTCTCTTCCTCGACAGCCTTGTATTAGCCGCCCGCACCAGTGTCTGAGGGCCAACCAGTCAACAATTCCGTCCACTTCTGGTCTCGTCGCTTGGTCGACTCATCTTGATGATTGGGAACCACATCGAGACCGAGGTCGTTCGGTCATTGCTCGCAGCTTCAAGCCCAGGCATCGAGAAGGGGATTCGCTCGCTCACAATGCTAGCTCGCCCTGACAGCGGCTACTAGATATCCATCGATCCTTGTTTTTCTCAAGATTTGCTCTGCACTGCACCGCATCAAATCTCGAGATCTGCCCATCTCGCTCTCAACCATCCATCCCTGCTGGCGTGTTTATTGACATTGTATGATTTGATTGCCCTTGCTTGCCTCGCCTTGCAACCCCGCCCATGCCTGGCTGCCTGCCACACGTCTCGCTCACTCGACACGTTTGTCCTTGGCCAGGAAAATCCACGAACCTGGATGCGGGAACTGTGCGTTGCTGGACCACTGGCTGACATCCTGGCCTCGCCTCGTTTCGCCTGCCTCTGTTCTCGTCCGTTTCAAGAGACTCTGGAGCCAGACTAGAGCCGCGAATCTGTCAACTAGTCGCCTTCGATTGGACACTACTCTCTGTATTGCTCGAACGGCCGAGTGTATTCTCGCATCTTTTGCCTCCGCCTGCCAACAGAACAGAAACGGTTTCGTTTCCTTTCTCTCTGTCCCCACAGACCCATCTGCAATCATCCGGAGCCACGTTCCACGACGGCCGCAGAAACCGGTTTCGCCTCATCCAGCTCAGACGTGTCTCCTTGTTTCTCGCTGCTCATACCCTCCGACCTGACCCCGTGGCAACCCAAAGGCTCATCTCTCCAAAACACGCCCGTCCAAGGCATAATCAACGCTCCCAGGTGCTTTTCGGCCGTGCCAGTCTAGACGTCGGGATGGGACCCTTATCATGACCTGGAACTTTGACACAACCCCAGCCTAGCCCAGCTCATGTTCCTTTGGTGGAGCTCTCCGCTCGGTCTAGCCCGCCGGGCGTGGCCGGGGACGTCCAAGTGGGCAGCCAGGCCGAGTTGTGAGTTGGCATTCGGGGACTCGCAGGGTTCCGAACACGGGCCCATGATGCCATCTTCCGACCTACATGTACATGCCAGGCCGTGAGGGCGGTAGGTGCTCGGGTAAATCCCTCTCCGCTCATCTGAAAAAAAATCTCTATTCTGTGTACCGTCTCCAAGACTGGCTGTGACTGGTCCTCCTATACAAGTGGACATTCCTAGACAACTTGACGATACCCTTGGGAGTTGAGGTTGTTCAACATAGACCCACTGCCAATGGATGAGCTTATCTCGCTCACCGAGTGACAAGGTTTCTACAACCCCCCATGCCATTTCTGAGAGCAGATTCATGCGGTGAAAGGAAGCCAGTCGTGAGCATGAACCACGTCGAGGTATATCTGAAGCTCGTGTAGCCAAAGAGTTGCACGACCAGACGTCGGCTATGGGATGACGGTGTTTTGCGACTTCTCTCACGACCTAGTTGTCAACTCTCTCTCTATTCCCTTGATTCAACCCTCCTATTCTCTCAAGCTTGCGGTGTAGAGTACCTTTCCCCGCTTGCGAGTCAAGGATCATGGAAAATTCCACTTCAGCCAAGAGTCTCTTGCCGAATATCTGGAAATTCTCCGATTGTTCCGTTGCCCTTCGTCAACACTCGACCACTTTTAATGACAGCCGTATCATCATGACAGCATCAATTAAGACTATATGATACATGATAGATCAGAGACTTTTGAAATGCTATGAATAAACGCCGAGAAACTCCCCCAATGATGACCCAAGAATGCTAGAGCTCCTCCGTATCTGGACCTTGGTACGGCCCTCTACCCCAGTCCGCAGGATCGCCTCCCGGCGCGCAAAGCCCCAGTCTCCAGAAATAGTCCCTGTGGGCGAACAGGAGCTGCCACAGCTTGAATCTCGAGGGGAAGCTCTCCGCCTGCACCGACTTTTCCGAATCCGCCGGGGTGCTTCTGGCGTGGAGCAGACGGCGCAATGCCGACCAGAGAGAATCGTCTGCCCCGGCGATGCAGGCTGGATCGTTGTCCCCGACGCAGAGGTGTATGTCGGCCTCGGACGGAGAGAGCTGCTGCTTGGCAATGTATACCTCGCCCGCGTGTGACTTGTAGCCCCATTCGCCCAGGGGGAGCAGAGGGACGGGGTCTTCCTTGTGAGTTACCCGTCTGTAGTCTCGTTCTTCGAGATTCTCGCGGCCATCTAGTTGGAAGACGTCGTCCACGAAACGAGCAAGCCCGTCATTCCCAACTCGAGGCTCACCAAACGTTGTAACAACCACATCATCCCACCCCAGAGACACCTTGAGCTCCAGTGCCGCAAGACAGGCAACGGCGCCTCCAAGACTATGCCCAACGAGCTGAATCGGATATGATGGATACTGCGTTTTCAACTGCTGAAGCTGCGGAAGGACAAGACGCCTGGCGCTCTTCCAAGAGTCGAGAAAGCCCATGTGCACAGTGCAGTTGGTACACTCGTATTCTGGTTTCTCGGGGGGGTCTTCATCGCCGTCGCCGGGAGACGGATACGGCACGTACTCTTGAGGCACGGTGCTCAAGTCCACTATGGTGTTTGTGATGCTGTAAGTGCCCCGGAAAGCTACCACGATGGCGGGCTGGCCTGCAGTGTAGGCATCGCTACCCTCTCGCTGCCGCACGCCATGGTCGACAGCTATGTAGCCGCAACTGTCACCGAGGAGAGGGCCCGTATTCCAAGTGGTGACGAGGGACAAAGTTGGGAAGTCGCTGCAGCGGGACACGCAGTCAAAGGGCTTCCTGACACCAGTTGTGCCGATGCAGTAGGAAATGTCGACAAGGCGAGAGAGGCGCTCTAGTGATGCAAATAGAGATACTGATATGCTTCGGGGTGTTGTTGCTTGCGAAGCGGCAACAGGGCCGTGCTGAGGTGGTAGCTGAAGAGCGAGGACCAGGGTTGCGATGGTGAGCTGCAAGGCAAAGAGCCTCGTAGATGCGATAGATTTCAGCCGCATGGTGGATTGAGGTGAGGTGTATGACGAGTTGAGCCGCGACGGAGTAAAAGGTGGCGCTGAGTTCACTCGGGCATATCGAGAGTCGACGTTTGAAGTCCAATAGGTATGCGGGTAGTCAAGGTTGGGTGACAGTGCGTTTCCCAGGCTCGTTGAAAGCCAGGATAGAGGAGAGATGCAGGCGGCCTTTTGTTGGGGATGGCGATGCTCGAGGCTGGGCCCCAATGGAATGACGATCTAGATCAAGTGAGGGAACCTTCAAGGTTCTAGATGGACCGGGACGTGCCAGTGCCAGGCCTCAAGACCAGGCCTCAATTGTCTTGGTAGGTCCCGTGAGGGCGTTGACTGGATCGTTGAGGTCATACGGCAGACGTCGGACAAGAGGTACTTGGCCCCGGGCGGCGAATGCGAGCGGCCGACGAGGTACCCTCCGTCCCTGGTCCTGACGAACGGAGGAGAGAAGAGTGCATGGGGTGCATGATTTCAGCGGCTGGGAGGTGATTTGGGTTGCTGTGAGTGGCTGGGAGGCACCTGCACTACCCCAGATTTCCAATGGGGACCCACCCTTTCCTAGCGCGTGGATGGCATCTGGAGCTGACGGTTTCTTTCGTTCAACTGTCATTCACGGGCTTCATTGAGAGTCGATGGTGATGGCGGTTTTCTTGTGAGTTCTATTATTAAGCGGTTGAATCTATCGAATTTAATACCAATATTTCCAGCAATAACGTCGCTGACACACTCTTCTTCTCTCACGTGCTGCTTGTCTTGTTCTGCCCTTCTCTCATGCTCGCTTCCAACATCTTATGCGTTGTACAAATGACACCGTCACTCGCCCTTTCGAACAAACATCAGATCACGAGATCCCAACTCTCGGAGCACACCGGCTCAAGACGGCGGTGTCTTCCTCACAGGGTTGAGGCTGGTGAACAATGCCCGATGGTCCGTCGAGTTGCTTGTGCAGCTGCCTGATCTCCCGCACTTGAGCGAGAGCAGGGCACTGCCACCGGCCTCCCACTGCGCAGTTCTATGTCCAGAGTTAGCATTCGATATATGATTCAAAGAGACACACCACCTACCCATCAGCGCCATCGCAGACCTTCTCCATCATCCAGAGCTTCTGGTCGTCGTCGTCCCACAGGAACTCGACAGCCGCGTTGTCACACGCATACCGCGGAGAGCCCGGGCTGCTGACGACCTTGGACGACGAGTTCTTGTGGCATGGCGTCTTGACCTTGGTATCCTCGTCCTCAAAGTTAAAGTCAAAGGCCGAGAGCGTCTTGCCGCCGTCCTTGGACTGACCCTTGAAGTTGAGGATGTGGTAGGCGTCGGGGAGCACGCACGAGTTGGCCTCGTCGGCTTCCAGGAGAACGAGGCCTGGCGGGACGGTGTAGGCGTGGGCTGCCCAGGTCGTTGGCAGGGCCGAGAGGATGACAAGTCCGAGATGCATGGTTGGTAAGGGAGTTGTACTATTTGGATGGAGGGGCGGGAGGATCGTGATGGCGGCTCAAGTTAGATGGAATGATACAGCAGAGAGAAAGTTGCGAGTCAAGACGAGGTCAATTATAAGCTTGCCGGACTGACAATATGGAGACAACGACGTCAGTCTCCCCTAACCTTGCCGAACACGCGGCCGTGGAAACACACGAAAACCGGGCCAGAGTTTGTTTACTGGTGGTAGTGTAAACTCGCGCCGTCGAGCAAATGTTCCTCGCCGATCCTGCTGCAACCGTCAGGAGTAACAGTTCCAGATGTCCACTCGTGGGAGGGACGGGATCAGAGGCGAGGATCCGAGGGACGACCGGCGATGCAGTCATTGGCCGCCGATCCCGTTTCATGTCGTCGGAGGGTTGACGTGTATGCATATCCATGCGCCGACAGTGAACAACGAGCAGGTAGTTATTCTTGGGTCTCGCGCGAGGTTGTTCCCGTCTTGTGAGACAGGAATAGAAACGTGATTGATCATGCAAGCGGGTTTGGCAGTGTAGCGAGGCCTCCTCTCAAAAATGTTTGCTCATCCCTAGTTTCACTCGAGATTGTAATGGACACTGAACCTTGAGGGTTGGAGTGTAGATCGTAATGTGCGCATGATTCTTGCGTTACCCCTCGTGCTGATGGTTCACAGCCGCCTTTCCAACGGAAGAGTATGGATGTTTTGGAGATGCTGTCACCTCGGGCATTGCGGCTGTTTCTTCGTATTCGCTGGTTTGTCAATATGAGAATAGAGAAACGCTGGAGAGGGGACAGGCAATCTTGGATGCTACGTTCAATGTGATATGAAGAAGGTGTCCCCAATTGAACAAGATATTCAGAAATAGTGAAAGAGCCTACAAAGGCAAGGCAATTCAGCTCACCGCAAATAGCTTCGCTCAACAATCTGAAGCAAACTTGACCTGGCTGCCATCATGAGATCCACCTCATGAGCTGTGGTCCCTCTGCGGGTCAAAGGCGCTTCTCGACCACGCACAACGCCTTGAACCCTCCGGCACGTGACCCACAAGCGGAAAATAATCCACCCCCAATCTCTCGCACAACCACCAAAACATTTTTTTTTCGCGAGATCCCCTCCTTCGATCTTCCCTCCCTCTTCTCGACAACCACTCAGCCTCACTAACCCATCCAGCACAATGGCCGCTGAAGCCCCCGCGAGAACCGGTCTGGCCGTCGGCCTCAACAAGGGCCACGTACGTCGTCTCCCTGTCACAGTCTCACCTCGTGGAGGATCTCTGCTGCTTCGCCACGGATGAGAGAGTGCACAACAACTTCTCCTCTTTGAAATAGCAGACGATGGACGCTGACATTTTGCGCCTTTTGCGGATCTACAGAAAACCACCCCCCGTGTCGTCAAGCCCCGTGTCTCCCGGACCAAGGGTCACCTGAGCAAGCGCACCGCTTTCGTCCGTGAGGTCGTCAAGGAGGTTGCTGGGTAAGTCACTTTTTCTTCAAGGATATGATGGAATAGGATTGGAATCAAAGGGGATGGACTGGAGAGAGGCATTGCTTTGCTATTGGGAACAAATTCCCGTCAGACTTTGTCTCTGCTCTTCGTCTTGGCAATTGGAAGCTGGCTCTCGACCTCTCGCGACAGTTCGCTAACTACTACCTCAACAGTCTTGCCCCCTACGAGCGCCGAGTCATTGAGTTGCTCCGAAACAGCAAGGACAAGCGTGCCCGTAAGCTCGCCAAGAAGAGAGTACGTCGACCCGATACCCAGACACAGCAACACTAGATCCAGACTAACACATGACACAACAGCTCGGTACCTTCGGCCGTGCCAAGAAGAAGGTTGACGAGCTCCAGCGCGTCATCGCCGAGGCTCGCCGCGCGGGTCACTAAATCGTCTCTGATTTTGGGAATCTGGCACCAAAGGGGTTCGCATGGATTGGCGTGGTCACGATTTGATCGATTAAAAAAATGAAACGGCTTTGATGCTCCGTGGCAGGGATTTAGCTGCGGCTCACCGGAATACCAATACTCTGAAGACATTTTATGGCGTTATGACAATGCCATGCTCCCCATCTACTGCGACGTGACTGCATGCTTTCTCTTGTGACGCTTTGTTCCGTGAGCCTGAATATGTATAACTGCATCGCTGGAACATGGATCTATCACCATCTCATGTAAAATAGCTCAACAAGGCCAATGGCTGGATTAAAACAGCCCAGCAGAGACAGTAGAGATATAATTCGCTTTAGGTTTCGTCCAACGAAACATAAAAAATGATGTTAACCAACGCCGCCTGTGACCCTTGAATGCATGCCATCAAAGACTACTTCTTCCAACAACTCTCAAAACCATCTATTTCTTTCCCAGCTTGAGCCACTTGGGTATCTTCTTGGCGATCTTGTCTCCCGTTCCTTCACCTGCCTCAGCTCTTGATGGGCGAGCCAGGGTCGG
The DNA here is from genome assembly GCA_027886205.1 of Fusarium piperis. Taxonomy (NCBI): domain Eukaryota; kingdom Fungi; phylum Ascomycota; class Sordariomycetes; order Hypocreales; family Nectriaceae; genus Fusarium; species Fusarium piperis. The sequence continues at coordinate 129,067 of RZGM01000061.1, read as the reverse complement.
CCCGTCGTCCTTACTATCCGAGGCCACCACGGGCTCAGGTATCTTGACTTGCTGTCCCTGCTGTGCAACGTTGGCCTTGAGAAAGGGCTGCTTTCGCACGGCTGGGGGTACGGCGTCATCCCACACCAAGTTGATGAGAATGCGTCCCGTCAGCTTGTAGGACTTGATGAGCTCATTGCCAGGATTGGAGTTATCCTTGATGACAGTCTTGGTCCCTGGCAGAACGAGGTGGAAGGGCTGCTCACTATGAGCCATGACATGTCGGACAGCGTCGTAGAGGAACCGGCCCCTGTCGGCTGGGCCAACCTGCCAGTCACTGCTGGTGTTATCCGGAAAACGGACCTTGACGAGGACGAATTTGATGGCTGCGATCTTGGCCGCCTCAGCCGCCGCCTTGTCCTCGAGTTCTCGATCCGAGAGTAGTCGCCTGTTTCTCGAGTCCTCCTGCAGGCGGGCCTGGTGAAGCTGAGCATGAGCAATGCTGGGAGTAAAGTCGGCCTCGGTGGATGGGGCGAGAGCTGCCGCAGGAGTTGAGCCTGAAGGAGCAAGGAACACGTTGATGGGCTCCAGAGGATCTCTTTTTTGAGACGATTCCACGTCCCTCTTGCCCTCTTCTGCAGGCTTGTCATCTGCAGCGCTAGTTTCCTCTTCTTGCTTACGACTCGAGCCCTGCTCTGGTTCTGGGTGGGAGTCTGGCATGGGAGTGTCTTCGGTCTCCTGGGCTTGTGGCTCTGCCTCCTTTGACGTCTCTGCTGGCTCCTTTTCCTTTTCCGCGGCTCCTGATGCCTCTGGTTCCTGAGCCTCCTCTTCTGTTTCCTTGAAGTACTCGCTTATCTCGGACATGGCATCGAACAAGATCTGATCCGTCTTCCGATAGGTCAGCCTAATAAGAACGCTGCCAGAGTTGTATCCAAGCTGCGACAATGTCTTTTGAAAGTCGGCAAACGAAGATAGCTCACGACCCATAATGTTGAGAACAGGGATCTCGTAGTATAGTTGTCCGCCACCGCTTCCCGAGCCACTGGACGTCTGGGCAACGCCGCGGGCGGTGATGTTGATGTTCTTGCCATTGCTCGCCTTGCCGCTCTCGAACTGGCGTAGCACCTTCCAAATGGTGAGGTCGCTGGGGAACTTCTGGATCAATCGACCGCCGGGGATTTCGCGACCCTCGGGGGGCGGGACTTGGAGGCCGACCTGGATGGCGGAGGGTGTTTTGGATTTTTGGACGAGCTCGAGTTTTGCGCCGGGGATGAGACCAGAGGTGCGGAAGGGGACAGAAAGGTCTACCTGCTTTTGACGGTGTCTAGGAGGACATGTGATTAGTATGGCCTCGAAGGAGGGGTGAAACAAGGGAACTCACTTGACAAGATACTTGTCGCTAGAGAGGTTGAGCTTCCTGCAGGCCTCCTCTAGGACATCGGTCAAGTAAGTGCCAGGGGTGACTTTGACCGTCGCCCGCCGTAGGTCACTGGCTATCACCACGACGTGGGAGGCCATGGTCTGAAGAGAATAGGGCTGAAGGAGTACGTAGTAGATGTTGATAACGAAGGTCTATGGTTCAAGGTCGAGGACTCGGGGAGAGTTGAGCTTTAGCTGCCAGGCGGTGATGTAAGCGGCCAGTAGAGGACAAAGGCCAGAGTAATGGCGGGGTACCTACCTACGCCCTGCACAACCCGCCAAGGCAGCTGAGCCAGGCAGCCACGGGTGATGATGTATTGGGCTATTCCTACCAGGGAGGGCTGAGAAGAGGGTTCGATTTTGTTCGACTATCCATGGATAGTAGACTGGAAGCTTCTATGGCTACAGTGGGTGTCAATCGCCTTGGTGTTGGAGATGCACCGCACTGCACGCTGTAACCTCTGGCGTCTGCCACTAGCAAGCAGGGGAGCTATCATCGAGGTTGCTTCCATAGATACTAATTTTATATGTGCATGTTTGGATTTGGCCACTTGTTAAGTTAAATCAATCGTATACATATTTACGTATGTGTACAAGATATGATATCAAGTTAAAGATTTGCCCATAGCAATAATGATTATCCCCTCTGACTTGGGTTTCCTTCTCGCTGCGTTGTTGAGTAAAAATCATGGACCTTACATAAGCCACAGTTGAGCCTCAGCGCCACATCTCCCAGGCTGCCCCAGCCAACGTGGATTTTCCCGGCCGCGCCAGACGTGTTTGCCTTGCCTTGCAGCCAGCCAGCCAGAGCGCAGTGCAGTACGTACCTTGACGCCTTGAAGCTCTGGCTCTGGGGGAGCTTCAACCATCTGCTCTCGCAACTCCATCAACTCGACGTCGACGATCCAACCAGAACCGCCAGATACGCCAGCACCTGTAATTATTGGCTTTTCAGGTCTACAGAGTCCCTCAAGGAACCTATTCTTGCGCTCTCTCTAACAAGACCGTCGGGATTGACGCTGCCTTGTTCCGTCGACTTGTCCGACCTCGCATCTCCATCCATCATCTACAGCGTCAGAAGCCACCATGGTACGTCCATGTCGATTGCACGAACCTCCATCTGTTCCATCAAGCTGACCACTTTACTCCCATCAGTCGTCTCCCTTCTCGATAAGTTCGTTCATCCCGCCCGCCCTCGAAAGCTCACCCAACTAACCCTCCCCCTCCCAGACGGCGGCGCCTGCGTCGCCATGGTCGGCAAGGACTGCGTCGCCATCGCCTGCGATCTCCGCCTCGGTCTTCAGGCCCTCACCGTCTCCAACAACTTCCCCAAGATCTTCCAGTACGGCGACGTCTTCCTCGGCCTGACCGGCCTGGCCACCGATGTCAACACCGTCAGCGACCTCTTCCGCTACAAGACCAACATGTACCGCCTGCGTGAGGAGCGCGCCATCGCCCCCCGCACCTTTGCCAACCTCGTCTCGTCGTCCCTCTACGAGCGCCGCTTCGGCCCCTACTTTGTCTCGCCCGTCGTCGCCGGCCTCGACCCCAAGACCGGCAAGCCATTTATCTGCGGCTTCGACAGCATTGGCTGCATCGACTTTGCCAAGGACTTTATCGTCTCGGGAACCGCTTCAGAGCAGCTCTTTGGCATGTGCGAGGGTCTTTGGGAGCCTGATATGGTGCGTATCACGATGGGACACGTTCCTCGACAAACACTGGCCGTGTCCTATGAAACAATACTAACACCGCCCTTTAGGAACCCGATGCCCTCTTCGAGACCATCTCCCAGTCACTGCTCAACGCCGTTGACCGTGACGCTCTATCCGGCTGGGGCGCACATGTTTATATTATTGAGAAGGACAAGGTCACCAAGCGATTACTAAAGGGCCGACAGGATTAGATGCGGCGTTTCGGAAAGGAAAGGCCTGGGAATGTAGAGCGGGGGACAGAATGGTGGTTCATGTATCTTGTATGAATAGATACTCGGTCGATGCAACCGCTGGGTAATGAGTGCATTAGCACGCCGAGCAAGCAAGCAGCCACTGATCCTCCCGCGCAGACGTCGTTGTGTTATATGACCGTGCATCTGGACGAATCGTTCGTTGCACATTAATCAGGAGTTTACGAATTTCTTTATCAAAGGCCATTTATCATGGCCATCTAGGTCTATCTCAGCTTTTCGAGCTGTTACCATATGGTACACGCAGATTCTAGTAAACTTCTAGCCTGAGCCAGATTCTCCCCAAATCTCTACTGTATCCTTCTCTATTGCTCCTTCTTAGTCTTGAGAGACGTGTCGGTTGTTGTCTGCACAAAGAACTGTCGCTCAATGGCCTTGAGCACTTCATCAAGGAGTCTGGGGGTGGTCAGCAACTGTTGTCGAGACTTCAAGCGGAAGCCGAGGTCAACTTACATAACGGGGGCACTGATAATAGTGACCGCCTTCCACTCCAGTACGTTCAGGGGGACAATGGAGAACAGCGACTGGAGGAAGGGGACGTAGAGGAGAGCGAAGTGTAGGGCCATGGACAAGGCGATGGCATACACAAGCATCATGTTCTTCCACAGAGGGAGAGTAAGAAGAGACTCGCTCGATGACAGGGCGTTCATGGCGTTGAACATCTCAATGACGACCAGGATCGACAGGGAGACGGTCGACGCGGCCTTGGCCATGTCGTCCGAGAACATCTGGCACCCAATCTCGGGGAAGTCAGCCGAGCAGTGGTGGAAGTGGGACAGCTGGCGGAAGGTAATCTGAGGACCCTCGGGGTTATACATGAACCACCAAGCGTAGCCCGCAACCGTGGCGAGACCGACGTAGGTGCCGATGATGAGATACCGGCAGAAGAGCCATCCGCCAATCAGGGCTTCGTCTCGCTTGCGAGGTCGGCGCTTCATGATGTCGTTGTCGGGAGGGTTGAAGGACAGGGCCGTGGCGGGAAGACCATCAGTGACCAGGTTAACCCACAGAAGCTGGACGGGAACGAGAGCCTCGGGCATGCCAAGAGCAGCCGTCAGGAAGATGGAAACCACCTCGCCAATGTTGGAAGAGATCAGGTAGCGGATGAACTGCTGAGTGTTGTTGTAGATGGAGCGGCCTTCCTCGATGGCAACCTCGATGGTGGCAAAGTTGCTGTCAGCAAGAACCATGTCGGCGGCCAGCTTAGAGACATCAGTTCCGGAGCCCATGGCAACACCAATATCGGCCTTCTTGAGGGCAGGGGCGTCGTTGACACCATCACCAGTCATGGCGACAACCTCACCCAGGGACTGAAGCAGGTCAACGAGACGCGACTTGTGACCAGGCTCTACACGAGAGAATAGAGATGCCCGCTTAGCTGCCTCGAGCTGCTCATTGGGAGAAAGCTGATCAAACTCGCGGCCAGTGTAGCTCTTTCCAGCGAGGTCCTCGTGTTGGGTAAAGACACCAATCTGTCGGCAGATACTCTCGGCAGTGTTGCGGTTGTCTCCAGTGATGACAATGACACGAATACCGGCATCCTTGCATCGCTGGATAGCACTAGGAACCTCCTCACGAGGAGGATCAAGCATACCAACAAGCCCAAGGAAGGTCATGTTCTGCTCAAGCTGGGCATACTGTTCGGTGGTTGTAGCGGACTGAAGAAGAGGAGTCTCAGGAACATTGTCGATGCTGGCCAAAGCAATAACTCGGAGGCCACGGTTACCATATCGCACAACCTCGCTCATCAAAAGCTCATAAACCTTCTTGCTAAGAGGTGCCTTCTTGCCACCGGGTCCAAGAAGGGTCTGTGTGCAGCGGTCGATGACTGATTCAGGGGCACCCTTAACCAAGAGTTTCTTCCCGTTGCCGTTGCGAACCAAGACTGACATGCTCTTTCGATCGCGCGAGAACTCGTACGTAGCAAGCCGGGGCAGTGACTTTTCATATACAGAACTGGCATAGTGGACGCAGTCCTCGGGGCGAGTATCAGCCGGAGCGCAAGGTCCAATCTTCTCAACCAAAACTCTCAGAGCACCCTCAGTAGGTTCACCAACACTCGTAAAGGTGGCAGTCCGGGAATCATAGGCAAGCTGGGCATCGTTGCAAATAGCGGCAACCTCGGTCATTTGACGAAGAGTGGCAGAAGAGCTGTAGAGGTCGTGAACAACCTCACCATTCGACTTGATGGCTCCTCGGGGTGCAAAGGTAGTGCCCTCAACATCCAACTCGGTAAGATCGCTGCCATCCTCGTTGAGGTAAACGACCTTGCCAACGCTCATCTGGTTAGTGGTGAGAGTACCAGTTTTGTCGGAGCAGATGACGCTGCAGCTTCCCAAAGTCTCGACAGAAGGAAGACTTCGAACCACGGCATTCTTAGCGGCCATCTTTCTAGTTCCAAGAGCGAGGCAGGTGGTGATGACGACAGCAAGACCCTCGGGAATAGCAGCAACACCAAGAGAAACAGCAATCTTCAAGTAGTAGATGGCGCCCTTGGTCCAGCTACCATGGCTGGGGTCGTTGAAGTTGGGGATGTTGATAAGCCAGACCAAAATGCAAATAACGGTAATAACCTTAGCCAGGCTATCACCGAAGTCATTGAGCTTCTGCTTCAGGGGAGTCGGTTCCGAGATCTGAGCAGTGATGCTCTCATGAATATCTCCGATAGCGGTGTTGGGGCCCGTCAGAACAACGACAGCTCTCGCACGACCGGTGACAACGGTAGTTCCAGAGAACAGCATATTTGTCTGGTCCTGCAAAACCGCCTTTTCGTCTCCAACAACGGTACTGGCGCGCTTTCCAACACTCTCGCTCTCTCCGGTGAGGACAGCCTGATCAACAGCGAAACTATTGCTCTCGATGGTGACAACTCGACAATCGGCGGGGATACGGTCTCCAATAGACACGGTAACGATGTCACCAGGTACCAGCTCGTCGGCTTTGACCCGGGAAACATGACCACCATTTCGAACCACATTGGCCTCGTTAGCCGAGTATTCTTGCAAGGCAGCGATGGCCTTTTCGGCACTGCTCTCTTGGGAGACTCCGACGACGCCATTGAGAATGAGGATAGTGAGGATCTGAGAGGATCAAGTTGGTCAGCGCCATGTCCCGGGCAATATAAGACATGTTGGTGGAGGACTCACAACTACGGGATCAACGAAGGCGCTCCAACCCTCTTCCTGGTCAAAGAGGGCCAAGATGAAGGAGACGGCAGCGGAACCCAATAGGATAATAACAAGCTGGTCTTTGAATTGTTCGAGAATAAGCTCCCACAGAGGAGTCGGGGGTTCATCCGGAATAGCTGCACAAAGTTAGATTGCAGTTGAGGCCGGTAGCGGGGCTGTCGCGGGGGGCCAAGAGGTCGACGTACAGTTGCGCCCATGTTTCTTGCGAAGTTCATCAACTTGCGCGTCGCTCAAACCATTGGCCCGGTCAACGTCGAAGCTGGCGAGGACATCGTCGACAGGGCGGGCGAAGGCGCTCTCCATGGTTGCAGGCAGCGCGCGAGGCGGGCGCACGAGAAGAGGCTTCACGGAGATGGGCGAGCAGATGTCTGACGGTTTGCGACAAAGGAGAGAACTCGATGGGGGTTGGGAGATGAGACTCTAGAGCCAAAGGAGAGAAAAAGAAGAAGCAGGAGAAGAGAGCCACCGAAGAAGTCTAGTCAAGGAAAAGAGGAAAAGACACGAGGCAGAGAGAGAGAGAGAGAGTAGGTAATCACGGGCGTGTCATGGCAGTGGATGGAACCTAAGGGTAGATTTGTCACAACGGGAAAGGCAGAGGCAAGGCAAGACGATCGAGAAAGGGCCCACGCACGTGGCAACCACCAAGTACCTCACAAATGGGAAGAAATGAATGGGGGCAGGAATAGTATTGGGGATCTGAATCGCATGGAAAGCTGCCTTTTCCACTTTGGTCCGCGCCGAAGCTCTCGCCTGCCAAAAAGTCCAACGTGTTCGTTTGTCCGGCCACGGCCACGGCTTTCGGACAGTCGGCCAGCACAACCCCCCACACCCCGGCGGACGCTTTCTGCCTAGCCCGCGCCCATCAGGTTCCTCGATCGTCCACTGAAGACCCCTGGAAAGCCACTGAGGTTTTCCCCTGGAACTCCCAAAGCCTGGTCCTCGCCTCAGGGGTCCATCGGCGTCCACTTTGCCCCTCTCTGGCCTAGCTCCTCTTTGCACCGCCACGATGCCGAGCCGGCCTGGCTTACACAAAGACACGAGACTTGGGCTCGAGTCGACGTGTGCCAAGTTGAGCATTGCCGGGTAGTCCGTCCTCGCCAATTGATGACGAAGCTGGTGATGGAGAAGAGGGTCGGTGGGGAGGCCAAGAGGAGATGGTGTTTTGCAGCTGCAATCATCAATCGAGTTCCATAGAGTGTCTCCAGTCATCAAGATTCCACATCTTGTTGTACCTCAAGATAGCACGGTACCTATGCATGGATGTATCCAAGTCACCAAAAATTTGACTGAGCAGGGTTCGGTACCAACGTGTGCATGCTGCTCCTGTCAGCCATGAGCTGGATGAGACATCAACTCGAGTCATGATAAATGCTTTTTAAACTAGCATCCCATCGAAACTGCAAAGTGACCGCTATTTGTTTAATTTGGTGTACATCTCACAGCCAGATCCCCATATATAGGCGAGGCCACATCAAATGTTTGTCATATCGACAGGTAAGTTCGAGGTCATGAACGAAACAACATGACCCCAACTAATGAGCCAATCTGCTTCACGACACCAACTCTTTATTTACCCGACCAACGCCTCAAAGTTTCTGGCCAAGCTTGCTTAAAACAACATTCTTAGATACTTCAATCACATCAAGTCACGTACGTCCCTATGATCATGATATCGACCATCCTTCGAGTTTCATTCCCAGCCTCCTCGATTCCCGAAATTCACGGCTCATAAAAATCTCGACAATGAATGTCTCGGATCATTTGTTATTTGCGGAAAGGACACGGTCTGAGTTGAACACAAGGCTTCCCGGGTGCCTGTTCACATGGCTTGTCCACCCATGCTGATATGAAAGCCACTGCAAGCCATGAAGCTATGTTTATTTATTGCCGACCCGGTACCTCTATGCAAGGCTCTGGCCAATATATTCCCGCTCTCGCACATGACATTGGATGTCTTGACTACAGTTTTTTGGCATCTCGGCGGGTGTTTGGCTCTTTTGATACCGTCACCTTGCATCATGTCCTCAAGCATTCGTGATGTCAGATAAGTACGCCCTGCCTCGTCTTTCATCTGCAAGGACATCATAGGTGACGCCTTCGTTTCACCGCTTCGAATCGTGATACTTTGGCTTCTTTCCGCCGGCGCTGTGCGAGCCTCAGAGACCTGGAACCTTGGGAGGTGAGTTGCAGCCGGGCCGTCGTCGCTGTGTAAGACATTCTAGCTGCAGAGACTTGACAGTCTCGGACAGGAGGCGCGGTGAAAGATGATCTCGATTTCCGTTCAAAGTCCCTTTCCGGGATCTTTTGAAGAGGCCAGAGAAGGGGCGTTTTGGAGAGTTCGGCCTCTTTCCACTTTACCACTCACTTCCTTCCTTGGGCTGGATATCTACCTGCGGGTCGCGACTGCTCCTGTGTAGCTCTCCCCAGATTCTTCTTCGCGACTTCAAGTTGGGCTTCGCCGTGACTTTCGTGATTGTCTACTTCTTTCTCATCATCCATCACTGCAGCTATGATTTGAGAGCTTGCCTATGCTCGGCCTTGTTGAGCACTATTTTGGTTTCTTGGGATCGCAACATCGCTCCGTTTCTTGGACTCTTCCGCCCAGCCAGCTCTCCAGCATGGCTTCCACCGATCCTCCGAGCTCGTCCTCTGGTATTACTCCAAATATTGACAGTTCTCGACAGCCTAGTTGGCCAACAACCGGTCTTCCGATCTTATCACCAGATGAGAATCCCTGGGGAGAGCTCGACAGGGCTTTCGATATTGACATTGGTCCGGGGTCGAACAACAGGCAAAAAGATGGCACAGACGCTTCTGATGGTTTGAATAAGTTCAACACTCGAAATACACCCAAGGAAGATGAAAAGGACTCACAGCCGATGCAATGCTCAACCTCTCCTGGTGATTATTGCCACCTCTCTGAGAATCCCACGCCAACATTACCATTTCGCAAATGGGTCAGATCTCTCAAGCGACGAAAGAGCGTGAGCGAGGGAGGAGAAACATATACTGGCGATGACAGATGCAAATATCCCGAGCCGAGCAATCCATTCCGACGTGTCATCCATCGCAAATTCAGGCGCCGATTTCCATCCTCAGGTTCCTCCCTGGGCTTTATCACTGCCATACAGAGCGCCAGTACGAGTCTTATTACCGCAAGCATCGTCGCACCCTCACGTCGACGCCATGGCCGGTCGCGCGCAGAGCGCAGCAGTCGAGCTTCTCTTTCTACTCCTCGAGTGTCTAAGGACGTTGGGCCGTTGGAGAGAGCTGAGGAGGACTTAACCGCAACTCAGCGCGCATTCGAACGTCGACAGATCTTGGAAGAGCTCATCAGCACAGAGGAGAGTTACATTGGCGACATCCGTTTCCTTATGAATGTGAGTTCTATATTCTTGAAGCGACTGAAGCCAGCTGACTCTATCAGACCTACGTCAATATGCTTGCAGCCCTTCCTTCCCTGTCTGAGCAGCTACGGTCATCGACTAATCGCAACTTGCACCACATTCTTCAGCTACACGATGAAATCCTGGGTGACCTTCACCGCGTGGTCCCCTTCTCCGAGTATTCTCAATTTGACCATCCCGCGCTCAACAAGAGTGGTCACAGTCAATCACGGGGTCTAAACATACTCCCCAAGTGTAGTGTCAACCTACGAGCACTCCAGAATGCACCTGGGATGCTTACTGACCCCCAGGTTGCGGCAGAAGTTGCCAAAGTTTTCAGCAAAAAGGTACGGAGGTCATAGTCCTTTTTTATCAAGGCTCAAGTCAGTGTGCTAACTTCGCAATGAGACACATGAATTCTTCATTTATAAAGAGTACGGGGCAAAGTTCGAGATGATGAGGAGAGACATTGCAGCGGCACACGAGGGTTTCCCTGAATGGGAGGTTCACCAAAAAGGCGTCGAGGCTTTGGGCTTCTCCGTTGGGTCCCCCAAGGGTCGAGAGGGCGGGTCTAACAAAGCCCTCACCGTTAATGACCTTCTTATCAAGGTATATCAACTCCCCTTCAAGTAGCGCGATCACCCTAACATGTCGAATTCAGCCTATCCAGAGAGTCTGCAGGTACCCGCTCCTGTTTGCGGAACTTCTCAAGCACACGCCAGTGCTTGATTGTCCAAACTCCCACATGGAAGTTGAAACGGCCTTGGCGAGGCTCCGGGAAGCAACAATTGAGATCAACAACTCGGCCACGAACCAAGACATGAAAATGACCCTAGAGAGAACTTGGCGATTACAAGACCGTCTGGTTTTCCCTGACAGGGTATGATTCACAAGAAATATATCAATTTTGGGTTCTAATGGTTTGGCAGAGGCTTGATGCGGACTCAAAGAATCAGATTCGTTCCTTTGGCCACATTCAGTTGTGCGGTGCACTTCATGTTTGCTGGCAGACCGAGGCCGGTGTCGAGGGCCAGTATATGATCTGCTTGTTGTACAAAGATGTCCTCTGCCTTGCTTCGGGAGGCAAGTCGGATCAGATCTACACAATTTTGGCCTGCATTGATCTGCGCACTGCAAAGGTTGAGGATGTTGACAAAGGAGGAGGTGAGAACTGGTGTTGAGAAACACAAACTGACATCTGACTTATTTTCTTCAGGTTTGCGATGTCACTTAGCTCCTTTCTCTTGGAAGCTAGTCTTTGAAGGCCATGCGCAATTGTATGAGTTGGTCATGACAGCCTGTAGTCCAAACGAAGAGATCGAATGGCGAGATCGATTACAACGGACTCTGGATTTGGAACAATCGGAGAAAATATCCGTGCTGTATAACTTCCTCTCCTTTGACATCAAGAGCTTAGGTGCCATCTTTAGACGACCAGGTACGCCCTCTGGTCAGCTTGCCCTAGGCTGTTAACTCATTCTTGTAGGCACAATCGCTCGGAGTGTTTCTGTTAATCGAGCGACTACCGCCATCCCACAATCAGCGCAAGTCCATATCATTCTGAAGAACACAAGCCTCGTCAGATCGGCAGTCAATACCACAGGGCCGGTACCAATTCTTGGCCGCTCACATTCATTGATAACGATATCAGGAAAGCCAAGGATCCCAGTGCTAGCACCGCCACGAAGCGAAAGAGCGCGGCTCGAGGTTCTCTTAGAGGACGTCTGGACTCAAAACATCATTCCACTTCCCGACATGAATAGCATCGCCCGCAATGAGCAGCTTGTGCGTCGGTCGGCATCAACAATGATGAGAAAGCTGAGCATGGCAAACATGACCAAGAGACCGGGGAGCATTTCTCGCAGAGAAAGCGAAGACATGACAACCGAGGGACTCACCCGACAAACTAGCAAGTCAAGTGTGAGCTCGTTTGGCGTTTTCGATGTGGATGGGAGCTGGCACTCGAATACTACAAAGTGCTCCACGTTACCCGAGGCTACGGAGATGGTCATGGAGGAAGGCCATGTTCCTGATACCAGATCCCCAAGGCCAAAGTTCACAGTGTCATCCGGTCCTCAAGATGCAGGTTTGATCGAAACGGCTACAGACACTGTCGATGACGATTTGAAAAAAGGAGAAGCAGCTATAGAATCGTCGATGACCAACGTCCCCGTGGTAGCCTCTTCCCAAAGTTCCCGGAAAGCGGAAGCATCACCCAGTACAAAGGAGAATACACGTCTGCCATTCAGTGCCCCGGTGCGAGCCAAAAGCACCCGGTGGGCTAGAGGGAGCGCCCAGGATGAAAAGAAAGGACACGGCCTTCGCAGATTTTTTAGGTGAAGGCGGTACTGCAGGGTTTGGTAAGGGAGGTTTATGGGTCAAAGTTGAAGAATGATGGCTGTGATTGGAGTGTTTAGGGACGATTCGATTGGATTACTATCGAGTGTATTGACAGAAGCGGCTCTTCAAAAGTTACAACATATTTGAGAAGCCCAGAGGTTTTATCGCAATGGCAGAGCATGCCCATACGCAATACAGCGTGATATTTGGCTTCACGGGTGACACGGAGATGGATGGATCTGGTGTCGGATGGCATGATGGGTCATGAATCCACGGGGAACAGCGATGTGGACATGATGACATGGATGTGTGCATAGGTTACCATGATGTGAGGGTCCAGATATCAGGCACTGCGCTCCAGAGGAGAATGGTGCCATCATCAGGTTTGCATCAGGTTGATACGTAAGCGGGCAGCCAAGGTGAGGTTTGCCAAGGCAACGGAAAGCCGCAGGTAACATACGTACCTGGCGTAGAAAGCGGCAGAAGAAGAGATGAGGAGGCTTGGGAGAGGGGCCAATGCAGCCAATGCTTCACACGCGGGGCACGCGATGGATCGACGAGGTTGAAATGAGGCGTCTTGTGCTATACTGTGCAGTACATGTCTACTGGTCAGTAGTACCAAGGTGAGCGAGGGCCTTGGTGAAGCTTCCAAGTTGGCTCAAGACAAGGTGACGTACATGGTGGGTTCAACATGCAGGAACGTCTAAGGAAGGCGGGCAGGGCGGGCAAATTCCAACCAAGCAGGCAACGGGAGGGCGCGTGCTGATTGGCTGTGCAGCAGCTCCTCGCGGCTTTTTGCGGGGACTTTGCTCTGAGTGCCCCGCGGCTCGGTACGTACCCGCCCACCGTGATGCTCTGAAGCACGGCTATGACGTAGGAAGCTTCCGAAAGCAAACAGAGGAGGAAGCTACACTCCCGTCGTCACTGCTCCTCTCACCGAGCTCAGGTTCTTTTTAAGCCATACCATTCTCCCTCATCCTTCTCCTTCTTCTCTCCTTCTCTTCATCATCCTCACGATTTCTACACTTTTCATTACCAACAACAACAATACCCAATCACCACCAGCGATCTCACCCTTCCGTCACGCGACACACTACCTTTCCAACCACCACAGCAAACCACATCCACTCAATCACAATGGCTCGCGGCGAGACTCAGCAGACCAAGGTCTACCTCAAGGGCAGCAGCGAGGAGTTCCTCATCTTCATTGATGACGTCGAGTCCTACAAGAAGTGGAAGAGCGACAAGAGCGTGCCTCTGGCGCACTTCATCTCGTCGTTCAAGATCTTCCTGACCCATGGGTAAGTCAAGTCATTGGAAGCAAGCCACCCCCGCTTTCTTACTCTCCCCGGCTCTGTTACTTTCTTGTTGCTCTGGGTGGGCGTGATGGCAAGACACTCCGATTGCTTGGCACATGCTCGCTTGGACCCATTGCTCCGCTCGTCTCTTTCGTGTCCCTCTCTCTACACTGGGCGTTATACCAATCGTTGACGACAATGGGCCTTGTGGACTGTTGCTAACACCACCTATAGCCAAGGTCTGCAGGGCACCTACGACACCGCCTCCAAGGCGGCTCTTGAGAACGAGTTCGGCACTTCTGTTGATGATGAAGTCATCAAGCAGATCCTAGAGAAGGGCGAGACCCAGACCTCGGAGGTGAGCATCATCCACCTTCCACTTGTTGCGACAGCGAAGCTTACACAAATCAGATGCCCGAGCGTCAAGGTACCAAGAACGACTCCAAGGGTCCCATGGTTGCCCACTAGAAACGTGAACAGCAGGCGTTCCGGAACTGTAGAGGAAATTGCTAGCGGCGATGTATTCGATGACTGGGGCTTGGCTGCGAGAAACAACCACCATTTAGAAATGGTTGGTGAAAGGTCGCCGATGGTAGGCGGAGATGCATGAGGGCGACCATCCTATCAGATCAGATCAGCGATGCTCACTGACGCCCCGAGAGATGGGGAAGGATTGATGATAGCGTCCCATGAATAATATACCAGCCCTTTGATTTGATTCAAACAATGACTACTTATGAATATTGGTGATGCTGTTGGTGTTGAAATGCAGACGAGGAAAGAGCGAACATTCATTTGTGTGACGTGGTTGTCTTATCAGGGCGGTTGCCCGATCGTCGTGTCGTGTCGTGTCTCGGCCTACATACCGCCTTTGTTGTGCTGGCTGTACTTACACCTGGCACCTCTTGATAACAACTACAAGTGCGGGGTTCATAGGTGTACTTGTTCACCATCATAACAGACAAGCATCCATCAAACACCTATTCAAGATGGATTCGCAGGCCAAGTACTTACTTTCCCTCCGGGCCATCCGAGAACGTGCCAAGATTGTCGGGGATGTGGCCAAGTCTGGGAAGCTGAGCCACTTCGAGCTCCATGAGGAGAAGCTGGATGAGGTCGTCGACTTTGTGGCTTCAGTCATCAAGGTTGTGGTCCCAATACTACCTCCAGAGCAAAGACTGACACATAGGTGCTCTACCAGCGTGACTTTGGTCCCGACAAGTTCCACACGATCCCCCCTCATGGCCGCTGGCAGCACTTTGAGGTGGGCAATGTGCCGCGCATCACCAGCATCATGGATAAGTGGGAGGAGGAGGGATGCGATGTGACTGAAAAGACGCGCCGTCTCATCGATCTCTTCTTCGTCTCGGTCCTCTTGGATGCCGGCGCGGGTGATGATTGGCGGTACAAGGAGCCCGGGTCTGGTCAGGTCTATGAGCGGAGTGAGGGTATCGCCGTGGCCAGCCTCGACATGTTTAACTCGTTGGCTTTCACGACTGACACTACCCCAACTGTCAATGGTGATGGCTGCAATGTTTTATTTCAGCATTTATCATATGCTAACGGCTTATAGGAAACGGTTTGAAGCAGCTCGATACGGATAAACTAGCCCAGGGCTTCCAAGTGTCTGATAGCAACCCCATGCTGGGAGTTGATTCTCGTGCGGCTCTCCTCAGAAGCCTGGGACAGTCACTTTTGGATCACCCGGATGTATTTGGAGCTGAAGGTCGGCCAGGAAACCTCGTCGGTGAGCTTTTTTTTTTTTCCTTGTCTGGTTACCCAATGTCTTACTTACAATCCTAGACCATCTCGTCAAGACAGCCGGTGAATCCTCCAAGCTTGATATCCTCGTTCTCTGGGACATCCTTCAGACTCTCCTCATTCCCATCTGGCCCAAGGACCGAACTGTGGTTGGCGACACGGCCATCGGCGATGCATGGCCACTCAGCACTCTACGAACGGGAGGAGCATCGGATACCGCGGCAGACAACATCCAACCCTTCCACAAACTCACCCAGTGGCTCACCTATTCCCTCATGGTCCCGTTTCAGCGTGTACTTGGTCTGCAATGGATCAACGCCGACTCTTTGACAGCCCTGCCCGAGTACCGCAACGGCGGCCTATTCGTTGACCTAGGCGTGCTGTCCCTGAAGAAGGAGACGCTCGACCGCGGCCTCCAGGCGTCGGGCGGGGACCTACCGCTCTTTGAGGCAGGGGACGACACCATCGTTGAGTGGAGGGCCCTGACTCTGGTGCTGATCGACAAGCTGTACACCAAGATCCAGTCTCGCATGGGCGATGGTGTTGAGCTGAGCATGGCGCAGCTGCTCGAGGCTGGGACCTGGAAGTCTGGGCGCGAGGTGGCAGCGCAACGTCGACCAAAGACAAAGTCGAGCCCCATCATCATCAAGAGTGACGGTACCGTCTTTTAGACGAGAGAGGAGGTGAAGGTGTGTAGTTTCCACGTTGGGGGGCATGTGGTAACTCCCAAACAACACTTGATGTTGATATCGAATCTCGGTTGCCGGGTCCACGTATAGACAAAAATCAACACCCTCTTTCAGCCTCTCAAGCATCCCCCCATACTCTCTCTTTTTCCCCCTTTATTCATGCGTTCTTGGCGGCTGTTTCCTTTATTCCCGTAGAGTGTGTCAAAACGGCACGCCGTCACCGTAGAGTCGACTCCGATGTGGGTCCTCAGACCCGGGTCCGACAAGGGGTGTTTCGGAGCCATCAGCCGCTGCAACATGGCAACTGAGCCAAGAAAATTGAGGCTCCAGGCCGTGGTATCCGTACTACGCAGTGGTGGTTTCCCATGGTGTTGGGCCAGACGAGTTGCTTTCAAAGTCTCAGGCCTTTTTTTTTTTTAGACCCCATGTGAGGGTAGCTCAGGGGGAAGTGTCTGGCCGGACCGGCTTGGCTCGACAAGGTTGAAACTGGAGGCGAAACGAAAGAATTAAGACGCAAGCGAATATACACACACTAGTGGACTGTTTCCTTCATTGTTTATTAGTTTCTATCTATCGGGTTGCATTCGGCTAAGGGGCCTTCGCGCAGCCTGAAGCAAATCATGCGCCGGGACTCGCTAATCCGGTGGTGATCTCTTGAGAGCTGATCAACCTCATGGTCATGCCTCGGACCCCTTGCCTCCCAAAGCGCACGCCGTTCATGCCCGATACGACGGCGCAAGAGTTGTCCCTTTCCCAGGGGCGGCCTCGACCAACTCCTTCACGCTGGTCATACAATATCGTAGAAAAAGTACCATAGCGATTGAAATCCACCTGATCGAGATTCATCGAAAATAAGAAAGAAATGGACTGGTATTCGTAAAGGAAAAGCAAATCATTAAATGGAAAAGACGCGACGTGAGGGTATATACGTGACATGTGCGAGTGTGTGCGCCTTTTGGAGGCGACGAGTGGTTCTAGAGATTGCGTGAATTCATCTAGATGCTTTGCCCCAGTCTGACTGACTTTTGTACTATGGTACAGTCCTTTTTTTCTCTCTCTGCCGTGGTAGAGTACAGAGAGGACATGGGGTGCGGGTTGGGTAGAGAATCTGACTATACACGAGATGCGCCGCCTCGTCCACGTTGGGGGAGAGTCCATGGCTTTGCACATATGATCTAGAACCAGCATGTTAGTCTTGATCCCACTTTCTGAGGAACAGGAGAATGCTTACCTCTCCTTCGCTATATGCCCAAAAGTATACAACCATGCCGATGAGGTAGTAGATGGCAGCATTTGTGCCCTGGTAGATGAGGATTGCGCATAGCGCCGCTAGGGGGAGGAGGGCGAGACGGAATTCGAGGGAGCGGTGGAGTGCCGAGCCGGCGACGAAGCCCAGGGGCCATTCGAGGCCGATCATGATGAGACCGAAGAGTAGATTTAATATCTGCAGCACGGGGATCGGTCTTACAGCCCCGTCGAGACTGCGTGTGAGGAAATCCCAAAAGATCTTGGGCCAGATGAAGGCCTCGATGGCAGCTGCAATCTGGTCTAGATTGAACATGTTAGTCAACTTCCGGGGGTGACTGAAAAAGGGTCAACTTACAGGCTGCGGCGCTCAAGATGATGAGACGCGCCCAGTGGTTCTTGATGAGTCTACCCATGATGGAGTCGTTGAAATCCCACTCAAGATACTCCTTCTCTGTCGTTCCAAGCCTGGCGAGGTTTCCTTTTCCTTCCTTGCGGATAGCACTTCCAGACACTTGCTTCTCTCGGTCTAGTCAAATTCCACTTCCAGCACAGCTGTCGAGAGTCGTCCTCGGTGGTAATAGTACAGACCGGCCAGCGGTGAGAGTCGAAAAGAGAGAAGCGAAAGACAAAGGGTATTAGAAGATGAACGAGAGAAGGGTAAAAAAGAATGGTCCGTCAGGCCAGCAGACAGAAGAATGTATGTCGAGATTACTGGAACCTGGAGAGGAAGAGAGGAGAGTAGTAGAGGTGGGCGGGTGAGAGGCCGGTAATATGCGAGATTGAGGTTATGTGCGTCTGATAATGGCAGCAACCCCCCCGAAGGGTAGAGGTCGTGCCGAGAGAGTGACGAGGGTGGAGTAGTGGGTGGTTGAGAGTCTGAGGCGTTGGCGTGTCAGACGATTGCGGACGATTGCGAAGCCGGCGATGTATCGGGAGCTGGTTCGGAGATCCACGTTCTAACAATCTGATCTATGATGGCAGCGGGCATACGGGCGGCATCTGATAGTGCGGCTTTGTATAGGTAGCGTTGCGCAGTCGTGGTTGAGGCAGATGCAAAGACCCCAAGTTAACTAGACCAAGGCTCGGTTGTCTCAGCGAGGTCGGCTTCTCTCTTGTCCGAAGCTATAGTTGTCGCAAGAGTGTGTAGCGGATTGTGGCGATGACACACACGGCAGTTCTGAGACACTGGGACTGAAGAAGCGATTTCAAGATGGACCAGGGATGGTATGGTATGGTACCGAGGGGAGGGGACGAGGAGGAGAGACTTGCTGCACAGCGGCCGAGGGCAGTTTTAAGAAAAGGCCAAGAAGGGACGTCGGGAATGGGGAAGAAATGCACGCAAGCTTGTCGAACCCATTTCAGAGGCCAAGCCAATGTAATGCAGCCATCGACATTGAGCATGGGGGTCTCTTCGAGCCCCATCGAGCCATGAGCCACGCCATCCTCGAGACCATCCCGCTCATTCTCACCTCACCACACGGGCAGCAAGCGCCCTGGGCATTGATTGCGCGCGGACGGGACCGGGCCATGCAGACACCATCACGGCAGAGACTGGCGGTGCGGAAAGGCGGAGGAGGAGGGCGAGTGTGAGGGGGACCGTCGGGCAGGGATGCGATGCGGTGCAGCAGCCTTGTCACACGGCAAGGGAGCCCACGATCTTGATGCTAACCCGTCTCCGTGCCGTGTCATTGGCCGCCTCCCAGTCGATGTTAATCGAAACCTCCATCGACGAGCCTGCCGGTGTGGTGCGGGGGCTGGTGATTGGTGATGACCTCGGCGGCTAGATGCCAGAGCATGGGCCAATGGGCGTGCTGAGCAGCCATGTGGACGAGGTGCATGGCGGGTAGACTGACAAGGATCAGAAGCTAAAGCTCAGAGACAAAGCCAAAGCATCGAGAAACAGACTCGACAGCATCGTCGGTCGGCCCAGATCCTGATTGTCCTTGACTTGGCCATCAAAGCATGCCAAAACTATTTGCAACCAACGGCTCGCCACCCGTCGCCTGTCCTTTGCCTTTGTCGCCCCCTACTTCTGAGACGCCTCACCATACAGCACCAAGTCTCGTGTGCCCCTCTTGAAGCAGAGGCTGGGACAACCGACGTTGCGTTGTTGAGGAAAAGCTCAAGACCCCTGACCCCTGGTCCCCTCTCCCGTCTCCAGCCCACATCCACACCCACCTCCGACCGCCCATCCATTCACCACCCTTGTCGACATTAGCGCTTCTTTTTTTAACTTTGTCGAGTTGAGGTCCAAAAGACGCTCTTTCGCCTTTCGCCTTTTGCTTGTCCTTGTCCTTGTCCGAGCCGTGCCAGCCCAGATCCTTCAACCCAGGAGAAGAAACGAAACTGATCGGCTGCCGGTCGCATGTGGTGGTGGTCCCAGCGGGAGCCATGATTATATGCGTTGGAAGCACGGCCAACACATGGTCCAGCTGCGCCTAAAGCCAAGCGCTTGTCGAAACAGCGCATCCTTTGCACTTTGCCCTTTAAAAGAGGCCCAAATCTCTGCCTTCAGCGCTTACACGCTGCTCAGTCTGCTTCATCTACCGCTCGGGACCGACATGGCCGGACCCGGCATTGCCACGCATCACCTGACACGGCGCCGGCAGGACACGTCCGCTCAGGCCGGTACACGACGAGCTGGTTGATGAGCAGTTGGGATTGTTGGCCGTCCAGGTCATGCTCAGGCCAGTAGCTCCCATCCCACACGGCATGGTTTCCCTATGGTGAAAGCGAATGTCTTGACTCGTTCGATAGTGTGTGATTACCAGAACTTGAGGCCGACCACCATCTCTGCTCGTCGCATGGCCATCGTGATTGTCTGGCGGCTGCACGCCCGTTGTCATTGGTTCAGCCTCCCGTGACAGGCCCAGCCACATCAACTTCGTCACTCCGCGTTGACCGTTGCCCGGTGGATATCACGACCCTGTCCTTGCAGAACCTGGGCGCCTCGGGCGGTTTGTTTCTTCTCATCGATCTAGCTGAGGCTGCCTATCCTCGCCGTGAATGGCTGGTCATGCAGGCAATTAACCTTGCAGCCATCTTGCTCCGGAACTGTGGACCCACATCGCAGCTTCGTCCCCGACTCCGGACTTTGGTGACCCGGCTTTTTGGGCGGATGATCGACTGTAAGCGACGTTATCGGAGAAGCGTCTGTCCAGATCAGTGGATAGCCTATTCACCTCGTCACCGCCAACAATCAGTGTGTCCAATTCCAATGTCTTGGCTCCGGTGAATCAGTCCATCCTGGTGGGAATGGTAACCCTACATGACCCCATATCACATCTATCTCGCCCGTCGACTCAGCTACTGACGCGGGAGGGACCACTAGTCAGAAATGAAATGACACGCTCACCATCCGCATCACCTAGATACTCCTTGATGATACCTGGACCGCGTGGGTGAGTGACGTGGTTCGCGAGATCGCTGAACCCGGATGTGATTCCGGTCAATATGTTGACTTGGTCTCTCGATAGCGCCTTTCCAACTATACACTGGCTTGCCAATTCTCGAAGAGCATCACGCCGGGCCTCATTTCCCGGTTCTCGACTGACCGCACACTCTCGCCTGAGTACATCCAGGCAACCACGCAGGTCTCGAGCTGATGATATTGGGATGATTGGTGGGAGAGAATCCGAGAGCATCCTTCGCGCCAGTGTTAGAATGAAGGGAAATTGCAGTTATATCATAGACCTTACTCGGCTTGGACTCGGGAGAAATCCTCCATTGGTTTCTCCCCGGATAGCAGAAGCACCACGGCGGTGTGCTTTCCTCCACTCGTCAGCCCTAATCTCTCCACGCGAGCCCTTCCATCGTGAGTCTGCAGCTCTAGCGACGAGAGGAGAGTGACTCTGAAAATAGTGTGTGGTTTATGGATGCCCGAGCAGGTGATGGGAAATGTGATATCACAAGCATCCAACGTCGCCTCTGCTCATCCCCCATCAGTCATGCTGCATGGCCTGCCGTGGATCACATTAGACGAACCTTTCCAGGGGTGTGACCCGGCCCTGAGTGACGGGACAGCAGATGCCCACTCCTGTCGCTTCCGCAGGGACGAGGCGAACATGATTCGTTGGGTCTGGGGGGAGATGCGAGGTGTGGGTTGTATAATCGAGAGTTGGGTGCATGGCCCAACCGAGAGGTCTGAAGTGTCCGGTAATTTGGTAACTCCCTCCCAATTTGGGAAGAGCCATGGAATTGCGGAACCTGGACTCGCGGGGGAAGGAAGAGCGAGACTAGGAGAGGCACTTGCTTCAGAGGTAATCACAACTGGGAAGTTGCTATCGAAGATAGTCAATACTGCCTGCCATCACACTCGCTCTAGGGTAGCTGTGGTATCACAAGAGCTGGATGTCGATATTCTCAATCAGACATTAGATAGCTAAGCGTACTGCATATTGAAGCGTATGACCTGAGCTGAAGCCTCGATATTCCATATTTGTATGTATTGTGTGCTTCGGGGGGGTAAGACAAATTCGCATGACCGCTGAATAAATCGTATGTCACATTATGTCTTGTCCTGAGATCTGGGCGAAGGCTGGACGTTATTGCACCATGTGAGGGTGGGTGCAATATTTTAGGACAACTCCCTAATTAAAATCTACATCAATTTTTAACAATGACCAACGACTGAAGAGAAGAACAGGACGCCTGGATCGTCACATGGATATTTAACTGAGATCAAGCTGAAGTGTTTAATTCCCAATCTCAAATATTGGGCCAATCGGAGAACTGGAAGCTCGAGTGTACGTACCCCTCCTCTTGCTGGAGTCGCCCTGGAAGGTGAGCGCGGAACATCACGGCGCCGGAGGATACGGCGCTCGCCTGAGATTGGAAGAATGGCTGGTGACGACGTGCTTACCGTTGGCCTGATCACTCCCAGGAAATACCATGAACTCGATGCAATCGCCCAATTGACGTCGCATTCTTCATTGTGTGCCGTTGTTGACATTTCACTCGTCTTTTAGCTCTCTTAATTGACAACAACTCATCTCCGGCGCCGAGCCCCACTGACCACGAAACAACTTCGGTGCTCGAGCAGCTGACAACCCTGGAGCCAAGACTTCCAAAACCCTCTCCGGCCATGGTCCCTCTCCCCCTCTTCAAGCTCGCGGCTCTGCTCGTGAGGCATGTTTCCAAGTATGGCGCGGTATGATACTCTCTCGCAAGGACATGCGACATGATCTAGCACTGACCCCCCACCAGAATCAAATAAAAGCTCAGGCTCACGACCACCCCCGATTCCGGGCCTTTGCTGCCCGATATGGCCAGCATATACACCAATTGAATATGCGCATGTCGGTAGCGCTCCTACGAAATCCAGAGGCGGAGCGACGGGCGAAGGAAAAGGCAGAGGCACCGACAGTCAAGACGGAAGATCAACAGAAGCGAGACGACGAGCTCAAGCTCAAGCAGAGCACCGAGTCACCCACGAGGAATATACCATTCCAGAACATCTGGCGGCGCAAATTTCGAGCACTCCCCGAGAATAAGGCGGTCGACCTATTTGCAGATGTCATTGGAGACGTATTCATCTTGTCGGTGGCCATTGGCCTCATCGTCTACGAGTCCTGGAAGTCGTCGCAGAAGCCCGATGCGAACAAGGTTCGGTTAGAGGAGCTCGATAACAAGTTGGACGAGCTCAAGAAGAGGGAGGAGGAGCTTGAAGAAGCCGAGGAGAAGCAGAGGCAACGCTTCGAGAGCTTGGAGGAGGCGTTGCGTGGTTTGAAGGATCCAAAGACGAAGCAGCCGCTACTCCCAAGCCTACAATGACCATGAAATGACGAGCATCTGTCAAATTGAAGCGTAATTTCGCAGACAAGAGTCATATGCATTAAAGATAGTGCGTTGGCTGGGAAATACAGTCACACTGATCTCGAAGAGCTCTCGAACGAGTTGGGGACATCCATGAATGAGGCTGGATCTGGTCATGCCGGTGTAGGTACGGTACCCCTGCCCGCTCTTTCATGGCTTGTAACCTTGTACAATATTAAATCCCCTCACTTAGACATAGACAGCCATCGCTTACGATGCAAAATAGCCACGCAGTATATCAGCTCGAGGACATGCTAAGCACTGGCGACTCATTTCAAGTCATGCATATCAATTGACAAGACGGGACCCACTGGGGTACCTCGTGGTGGTTGCCAACGGCAACGGCCCGCTGGGAAAGTACACAAACTTCGCGGTTCTAGCTTGTCGCGGCAACTACCTCTCTTCCTGCCTGGCACCACACGCCAACTTCTTCTCTTGCATCTACTAACACAGGTTCCGGCGATATCCATCTCAGCTTCAGCATTGCTTAATGCCCTCGCGTTCTTCCCAGCGAACAGGCGACTCTCCTTTCTGGTCTTGCATGCTGTTGTCGCGAGTTCCGTACGTCCATCCCGTTCAATTTCACCAAGTCCCTGACCGACATTCATTGCTCTGGACCCTTCCTCCCAAGAATGAACCATCTATTGGCTAGAGGACTGTGACAACTAACCCTCGATTTTAGATCGACTTTTGCGACTCACCAAGACGGTCGCTGACCTCTCATTTGCCTGGCATCACGCAACCAGTGTCGATTCACAGTCGATCCACTCAACCTTCGAAACGTATTAATCGAGTCGCTCTCTCGCCATGGCCCACAGGCTAATGCCCAGAGGCGGCGTCGATTTGGAGGCCTTGTCGCCTAGGGACGCCAACGCCCAACGAGCGCCCAAGACGACTGATATTAAGACCAAGACTGTGGCTCAGCTCAGGGCAGCCAAAGACAAGGAACACCCGCCCCCGCCGCCAGCCGAAGTGATCGAGCCCGCCAGCGCAAACGACCCCAATGGCGTAACCTACCAAGTTGGAAAGTTGCTCGGCAAAGGTGGTTTTGCCATTTGCTATTATGGAACACACGCTGTGACGAGGCAAAAATTTGCTCTCAAGGTTGTCAAGAGTCACATGCCTCCCAAGATGGAGCAGAAGGTATGCCGTCATGAACCATTTATAACGGTTGGCCCTAACGTGCTCCCAGTTCCAAACAGAACTTCAGATCCACTCCAAGATGAAGCACAAGAACGTGGTCCAATTCCTACGAGCCTTTTCGCAGGAAAACTGTACCTACCTGGTCCTGGAATTGTGCCCCAATGGTTCGCTAATGGACATGGTGAAGCGGAGGAAAGGCCTCACGGAGCCTGAAGTCCGTTTCTACTCTGTCCAGATAGCTGGTGCGATCAAGTACATGCACAGCAAGGGCATCATCCACCGTGACTTGAAGATGGGAAACATCTTTCTCGACTCGAGGATGAACGCCAAGATTGGCGACTTTGGTCTGGCGGCATTGCTGGTGACAGGCAGAGATATGCATACGATTCGGCGAACGACCCTTTGTGGAACACCAAACTACATCGCCCCTGAGATTTTGGAGAAGGGGAAGAAGGGCCATGATCACATGGTCGACATATGGAGCTTGGGAATCATCATGTGAGACAAGTCGGTTCTGCGTGATGTAAAAAGCTAACGAGTACAGGTTTGCTATGTTCACCTCGAAGCCGCCATTCCAATCTTCTACCACGGACGAAATCTACCGCCGAGCCAGGGAGAGGGACTACGAATGGCCCGCTGCGGAGACTTCGCAGAGATTCATCAGCCAGGAAGCTAAGGACCTGGTGGCGACGATGCTCCAGGATGCGGATCGCCGTCCGGACCCCGATGCCATCATCCAACATCCTTTCTTCACATCTGGCTACATGCCTACAGAGGCGGAGATGAGCTCACGGTTGAGGGAGCTCCCACCAGACCGACAAGAGTTCTATGCCACGCGGATGAGCAGCTCTCTGCAAGCGCAGTCGCTGAGGAATTTCAAGGATATGTGCCTAGAGTGCGGCATAGGCCCCTGGGGACCGGATAATGTTGTCTACTCTCAGATCTGGAAGGAGATGGCTGCGGAGGAGAAGGCTGGCCTCACCCCATTGATTCCGCTTGAGGAGGGAATCTTGTATAGACCGTTTGAGGAATGGGTGAGGGAGCAGCAGGTTAGAAAGTCTCGGCTCGCCATGTCCGTATCCTCCTCACAGGCAAGCGTTTCGACCGAGGATCCGCTGTCGGGCAGCCAAAAGGCCAGCGGACCGACACTCCTTCGTCAACCACCACAGAGCTTTGCCGCGCAGCAGAGGTCGCAGCACAGGCCAGCCAGCTCTATGGTACCAAGGCAACGGCCCGCCCCTGAGTCCGTACTGTCTGCCTCGCAGAGCGTGCGAGCCAGGCCAAGGAGGGAGGGATCACGAGAGAATGCTTCGAGGGAAGCCATGGAGTCGGCCAGCAAGAGCCTGCGAAGCTCGAGCAGGACAGCCCTGCCCTCAACAAAGGCATCTACATCCTCTCAGCGATTAGCAGAGCCCCAGACGTCTGAAAGACCCGTGCTTGAGCGTCGTTCAGCTACACCTCCTGCCCCTGCCCCTGCCCCGGCCGCACCGCCAAAGCGAGAGTTTGCAGAGTCTATGCGACCAGCAACTTTGTTCAGCTCTTCGGAGCGACAAGCCCAAATCTCGGGTACAAGGCCTGACCTGATCCTGGATCGACTACGCCGCCTCCAGACTGAGCTGGAACGAGCCCTGAACTCGAGAACCATGGCCATTATCTCATCCAAGATGGTGGCACCGCCCCATCCTCATGTGGTGGTCAAGTGGGTTGATTACACCAACAAGTTTGGTCTCGGTTACATCTTGAACGATGGCAGCGTCGGATGCATTCTTCGAGATATCCCGACGACGGAGAATGGCAAGGGGGCACTGCTCCCCCCCGCCGGTGTTTTTATTCGTGGTGCAGAGAGACATATTCTGCGCAGGGAAGACGAAACATACGAGGATAGAAGTCAGCCTCTCCCTATGACTGAACCCATCAAGTTCTTCGAGAACAACGGGGAGACGGGCTTGTCGGAGGTGGTAGTTTCTCCCGAGCAATTCCGCGTGGCTGTGAATGAAGATGGAACGGCTGGCAAGATGCAGCCGGGTAGGGATATCTTCCAGCACCGGAAGCGTGAAAGGATCATTCTTTGGAAGAAATTTGCCAACTACATGATCGCCTATGGACGGGACGATGCCGTGCCGGCTGAAGAGGCTGACCCAGCGGGTGCCATATCTCCGGGCCAGAAGGGCACAGTGGCCGAGTTGGTGACATTCTACCAAAGGTTCGGAGACGTCGGATGCTGGGTCTTCTGTGACGGCCACCTCCAAGTAAGTGATTGCTCCAAGTGAAGCTCGGCGAGATGCTAACATATATGGACAGTTCAACTTTCCGGATCACACCAAGATTGTCATCGACGCCACTGGTACATGGTGCCATTTCTGGCACCTCCCTCAGGATGCTGCAGAGAGACTTGCCAAGACCGGCACCATTGGCGCGGCGGCGCTTGACGACCGAGCCATGCTGTCGTATCCTCTTCAGACATTGTTGAACTTCCAGGCCAAGCCGACTGCTCCTCGATCTGGACGGACGACCACCACGCGGAGACGGCCCGAGATTGCCCCCGATCTGCAGGGCATCCCGGCTGCCAACGATTTCCGACGAAAGATTGTCTTTATCAAGGATGTTGTCAAGGAATGGGTGACGAATGGTGGCCTGGGCAACAGTCAGATGAGCCGGGAGTCTCGTCTTCGATGGGGCGGCTATCGCGAGAACATCAGCACCCACACGCCGCAGAAGCATGTGTGGGTTACAGTGGGCGCTCGATGGGGCGACCAGCGGATATCGACGTATGTTGACGCCCGAAAGCCGTGGGAGTTGGGTGAGGATGTTGATCCCTCCAAGAAGTGAGACGCATGCATTCAAGGGAGAGAGGGCTGGCGTTTGTGTGATTCTTTTTGACGCAAGCCATGACGAAGAATGATGCATTTGCATGTAGGGAGTATACAAAGGCGGGTTTGGTTGCTGCTACAGTACAGTACAGTACCTCCTTATTGGCGTTGCCGGTACATGTTGTATGGCGTATTCGGAGCAGATAGGCTGAGATGGTGTTTTGTTTGAACTATCAAGGTCGCTTTAGCTTTAGAGTCCTAGGCACCTCGGCATGAGGGTAATGATAGGCACAAGCTTTTGATTCTGGACTTGACCGTCGATGCCTGTCTGAGTGAACCTGAATAGCTCTCGTATTTGCATCTTCCAGGATCACTCTCCTCCTTCTCGTGTTGCTATAGAGACCATAGGTAAAAGTTGGACACTCCTAACCAAGCTAGTCACGTGGTTTCGTGGTCTAACGGCTATGACTGCGGATTCTGATTCCGCCAGCGAGGGTTCGACTCCCTCCGAGACCTTTCTTTTTGCCGTCCTCAGGCTTATCTTCTAAACCCCTATTTTCTCTCATGAGCCTCCATGTTTATCATACAAGTGTCAAGATGTGTAATAACAAATATGGTATCGTCATTCAGAACAGTCCAATTACACTATTTACAACAAGCAGCAGCTGGAACAACGCCATACCGTCGCCATGTCCAACTGACTCTATACAAGAAGACAACCTTTGTCCAATGGTCGATCTGATGCCTCTAAAGGGACACCTCAAAACAATAAACAGAACAGCCCCCCTCGAAAAAGCTACCCGTATTACATATGCGTCCCTTTGTGCGTGTACGTGTACGTATGCATTCCCACGTTACTCAAGTAAACTCCCTCCCTTTTGAATCACCATAGCCTTGACCCATTCCTTCTCCGTGGCGCCAAACATTCAAACATCAGAGTAGTAATCTTCACTGTACTGGTGGTGGCCTGGAGGGCTGGTCCAGCTGCCTCCGCCTACCACGTTCTCACGGGAGCCCCAGTAGCCGCTCTTGGATCGCTTGTCGCGCTCGAACTCGGCCCACCGCTTCATCGTGATCTTGCTGCTGTCGAACTCGCCCTCGTACTCGAGACCTGCCTTCTTGGTCTTTTCCCCTGCAGTCTTTCGAGTGTCACCCCACGAGAAGTCATCAAACTTCCAGAAGGCGTAGCTAGGAAGCACAAAGTTCCAGATCGGTAGCGCCAGGAGGTAGATGAGCATCCAGACAATGTACGACCACGAGTGGGCGGTGACGACAACAAGGAGACCCGGCAGACCGAGAATGAGAGCCAGCAGAACCAGCGGAATGATCTGGGGAGGCGAATTGATGATCGAGGTAATTACTGCGACGTGGTTAGCTTTTGCCCAAACATTAGAGCCTGAATTCACTTACCAACATAAAAGGTAAACGCAATGGCAGCAGGCAGAACCAGAGTACCAACAAGCTCGACAAAGATGATGAACTGCATAGAGAAACAAAAGGTACCGCACAAATCACGGACCAGAATGAGCTCCATGAGGTTGTGGATGGTCGAGTTGATCCAGCGACGTCGCTGAGACAGGAGAACCATAAACTTATCGGGCACCGTCGTCTTGCACACAGCCTGTGGGATAAAGACCTGTTTTCGCTTAGGGAACGTCCGCAGCATCAGAGTTGTCAGGAAACGATCCTCTCCCAGGAGGTACAGGTTCTTCTCGTGAAGAGTCTCAACCACGTTCTCCGAGTAGTGCTCGACAATGTCGGGGTTGGCCAGGATGGGAACCCAGTAGTTGTGGCCACCCTTGGGTGCCTTGATGCGGTACATGCAGAAACAGCCGGGCAAACAGGTGACACCACCAAAGACGGACTCGAAAGACTTGGCCAGATGGTGCGAGACAAAGTACTCAAACACCTGGATCGCCGTCACCCAGCTGTCACGCTTGTTGGCAATCTTGGTTTCGCCGCAGAGACCCATGATTTCAGGATCTTTGACCATAGCAGAGATCATGTGCGTCAGACTGTCAGGGAACACCTTGGTATCGGCGTCTACCATCAGAATAATCTCATAGTAGTCCGGCGAGATACCAGTCACCTTCCAGAGGCCGTTGAACATTTCGTACTCGAGTTCCGTCATTCGCTCGTCAAACATGACCTTCTGCAAGAAAGACATGAGGATAATCTGACTGTCTCGCTTTCCTCGGTTGCCAGGCTTCGAGTGGCCAGCTTCATCCGGAGTTCCACACTTGACAACCACCATCATAGGCACGCGCTGCTGTCGGTCGACGGGAATTCGTGAGTTCTTGCCATAGTCGTAGAAACCGCAGTAGGCCTTGGCCATGTTGTGTCGCTTGGATCCGCTAGCAACTGCCACGTAAGAGAATGGCTGGACCATGTCGGGAGGCGTTGAATGGTCCTTGAGCATGCCCAAGCAGACGTCAGGAGTCGAAACAGCTTCACCCTTGCCCTTGATGATACCATCGCAAATAACGACAATGACCTTGTGGCTGTTGGGGTAGTCGGTCGTCGCAATCGAGTCCAGAGTAGTTCGGATACCCTCCTCTCCTTCCGAGTAAGCCGTGACCAGGCACATGGTGTGAGCCAAGGGGAAACCAAAGGGCATCCAGTCCGAGGGGGGCTGAGGAACGACGGCATCATGAATGAAGCCCGCGGGCCCAGGGCCATCGGTAGGGTTGGAGCTGCTGGAATACGGGTCTGATCGTAGGAAACTGGCACGGCTGTCATTACCCTGCTTGAAAATGGATCCAGGTGCGAGCAGTTGGCTCGAGGCAGCCTGGCTGGCCATCGTTGTGGGAATGCGTCGCTGGTTGACGAGCCTTGCATCGGGGCCGCCGACAGTTGAGAATCGAGACGTGGTTGGGAGGAATGATCCGCGCTTGCTGGTTCGGTCAGATCCGACCACAGTGCTTCCAGGATCGCCAGGCAATCTCGGAGGCGCGCGGTAAATGTCCTCGGACCAATCTTCAATCTGGCGGTTTCGCTTTCGACGATCCGAGCTCTGCGATGTCTTGGCTGGCGCGTACTTGCGACAGAGGAACCACTGGAAGATGATGGCCAGCAAGAAGCGGACACCGACGACTGATAGAATGAGCACCAAGGCGCAGTAGAGGACAATCTTGGAAGCGATGCAGCCAATTGTCTCGGTATCGATCGATCCAACCTTGATGATCTCCTCGAAACACTGCGCATACTTCTTGTCAGTTGACGACTGGAACATTCGGGTTACGTCGCGGCCCCGAACAATCTTGTTGATCTCGGAATTCTTGTCTCGCAGCTGCTCGAAGCGCTCTGGGATCACGACCTGGCTCTTGTTGAACCAGTTGAGGAGGTCCAAATCCAAGACGTTCCCAGAGTAAACCATCAGGTTGCGTGAGCTGTTCTTGATATCATTCCAGCTAAAATAGACGTCTGCCGAGCCGCTCAGGTCGAGGTAGAAAAGATCTCGCGATCTGAGCGTCGTGTGGCAACCGTAGCCAAGATAATATGGAATGCTAAGGTTGGGCTTGGACGAGCCATCCTGGTTAAACGTAGTGCAGGGGAAATACCAAGCCAGGTCGCCATCATCGTTGGTCGGAACATCCGAGCCATCTGCGAGCGTGATCAAGCCCTTGCACTTGCCGTTGACGTTCTGGAACAGAAAACTGCCATCCTGTCCACCGTGCTTCTCGGGCAAATCGTAGAGAACGTTGGGACCCAATCCGTCACCTCGAAGAGGCATGCCTTGGGCAGCAGGGTGGTGGGACTTGGACAGATCGTAGGCAACGCCGTGGAAGATCATGTTACCACTATCAACCTTGTTAACGCGTAACCGCTCCGCGGGAGCGCCGCAGACAGTCGCCGTGAAACCAAAGGTGAGAAAACCAACAATGGCCATGATGCACAAGATGACACTGATGAGACCCATCTTCTCCCGCCAGGCTCGCTGCTGCGCCCTCGTTGGCATGCCGCAACACTTCATGATGAAGCCGGGAGCCCAGAATGTCACAATGGCGCAGTAGACGTTCCAAAATGTAGGAGGTCGAAGCTGCTCCTCCACCCGCTTGGTTTTTTTTTGTCTGGAATTACGCCTCGACTTCTTCTGGATCTTTCCCGATTTCGAGCGGCCTGGAGCAGGGCGAGAAGAGGCGGCGGCGCTCTTCTCGTGATCGCCGCTAGCATGTCGTCTCTGTCGAGGAGAGTTGTCGGATGCATCCTCGTTGAGATTCGAGCCGGACCGGTCAGTCGACGCCTCGAGGTCCTCGTAAATGGGGTCATTTCCTGTCGACGATGGGAGGACATTCATGTGCGCGGCATGCTTGTGGTAGTGGTAATTTCGGTGGTCCCTATCAATCCTGTTTCTCTCGGGTCGAATCAAGCTCCTCTTGCGAGATACGGGCTCGTTGTTTCTCGAGGCACGGGCCTCGGGGCTCGACGGTGACAGAGGCATACTCTCTGTATTTGAATTAGGACCGATGGAATCAGCGAAAGAAGAAACAGATCTCCCACGTTGGTGTTGTTGATTTGGATCTCCTACGGGACGATAGCCACCGATTTCGATGTCGCCGGGACGCGATCGTCGGGAGGGCGAGTTCCGATAGACATTGCGCTGATCGTATGCGGCACTCGCGCCCGGCCGTTCGGGGAGAGACATGGCCCTGCGAGGAAGATGTTAGAATCAGTGGTTTCTCGAAAATCATCCGGCGGGAGACGTAACGAGACTGGGCGCAGGGCGCAGGGAGACTCTGCCCTTGTGTCGGTGAGGGGAAACGAGGCAGACAATATCAGGGAGGAAAGTTGATTTCGATCGACCGAAGAAAGGGGAAATGGAACAAGCAAACAGCCACAAGATGAAGACGCCAAGAGACGGCGAGTCGACGATCTCGGCAGCAGAACCAGACGAAAATAAAGAAGAGGCGGAATGAAAGAAGGCGATCTGTTACTCACGGGAAGGTTTGTTATGGTTGTTCCGGTAGCCTCGATACAGGATTGAGTTTGAGTTGGGAAGATCCCTGCACCGGGAGATGGAAGAAGAGTGGAAAGGTTTCTCGGGAGACGAGCACCAGACACGACAGCACCCAAGCGTCGAGGATGTCGACTTTGTCGTCAGGACTTGGCGTGGAGAAGAGGGAGCATCGAATCGAAGTGGCAGATTATGGGTATGATGCCCACAGAGAGCGAGGGAGACAGGGCGCCGTTGTTTGGAGTAGATGAGTGATGGACAATGGGGCGTGCAGCGCCCGGGTTGTGCGGTGCGTTGCTTGTGAGCGAGCGACGGGGACGACGAGGATTTTCGGTTTCGGCTGCGTCCGTGGAGCAGGAGCAGGCAGGGGATGAATGGACGAGTAAGATAGCCCTTGATTGGCGTCGTAAAGGCCGATCGATGATATCAAGACTATGAGCGAGAGTAGGAGCGAGTGTGAGAAGAAAGGACAATAGATTGTTAAAACAGCAACGGACTGGACGTCCGAGAGCGAAGGACGGACGACGACTGCGACTGCGACGAGGTTGTCCGGGAGGTGGAAAGAGCGGGAGGAGAGATCAATCAATCAATGGATGGATCCTATGAGAAGAAGGGAGCATGTCCACCTTCGGAATAGTCGACCAACGGCCTGGGATGTTTTCGCACCCTCCCTCCCCCTCCACAGGAAGGAAGGCACGGCCAGCAGCGGCCGTTATCCTTGAAGGGGGCCAAAGGGAGCATGCAGAGCGCCAATCAGAAGAGCCCCTCCCCGAGGCCGCAGAGCGAAAATTCACGACGCTAACTGGAAATAGCCCGAGTCTGTAACCCCGTTCAGCGTCGGAGGGAGCACAAGACCTGGAAAATCGCGGGCGAGCTGGAGGTGCAGCCCGTCCGGGGCTTCGTGGGTGGGTGGGTGCGTGGCATGCGGTTGCCCCGGCAGCTCAATCAAATTCCAAGGAATTTGTGCATGAGCCCGCACCATCCAAGTCGCTCTCATGTCGTTTGCCCGCGCGGATGCCCTACCAAAGGGGCTAGGCGCGGTCAATGGCAACAGGCTTTTCTGAAAAGAGGAAGCCCTCATTGGTTTTGGAATCATTAGATCGCCGCACCCAGTACTCGCGCAGTACCTTTTCATCTCTTTTCGTCCGGACAGGAGCGAGTGCTATTTTCAGCGCGCCACCGTCAACGTCTGTCTGGTCTGTTGATGTGATGAAAGACTGTCCAGCCAGGTTTGCTTCCAGCCTCGACAGGATTAATCATCTACCAACGAGTGTCCTGGCTATAGATGCGAACCGCCTGCTTCTCATCATCCGCAGGAACAGCTCGTCGTGCAGAGGACAGGGGTAAACCTGCTGCTCCCATCTCGCTTGTCGACTCCATTCCCTCTTAGCTGCTCCACTTCCCCTGGTTGACCAGACAAGGTGAGCCAGGACCACCAACCAAGGGAAGGAGATAGCCCATGTTGAGTCTGTTCGACTTCCATGTGTCGTTGCATTCCAGCTGCCCAGATGCAACTCTCCAGCCTACTGTCTTTCTCTTCATGACGCACTGTACACGGTGGTCGGTGAGCCCTTCTCATTTACACGCGAGACCGTGGTTCGAGATGCTTCAGGTGGTGGAATGGACCTAGCCTTCAATCTCATCCACGGAGATGCCGATTGACTCTTGGTTTTCGCTTTGCTGATTTTGTGGGCAGCTTCTCCCTACCCATGTGCTCAGCGTTGATCTTGGACACTGTATTTTCGCTTGTCTTTTATAGAGCCGCCCAACTTGCCGCCAATATCATGTCAAAGGTGCCTGCCTGTGTGGATACCTAGGAGATACCGACCCAGTCCAGTACATCTCGACGGTGCCACCATCGTTGTGTCAGGGTAGGTAGGCATGGATGGCGGTTGCAAGTGGTGCATCGTGTGTTTGCGATCAGATAAGCTATTGTACGGAGGGAACCGTCCAGGCAGGGCAGGGCAGATTAAGGTATCTGAACCAAGATCTGCGTGTTACAGAGGCACAGTGACGAATGATGCTTCGTGCGATCTGTCTGGCCTGCCCCAGAACCGTCTACTATGTATGTGTCTGCAGTCAACAGACTAGTACATAGTATGTACTTCGTAGCACATTAACCACATCTCCGGATGAGCCGCTTGATTATGATTGTATGACGGGCAGGGAGAGAAAGCCGAGATGTGATACCATTCTCCAGGGTAGCCCAGTTTGGATATGGCATTTGCGACGCGCACACAAGGTTGGTGATGAGACAACACATAGGAGGTCCGAGCCGCCGGTGCAATTACAGCGAGTGTAACACGCCGGGGCATTTTCGATGGGGTGACAGGCCACGAACTGGTGGCACAACGAAGGGAGTACTTGGACCGTCGGAGTTAACACCAGTCACGGCCGGGACACGCAATGGGAAACCGGAATCGTGTATGTCCGCTCGCTTGGTTACAGCGAGCATGCGTCACACACGCGGCGAGGATATGCAATAAATAAAGACGCCATCAGAAATATTAACGGGCGCCACCATTAACAGAGAACATTGTCCCGCAGCTCCAACAGAGACAGATACGAGCGGGATCGCCAACTGGAAAAAACACGTCAGAAACTGGCGGTGACGCCAACCAAACCAGCACTCACACAGCCTCGATATTGACACTGCCCGCCTTGAAAGCTTAGTTAATACCACATAGACAGCCGTCAGACCTTTGAATCCCGCGGGGTCCAGAAGGCATGATCCCAGTAAGGGTGGGACCACCCATGATGGGATGACGGACGGAACCTACGGAAGTGAATTAAAAGCTAGTAGCAGCTCTCTGGCGGAATGGGAAACAAATCTGAAATCAAGGCAGATGGCCAAAATACGACAATCAAACAAAATAGACCGGCAAATGCCCCTGATTCAACATGGCGGTAGAAACGCCATTACTAGTTGGGGCAGCGGTTAGCCCGGTGTGGAGACGATCGAGGCGCCGGAGCAGCGTCCGCCCGGAGCCTGGTGATGAACAGCGGGGCCGATCGGTCGACGGCCCGCCATGAGCCAACCCACTCGCGCTAGAAGATCAGAACGTTGACTGTGTCATGACAGACAGAGATTCTCAGCGATGAAGCCTGCCCACAATGGCGAGTATCGCAATAAACACGCTTGGATACATCGTTTCCGCCACTCGTAGCCCAACATCGAGTCTGTTACCGGATACCTATTCCACTCACATATGCAACAGGGGAAACAAAGCAAGACAAGGCTGCCAAGACATGGCCTGATGCTTCTTCACAAATTTTTTTTTCGCTCTCGCTCTCGCTCACCGGTGTTTGCTCCACTTACCCATCCCATTAATGTTAGAGGGACCACCGGGCCAAGTCAATATAGCCGCCCTGCCAGTCTTGCCCAGGTCGGCCGTCATTCAGAAATCTCCCTCGGAGCGGAGCAAGTGAGCGATGAACCCTGGAACCCTAAGGAGGGACACTCGGAATCCGTTAACTCTCCGAGAAGCCTTCCCCGATTCAGCTGGGGGAAGGGGTGCGGTAGTCTAAGGCTGAAAATATCCTCAGCCGAAACAATTGATACTCCATGGATTTGTGGCGTGGCAGGGACTGTGAATGCTATACTTTGGGTGGCTTGATAAGATGGACGGCAAGCTCCTGGATGAAGACAACTCTAAAATCGAGTGCTTTAATCAAGCGCTCCCCACGGAGTATGGATTCAACAGTCTGGTCTGGAGGGGCAGCTTCAAATTGCTCCTTGGCGCCAGAGCCGGCGAGTGGCCAACGGCGCGTATCAACAATTGCAAGGATGAGTGCGCGAATTCGCTAAGAGATGCAGGGTCCTTGGGGCTAACGAGGACAAGCGCTCCGGATTCTGTAGTTTGCCATTGAGCTGGAATAACAGCGATGCTTGAAATGGAGCCGAAGTGACCGATCTGCATGCTGAAAGAGAAGAGAAGTAACGCCAGCACACGCATATGCACATGCCGGATGGCGTTATTACTTTTTGTCCTGAAAGAAACGGGATGCCCGCGGTGACAGCTAATTAGCACGGCTGAACGCCAGCAACACAATGCGGGGCCCCCAATAAAGTGAGCCGACAGGTACTCCGGAGGTATGGTCACCAAAGAGGCGCGGGCTCATCAGACGAGATGAGATGCGACCCGCCGAGCAAGCCGACGAACGACGCCAATTGTGGAAACCCCCGAGCAATCCTGTCTTATTATGCGGGCGAGAGTTGGATGCGCCAAGTCGACTTGGGGTTGGTCCCAAGGGTAGCCTGCTGCCGATTTATTAGATCTGAAGCCGGGAATCCGAAGGATGTTTGTGCTTACGACAATGGCCACGACATGACGGTTGCTCAGCCCTGCTCGGCAAGGGTCAGTCAGCTCTTTCTCATGCATGGACTTGCATCTTGTTCAGAAGCCTGAATGAAAGTTGGCGGTGTCCCGCTCATCGCGGGTAACACTTGTCGTCAAACAGGCTTTGGGGATCGTCAGCAAGCGAGAGTTGAGATCTAACGCTAGATGGAAGGGAGCTGGTCCTTGTAGTAGTGCACCGTAAAAGTTTGTCGACGATCACGATGGCTGATGCGATGCATTGGTGTAACATGCCTGTTGTTGTGTTGGCTGATCTGTTTAATCCCTCCTCTGCCGCTCGCTGATGGACAAAGACAGCCATTGCGGAGCTTCCCGGCTAGTGTTGACACATGCTTCGTTGATAGGGGCTCAGTGTATTGGTATTCGTGGGCACTGACTGGACGCCTGGCTTCTCAAAGCGCTGAAGTGATGGCGGCTGTCTGAAGCAAATGAAACATCGAGGGCTTGGCGCCATGCTGGATGGTGAGCGGGCACGATGTCGTCAACTCTGACGGGCCTCATGGACGGGCCTGGCGGTCAGGACAAGCACTAGCGCAGCCCAGAAAGCAACTCACCCAGTTTCTTGCAGAGTGCAGAGTGTCCCAGTGGCCTGGA
This sequence comes from Fusarium piperis, assembly GCA_027886205.1. NCBI lineage: Eukaryota > Fungi > Ascomycota > Sordariomycetes > Hypocreales > Nectriaceae > Fusarium > Fusarium piperis. The sequence goes on along the minus strand of RZGM01000061.1, from coordinate 92,123 downwards.
CTTGGCCTGGACCCTTGGCCTAATGCGCTAATCCCAGCAAACCATGACGGGGGGCAACGTACCATCAAGAGTTTGGCCGCATCTCCGACCTGAGCGAGCTTGCACGTTTCGTGCCGTAGTGGCCATGGTCGTTTCAGTGCTGTTTCCTCTCCGCCTCTCCTTTGAGCTTCTGGAGAAATAAGCGGACCAGTATTGACAGCGCCATTCCCGCACCAAGATTTCGTCATGCCGAGCTCTCTACCTATTACGCTGCCGCCCCTTGTCTGGTGGTTGCTGTTTTGACGCGTACACTGAAGGGGAAAGGGGGGGTGGGCACATATGTGCATGCCGCCTGCCCTCTTTGACTTGTAGAAGGGCTCGGATTTGCATTGTAGCAGAGATCTGCCACGATAGTGCTGTGAAGAAGAGGGCGAGAATATACGAATACTCGCAATGAGCACAGACTCGCAGTAGCTGAAGTGAACGATGGCAAGGGACTAGGATCATGACTGGGATTGCAGGGAGAATCTGCCTCGTGGGGTTGGGGCGGTGACTTTGAAGGATCCCTGTCCGCTCCTTCCATTTCGCGAGTTCAGCTCCAGGCCCAGGTGGAAGGAACCTTAGGTAGACAAGGCAGGTAGGTTCCTGGTGATGGACATAAGGAGCCCCCGAGTGTCGTCAATTGAACGACTGGACTCGGTGAGGGATACCTAGCAAACTGCCAGTAATATCTTGGTATACCGTCACTGACCGTCCATGGGTCGGCGATGATGGAATTGCATCGTAGGCAGCTTCTTGCGGAGATTTAAAGCTTCCATTAGTTGACGGAGCTGGAGTCATGGCGGTGCAGGCCCAGTAATAAACCCCACTAAATTCTAATCCATGGGCCGTTCTGCACCGTCTGACGCCTGAACGTCTCCAACGGTAAAGTAACCGCATCCCACGGCGGCTTATTGGACCCTCGAGGAACGAAGGGTTCAATAACAGCTTGGGTGCCTATAACCGCTGAACCGGGCGTGCAGCGAGTGGCCCCGGGTCCCCTCTCATCCATTCTTTCAGTGGGCTCCGTCCTGTTGTGAGCCATCATCATCACCACCACCACCACCTCGAGACGGTACGGTGTAGCGCCCAAAAAAAGACGTCGGCCCTCACCCAACCACACCTCGACCCAAGCCCATCCATTAGCTGGAATTTTTCCCGCTCTCGTCCGACTCTGGGCTTGTCTTGCCTCTCTTCTTTCCTCCTTCACCCACAAAGAAAGACTCTTTTAACGAATATCCCATTCCGTTTCCACGCGGCAACCCTTATTCCAGCCTCCCCTCCGGTCGTTTTCTCTTCCATCATTTCAACCACCCCCTGTCGCTCGTTCATATCCATCCTTTCAAAGGCAGCTCCCGCCCCCTTGCCCCCGCTGTGTTGCCGCGTTTCGGGTGCCCGGCTCACGACAAACCACCCAAATATCCTACCAGCATCCATCGCTGTTAGGCTACTAAAGTGTCACTGGCCACCCTCTCGTCCACACTCGCTTTTGTCTTTGCTCTCTTGCTATCCGTCGCCGACCCGGATCTTTGCGCCCTGGTCCCTTTACGACTGATGCTTCGACGACCGTTGGCACTGCAATAACACCCGTCCCATCTCGCCTCGACGCCGTAATTCTGGGTGCTCCGCTCCGCCATCGTCAAGCGCTACTTCGTCGCAAGGCTGTCGAACCACCCCCTTCACCTCGACACTCGTTCTGACGAAAAGCTCCCAACCTTTCGCTTGGCTGCTCCGGCACTGCCAAAGCCTCGCCCTCATATCATGGCTGCAGTTGGCACTTCACCGCCGCCTACCTCGAGCTCGAACTACCAGGACTCGAGACCAAGCAACGACGCACCCCGAAGCCCCGTCCGTGTCCCAAATCTCAACCTCGCCAACGGCCCCCAACTGCGCCAGGCCCCGGTCTCCCCCGTTCGTGTTAATTTTCAAGAGGAGAACTGGGCACAGCCCTCGAATGCCGACATCGAACATGCTCAGCTACACACCTCGCAGCTAGAGCTGGCCGATCGCACCCACCATCCCCTCCCCTCGCCCCCAGATGCCGCTCCTCCACCTCCGCCCCATGGCTTCAGGGCCGAGCTGGAGGACCCTCAGGACCTCTACGATGGTGCTCAGGGAACCCCCCGAGCCGACAGGACTCCTGCTCTACCGCTTGATACATCCTTTGCTCGCCCGTTTCAACCCACTGTGTCTAGCCCAACCAGGAGCCCCAATGCCGTATCAAACCTGTCTCCCACTTACACGGCAAGCCATGAGCGTTACGACCATAACAAAATAAGCCCCACGGACAGAGTGCGCAATCAAGACCAGTTCCGCAACAGCCGCGAGTCGGATGAAACAGCGAGCACAAACCCGCAGCAAACTTCGATCGAGTCGTCTGCAACAACAAGCGCAAGCTCCCTATCAGGCATCAACGAGAATGCCGAAGCCCGGACAATAGGTGACTCTCCCGAAAGCTCCATCATTGAAGGAAATCTGCCTGGGGACCAGTCTGTTCCCCAATTTCAATATCACCACCAGAAGGATTTCCCACCGCGTGTATCGAGCGTTCCCAATGAGGACTCGCGGAGCTATTCCACCCCCGACCTGGCTGATGCTTCCAACATCGGACGCCACTTGACCCCGAGTTCGAGTAATCTGAGGAGGACTTCGATGCCCAGACCACAATCATCCTACTCAATCTACTCGGACGGTCGCGGCCGCTCCCCTGGGTTGATGCCGGGTGGCTCGCAGACACGTAAATCCCCTGATGTAAGGCTGTCAACGTATGCAGAGCTCCTCAATGCGCCATATCCCCAGCAAGGCCCGGCGCCCCTGACTCCCGACAACTCGAACCTCCGAACAGTCATCGGCAACAATGCCTCTCTCTTGAGCACACAAAAAACTCTAGACATGTACCGAGCCAATGTCAAAAAGACCAATGACCTGTCGATCCAATACTCGTTTGCCGTCTTCCTGATCTCCACCGCCCAGGAGCAAGGCCTAGATGTCTCGGATCCCAAGATGCGCAAGAACAGTCCGAAGCCGCAAAAGGGCCGCGATAGCCCGACTGCCGAAGGCTCCGTCTCATCCCCTTATGAGCTGGTTCGCGAAGCCAGGCAGATTCTCCAGCGCCTGTCCAGCGCTGGTTACCCTTTTGCACAGTACTATCTCGCTGACGGCTATGCTTCTGGACTCTTCAACAAGGGTAAGGAGGATTACAACTCGGCTTTCCCTCTCTTCGTCCTGGCTGCGAAGCACGGCCATGCCGAATCTGGATACCGAACAGCGCTGTGTTACGAGTTTGGCTGGGGCTGCCGCAAAGACCCTGCCAAGGCTGTGCAGTTCTTGCGCACAGCGGCTTCGAAACGTCACCCCGGTGCCATGACACGGTTGGGGAAGGCCTGTCTATCCGGTGACCTCGGAGAAAAGAGATATCGAGAGGGTCTCAAGTGGATGAAGCTTGCCAGCGAGGCTGCGGACATGCAGTATAATTCGGCGCCCTACCAACTCGGTTGCTTGTACGAGAATGGCTATGGTGCAGATATCTTCAAGGACGATAACCACGCTGCGGAGCTCTTCACACAGGCTGCGGATTTGGGGCATCCCGAGGCTAACTACCGCCTTGGTGATGCCTATGAGCATGGTTTGCTCAACTGCCCCCGCGACCCCGCACTCAGCGTGCACTTTTACACTGGCGCGGCCGAGCGGGGGCATGCTGGTGCTATGATGGGGTTGTGCGCCTGGTACATGGTGGGTGCTCCTCCGATTTTGGAGAAGGACGAGGAGGAAGCCTACGAGTGGGCTCGTCGATCTGCGGACTTGGGTATGTCGTGAAGCCATCCATGGATGGGATCGCTGCAGTCGCTAACAAGGACCTAGGTTTCGTCAAGGCGCAATACGCTGTTGGATACTTTACCGAGATGGGCATTGGATGCCGACGTGACCCCCTGGAGGCCAATGTTTGGTACGTCAAGGCTGCTGATGCCGGAGACGAGCGAGCCAGACAGCGGCTGGCCATTATCCAGGCAGCGGTGAGCGGCCAGGGAACTCCAATGGAAGTTGCTCCACCACGCAGCGGCAAGATACAGAAGAACAACAAGGACGACAAGGACTGTGTGGTGATGTGAGGGAAGCCGGATGGAACCGAGCCCGCTCAAAAGGGGGTGTGGCCGTGATATGGCGGGAGCGACTAATTCACAACGAAAACATCTCTGATTCTTGGGAAGCCGGACTTAACGACACATACCGGCCTACTTTCCCCTTCTTTCCTTTCCTTTCCTGTCGGACCTTGCATCAGCAGCATGTTCATTCGACGACGACGCTGTTATATCTTCTTTTCATACACTGCATCACTGCATCTGGAGGAGCTTTTGTGTAGGGTTGGATTCCAGGAGCTGTCTTTTCTGGCGCAACTGTTGTGCCCCATTACTCTCCTTGTCTTGTTGGAAATACCGCTTTAGACTCAAAAAAGGGGCGGGGATTGGGAACTCTGGATACTTTGAGAGGTATAGGAGGGAATTATAATCTGATTGGGGGTTGAGAGGTGGTGCTTTGGCTGTTGATGAGAGCCAGGTGTCGACGAGAGGACCCTGGTGCGAATAGCATTTTCTGCATGGCGTGCGATGATGGGAGCAGGAGAGTCTTGACAGGGCGAAGGATGATGAAGCTCTTGCGTTTGGCGTTTATGGGACGAGGGGGGACGCGGCTTGGATGTAATCACGACGTAATAATATAGTGCCTGTCATGAATGGGAGAAGATTGGGTGTATGGTTTGCAGCCTGTGATGCTTGGGGTGAAATGTGATCTGCTGCATGGGGGCTTTGAGGACCAAGATGGTGTGAGTATGTGATATGGACCAATGTGTGGGTGTGGCTGAAGGAGTTGTTCTTGGGGTTTCGGACTAGGCTGGAGGATGAACGAAACTTTGGGACTTTGTACGCATATATATGCCAACATGGATAGTTGAAGGATCGGTGAACATGACCATATGAGTGTGCACCTGGTGTCCCCCCTGCATGTTAAACTGTACATGTATTCACATAGTGATAGGCTAACACTGAACTCGCCTTGCAGGGTAGCTTCCATACCTATGGAGGAGGCTCCCCACACTCAGCAGCAACCCTATATCCAACACTTGATTCACCACTCGTGTCCCCACCTACCAAGTGTGGTCTCCAGCAAGGCCTAGATCTACGTATTGGTTAGATTTACGACATTGACCCTAAATACTGGCAGGCCATGTATAGGGTAAGAATCGAAGCGAGTGAGTATGTAGAAAGGGTTGCAAGGTGACATGAAACTTGGCTCACGAAAGCCTTGTAAAGTAGGTGCATTCAGCTACACATAATATGGATGTGAAACAGCCACAGTGATCACGCTGGTGTAGGCTGAAAGACGCACACAGACATAGTATGTAAGGGGTGGTTTCAAAGAACAGAGTCGCCAATGCAATAGCCCACCTCTGCCCAAAGATCGAGACCAAAGGAACCACACACACAAGAGTTAGTCATGAGACACCAAAAAAAGACTCATTGTATCCAAAGTCAGGATCCAGCGCTTACACCAAGGGCGACGACTTCTGTGCCCCTGCCCAGACCAAGCTGCCCGAGTCAAAGTCTACATCATTACGTAGGTGGGATGGTATCGCCAGGAACCTCAACTTGCAGCCTGGCTGGATTTCAAAGCAGAGAAGCGCCGAGTAGAAGCAAGCCGTCACCCAACACAACTCCACGGAGCCACCGTAGAAACAGCACATCATCGTCAAAGAACCCAACCAGGGCTTACCCTTGACCGCCTCACAAAGGCCTCAGTCAAGTGGACCTAGGTTCCCTCATCAAGCTTCCCGCAGCGGGAAAGGCGCTACTAAGCGTAGATCGATCCCAGGATAGAACGTACAACCAGGCCCAATACCCGAGGGAGGCAAAGAAAACGCTTGGAGTCGGCCGAGAGCAGGGAGAAGACACTGAGACAAAGAGCTGAAAGGAGGGGCATGTTATTTATTATGCCACCGTCTCAGGCGCGTCTTTGTGTTTATGTCTCTCAATATATGCCTTGCTTTTTTCCTTCTTCTGATGCGGGTGAGCCGTCAAGGTCCAGGGCAAGGGAGCGGTCCGTGGTGCGATGCGGTGCACGAGGTGGCTTTGCTGCTGAAGGGCGGGGGGAGGGATCCATCTGGTCTGAGGGGTCTCGGAGGGGTTGACAGTCGAGTAGTAGCGTAGTGAGTCTATTTATGGCTAAAACTCGGTAGTTTTGCCTTGTTCTTGAGGGAGTGAGTGAAATATTGGACACATTGGAGTGTGTTGCATCATCTTGAGGGAGTGACAACACAGCACAGCGAGGGAGCTGGCTGTAAGACGAGATTATGCCCTTCAGTTCGTGTGTACGTGTACGCTCAAGGTGACTCCTCAAACTGCCAGCGTGGTTCTGATGACGCAACTCTATCGGTGAACCAAGGACACGATCCAATCCCGTCCCATTCACCCGGATAGTCGACCAATGGATCCTTTGTCATAGAGACTTAGCCAACCTAGGGCTTCAGTCCGATATCCGCCATTTTCTGGACTGTGAGAACAAAAACTCGACACACTGTACCGGCCTGTCACAGCAGGAGCGACAGGTACTTGATGCACGCACAGGCCATGTTCGGAAGTGGTTGCAGACCCTCTCCACTTATACCCAGTGATTCGTGTTCTTCCATTGGTCAGGGCCAAAGTGTCGCAGCTTTTAATTAACGCGTCGCACGCGTCTCCCACGCGTTTTTCTCAACCTCATGCGCGTCTTTTTCGCGATCTTGGGCGGTAATCGCGCAAAAAAGAGGAGCATGACTGCGTTGAAGAACCAATGGCATCCAGTAGAGCCCGCATGCGCTGTGTCATGCGTGAGCGATGACTTGCAGAACAGAGCCATGACCGCGACGCTCTTTCCTTTTGCAATGAGCAGACCCAGAGCGAGCGACTTGCAGGTTGGCGGGCCTTGACACGAGATGATGAGGGGAACACTTGTCATGTGAATCGAGGCACAACTCAGCTCGTCATGCTGAAAACTTGGCCGCGGCGAAATTACTCTGCATCATCCATCTCGTAATGGGCTGCACTCTTCAGCTCCCGAGGAAAGCCAAGTGCTCACCTCGAGGAAGGCGTCACCTTGGACGCTTCCGGCCCGTCTGGTCGGCGAATCACGCGGGCCTTCTTCCGACGCGAAGGGAGCGTGTGTGTGGGAGATGATGGGAACGAGATGGGGGGGCACCATGACCTCACCGACTCAGTTGTAATGGAGGTCTCAACCAGAGGTCACACGCCAGGCACACTTGCGTCGATACAGTATCTGCACCATCCATCCTTGGCTTGGATCGAGTGACGGTGAGGGAAGTTCGATCAAGGCATGAATGGCGCCGCAGCCGTCCGTCAGTTGCTGTCGTCACTCGGCAGACCTAGTCCCTGCAGCGTATCAACGTGGGAGCGGACGAGCTACGGCCGCTTCGCGACGGGACGCTCCCACTCCCACTTCATAGCTCCGTAGGCGAGTGTTGCGGTAGCATCCAGCTGCGGAACGTGCGCCGGCGGAGAATTCATCATGGACAGTTTGTCGCACACTGGCTGCTCTGTCCGCTCGATCCGTGAGCTGATGTCTTTGATAAGGGAATAATAAATTAGCTGTGCCTCGTTACGTGAGCCATGGACAATATCGATCCAGGCCCTCTCCTGGGCGGAGGGACAGGCGCAACAGATTGAGACGTCGATAGTGATGAATTAAACGACCCAAGCCGGCGGTCAAGGTCTCAGACTTGAGCATGGGAGTCTGAGATCAGCCAGAAACAGGACGGATGCAGGCCTCTCCGCGCTAGTCGCACACAAAAGCCCGTAACTGGTGTGCCTGGTTGTGCTTCAAACCCTTGTCTGCGCGTGATGGTCGCAGGAGTAGCCTGGTTTCTTGAGTCAGTGAGGGGCATCGAGCCCGAAACGGTGCAGTCTTTGCCAGGGAGAGTGATGGTGGAATAGGCCGAGAAACACTATGAGTTGGATAGAGGGATAGAAGGCAGAGAGGGAGGACGAACCCCTCCGTTTCGGCACTTGAGAGCAAAGCGACTTGATCCATCGTCGACACCTCGCCTCGTTTGTTATTCCCAACAAAAGATCAAGTGCGGCTGTTTGCTCAGCCGGGCGGTTCGGCTGTTGCTGCTACCACCGGCCGGAGCCTGGCGATGGCATCAAGGCCGGCCCTTTGGAGTGTGGCATATCGACAGGTCAGAAAAAAAGAAAGATACACCGGGAAGGGTAATCTACGATGTATTCCGACCAGGACGAGAAGAGGCGGCAGCAAGTCGTATGATGGTGGATGTCTGCAAGATTTGGTCGTTTCTTTTTCCTTATTTCCACCTCGGGTTCCTATCGCTCGCTGGGCTTGCGTTGAAGATGGGAAGCGGCGGCGACCCCAGACACGGGCACAAGCGTCGCAGCTGCATATAATCGGGTAAAGGGACTCAGATCGGATCTGCATCTGCTTGTCTGGGACCTACCTGGAGGCCTGGTTCTTTCTCGCATGGCTAGGTAAGGGGGTTCATTAAAGGGTTCACTGCTTTTCGCCGAGGGAGAAGCAAAGAGGGTGATAGATGACGTAGATGAAGACGTTGAACAAGGTAATAAGGCTTGTTAGACATAAAATAAGGGAGAGGGCATAAAGAGGGAGACGATATGAAGAGGGAGAACAAGTACTTGTGCTGAGGACATTAGGTGGAGGGGATGTGGGTAAGATGGAACTGACGGGAGGAGAGTCTAGAAAGAGCAAGGAAAAAGAAAAGAAATCAAAATGACCGGGGCATTTGTCGTGTTGCACCAAAGATGGAGAGACGGGAAATCATGCACGCAAGACCTGAAAAGAAGAAAAGAAAAACAAAAGGCTCTGCTCTGCTCTGCTCTGCTCTGCTCTGCTCTGCTCTGCTCTGCTCTGCTCTGCTTTGCATTTATTTTGTCTCGCCGGATGCGGGTAATTCCTCAATTATGGATGTTGTTGAGGAGGGAAGGACCAAGACGAAGAAAAGAATGTCTCAAGCGTGTCTGCCTGATTGGCCGTGACGGAGAAGGGAAGCAGGTGTGCTTAGTACAGTGTCCGGCTGCCACAGGGAGTTACCTGCCAGAGGTGCATTTTCTCGCCACCAAGAGATGTACCTCACGCCCCTGGCCCGGTGTGAACAAGATCGAATTCAGGGTCGTAAACTGTTCTCGATAACCGCAAGCGGCTGTCTTTCGTGTCGGGTGTCTTGAGAGCTTGTCACTGGGGTATGTACACGAGTACGTCGTCCACCCATCCCCTGCACTGATAGATCCCCTGTAAATGGATGGATCCGTAGGCAGGTCATCCACCCCAACGCTCGAGGCACCGACACCAGCAACCCCGAGCGCTGGACTGGGTCCGTCAAAGATGGAGCCAAAGGACGTCGGTCCCAAGGGCAGGGTCGGGCGATCAGGTGGTGCACGGGGTCTCACCCCCGTCGTGCCCGCTAAAACGCCAACGGCCATGGCGGGTTCACGTAGGTACCTCGCTGTCTGCACTGTCTCTGGACGGTGCAGTGCAGCCGCTCACGCTAGGTGTGCAGGTCACCCACTGTGGGTTGCGCCAGCGTCTACTAGATAATACGTACTGTGCCTGCCTTCTGAGGGACCATCAATCCATATTAGGCCAGTGCATCCCCTGCCCCTTCCCATCCCATTCCAATCCAGTCCAATCCCACCTACCTGCTTGCACTCACTCGCACCTGCCTGAGGACCAGCCCCCCGTTCATTCCAATTCCCACCACCACCACCGCATTTCGCCTGCTCTTCACTCCGACAACCAGACACCAAAACTTCCCCCTACAACAAACACAAACATACTCTTTCTCTCTCGAGGGATAACCACGTCCAATTCGCATCGCATCGCGTCGCATCGTCGTCGTCTTCATCTCAATATACACAACAGCCTCTTCATCCGACGCGCGCGCATACACCAGAACAGATCAAGTCGCTACGTTGGTTGGCTTTGCGCGCTGTCGCCTGCTCTATCCTGGTCGCAATCGCACCACTCGCCAACCACCCGGCTCTGTTTTATATTAAAAAAAACACAACATCTCCAGCAGTCGTCGACTCCTTCACTCCCACCTCTCGAAAGTCAACAATCGCCATCATGCTTCTTCCGTCCGCTCTGTCGTGCGATGCATCGCACTCGTCGCACTCATCCCAGCCTCGACTTCAACCCTCTCTCTTCTCTCCTCCCGCCAGCCCCCCGTCGCACGCTCCATTCGCCAACATCATGACAACGTGCCGCTCTCTCCAGTCTCTGCTCGCCAATCCCGCGCCCATCACCACCGACTCCCGTGCCATGCCATCGCTCGCTCAACTACCCACCCCGCCGCTCGCCCACGCGCCTCCTCCGCTGAAGCTGCGCCTGCGGTCGCGCGACAATCGCCGTGAGCCGGTCGGACCCAAGAAGATCACCAAGCGCGCCGCCCCGCGTGGCGCCAACAAGAGACGCCGCACCCCTGAGGACGATGCAGACCGCTATGTTTCCGAAAGCGACTCGGCTAGCGAGGCGCCGTCGTCCCCATGCCAGCCCGCCGAACCAGTTGCACCCTCAACACCTAAGCGCACGCGTATCGCTCCTGAGCAACTGCCTCTTGGTCTCGAGCGTTCCGACTTCCACAGAATGCAGGGCAACAACACAACCGAAAACAAGACAGAAAACAACAGCGCCGAAGTGGTAGAAGAAGAGTGGACCGCTGAGGATGATCGCATCCTCATCGAACTCGTACTCGAGAAGCTCAAGCTATCCAAAACCGAATGGCAAGATTGCGCCCGGAACCTCGGCCGTGATCGCCATGCCGTAAACCGTCGCTGGAAGAGTCTCATAATGAACGGCGACGTTGGCCTCAAGACGCGATCTGGTCGCCGAAGTAGGCTGCACTCAACCTGGTAATGGCGGCCAGGTCTTTGACATGACGGTTTTGGATCTTCTCTTGTACATCATCTTTCCATCTTTGATTTCCATTTCTCTATCAGCGCAAGTCTCGGCCAGCCCATCGCGGTGGCTACGAAGGGAATCACCTTCATATCAAAAGAACAGGATTTACAGGCATGGACAGGACATGGGATGTCCTTTGGAGTTTTTGGCTATTATTTATCTGGTTTTGTAATAGTGATATCCTCGCGTCCAAGCATGGCGCATCTTCAAGTTTCGTGTTTGATTTTTTGGGATGGAGAATAGGATAGGACAGGTCGGTCGGTCATTGGACATTGGATATTTGCTGCTGGATAGGTAGCGGTTACTATAGAGGTCGGGGAATCTTGAATTGAGAAAGAAATCTATTCATGTCTAACATGTTTCATGGTCACATTCCATTCACCGCCGATAATCTCAACGGCAGCCCGTCTCTTGGTCGTGGGTTATGGCTGAAGTGTAAATGCCCTTGAACCAACCACACAGCAATGAGAGAAGCCATGACGGTTGAAAAAGATGTGTACTCTTGAGCTCTGAACCTACGTACGTACGCAATGTGACCCTCAACCGTCGACCCGAGCTTCCGCGTCAAACCTTGTCACCCCCCTCATATCCCCATCCCGTGGTCAAAAGGACGGGAGGCGCACGGTCTGGCTGGAGGCTCCTCTCACCGCTGGTGGTCTGGTCCATTTGCGCGCGCGTGTATCGATACTCTCTTCTTTTATTTGTATTGTTGCGCTTGGACTTTGTCAGGGTCTAGCGTTGCGCGGGGGGACGATGGATGGACGGTTCGGTTCAGTGACGGGCCGGTGCTAAAGAATGTTGGTGCGTGACCTTGATGAGACGAAATGGACCCTAGCTTTGCTCTAGCCTTGATGGTGATAGGATCGAGACATCATCTCATCACGGGTGTAACCGTCAACGTCGAGTTCATAAAGGTGCCTCTGGTAGCATGATGACTGATTTGATGCTTCGTGCTCAGTTTTTCCCTTGTGTATCTTCTATAAACCTTGGGCTCCAAAAAAAAGTGAAAAAGATAATACCTATAGCAAATCATAACCTTTCCTGTCCCTGTTCATTGCCCCCCTCGCCCAGCCGTGTATTGTTCATTGAGAGAGAAAAGACAAACCAACATCCATACAAAGTGTTCCCCCCCCCCCCATGCCACGCAAGACCCTGTAGCTTTTCCGATGCGGATGAATTTTGAGACGACACTCGAGGACTTGGACGGGAGATGGCCTCATCTCGTGTGAAGATGATAGTGGTCATGATAATAAAAGACGGAAGGGGAAAAAAGTAACCGTCCAAGGGTCTTGGGGTGCAAGTTGACAGAATTTGACACAACCAGCCGCTCTGCCATGCCGTGCAGAGAAATGTAAATGCTTCTGACAAAGGGTGAATCATGGAGAAAGGACATGGAAAGGGTGAGACGCAATGCCTCGTTCGTCCATCATACTTGCTTAGAAGGGATCAGACGCCTCGTCCTACGGCGGCGTCATCTGCTCCTCCATGAGCATCTTGCGAACCTCGCTCTCGAGGTTCTGCTCGGCCACGGCGGCATCTTCCTCTTCGACGGCGCCCGTGACCTTGTTGGCGAGCTCAATCTTCTTCTGGCAAGCCTTGTAGATGAGCTCTTCGATAGTGTGCGACGCGATGAGCCGGATGATCTCGACGTCGCGCTTCTGACCGAGACGATGGGCACGGTTCTCGGCCTGGATGTCGTCCTGGGGGTTGTCCGACTGGTCAAATATGATGACCTTGTTGGCGGCTGTGAGGTTGATGCCCGTGCCGCCAGCTCCAGTTGTGAGGAGGAACACTGGGATCTCGGCATCATCATTGAACTCGTCAATGAGCGTCTGGCGGTCCGAGACATTGGTGTTACCCATCAGGATACGGTGTTGGATTCCCTGTAGAGAGAGGACTTCCTGAAGGAGTTCAATGACACGCGAGAACTTGCTAAACACCAAGACCCGGTCACCATTCTCCTGGTATTGCCGGATCAGCTCGAGCAGCTTCTTGACCTTGCCACTATCCATCTCCGTCTCCTCAGGAACATCGAAACGTCCAAGCAGCTTGGGGTAGTCACGGCACCAGAGATGTAGCTCAAAGTCGGAAGCGTTCTTGAGCTCTTGAATGAGGTGCTTGATATCCGGCTGGTGCAGCTCATCCTGAGACACATTGTCCATCAGAATCCGGGCCATCTTCTCCACCTTGGCGTCGTCAAAGTGGCGTCTGAATAGGAGAGGGTGGAGTGCAGCCTTGCGAAGCTGGATCCAGCAGTTGTTCTGGTCATTCTGACGACCACGAGCCTTCTTGGCACGCTGGGATGGCTCCTGTCGGAACACCTCCTCGTACTCGGCATAGACTGCTTTCTGACTCTCGCTCATCTCGCAATGGACAACATTGCAGATCTTGAGCGGCATGTCCGATAGAACTTGATCCTTGCGACGCTGGAGAATGAAGGGTTCTAGGATGGTGCGGGCTCGCTTGACGCGCTCGCTGTACAGGAAAGCACCGTTCGAGACGTCCCTGACCGTGACCTTTTGACTAAAGATGTACTGGATATGTTCCATACAGCTGCTGAACATTTCGGGGTTGATGAAGTTGAGGAGAGAAGTCATCTCCAAGAGGTTGTTTTGAACAGGAGTTCCTATGGATTATTAGCAACGGTCACATTAATCGAGTGAGTGACATACCTGTAAGCAACATCTTCCATTGCGCCGTGATGCGGCGGAGGTCCTTGTAGATCTTGGTCTCTGGATTCTTCATCTTGTGGCCCTCATCGAAGATGGCGGCGTTGAGCTCGAACGACTGCATAGCCTCGATATCGGCAATATTGTTGATCTGAGAGTAGGTCGCAAGGACAACGTGGAACGCCTCCGGCTCCTGTTCAATCTCGTAGGCGATCTCGGCTCGTTCGGTTTGAGAGCCTCGATATCCAATCACCGACAGATCAGGGGCGAACCTTTCAAACTCGCCGAGCCAGTTGTTGTATGTGCTAGGAGGAACGACGATGAGGTTCGGCCAGGGTCGCTTCCGGCTGGGGTTCTCGTTGTAATCCTCGACGAGGTGGCACATGAGTGAGATGACCTGGCAAGTCTTGCCCAGGCCCATCTCATCAGCCAGGATACACCCAATGTTGAAGTTGTACAGCAGAGACATCCAGTTGAGGCCGACAAGCTGGAATGGCTTCATCTCGCAGTGCCCATCCATGAACCGAGGCTGACGAGGGATGGGAGGACGGACATACTTGACGGCGCTGAAACTTGTCGGGGTGGGAGGGAGGTTCTCCTCCGAGGTCTGACGTCGTGCCCTCTTGTCATGGCCAAAAGTGTCGACATCCCATGTGTCTACCTGACCCTTGATAGCTTTGGCATCGGCCTCGCACTTGGCAACGACCTGGTCAATTGCGGAAACCGCGTCGAGGAAAACACCAACTGCGTCGACGACGTTGTCACCAATGCTGATCTTGGATGCTTTTCGAGCGCCTGGCTTCTTCCCTATGGTGACCCGTCTTGCCTTGGCAAGATCCTCGAATGGTCGCTTTTCGATCATGCACTCGAGTTGTGACTCCTTCATGCCTGTCATGGCGGCCAATTCCTGAATCGTGCTTGTGTTGATGTAGTTGAGCACCTTGTCATCAGCATCGTCGCTGGGCTCTGGTGAAGCCTCTGCCTGGTATGTATCCTCCTTGTCATCGTCAACGAGATTGATAACCAGTGGATCGTCGCTCGAGGGAAGCTCAGGTAGAGAGACCTGGGAGGAGGGATCGGGCTGGTTTCGTCGGCCTTGCACTAATCGTCGTCGAGGTTTCTGAGGGCTTGGAGATGCCGTGCGAGAGTGAGAACGAGACGTATCCCGGCTGCTTATAACAACCGACTGTAGAGCACCCTTGTTGATAAGTCGTCTCTTGGGCTTGGGTGCCGGCGGCTTTTGTTGTTGCTGTGACAATTGTCGCTCTAAGAGATGAATTGTATCCTCGATATCGTTGTGGCACGTCTTCAGAGCGCTCCTGGCCTTTTCCGAAGGCACCCTGTCCCCAAAAACGTCAAAGACTTGACGGAGCTTGCTTCTAACCTGCCTCTCATCCGCTTCGGGGTCATATACAAAGGCCGACATCTGCGCCTTAAACGTCGTCGGCCGAATGTCTCCGCGGGGAGGAGTGAGGTCATCTTCATCGTCAGAGATGAGACTTATGGGGTCCATTGCTGGACGCTTGTTGTTCATGGTGGTGGGTGGCCGCTGGGGCGGACGGAATATCGTGCCAACAGGGGCGAGTCGGGTGGTTAGGGGTGTGGACTTCTTGGGTTGCTGGAAAGGCGACGAAGCAGGGACTTCAATAATGCTGCTTGCAGGAGAGGAAGATCTCATGGATGCAAGCATGGGCTTTTGCAGGATCTGAGTTGGTTGTGTGGTTTCACGATCGCGTAGAAAGGCGGACGGTGAGCAAGGTATTGTTTCTGCTCCGAGTTCGTCGGCATCTTCGATGAGTATCGTGTTGCGAGCAAGCGACGGGGTTCGTGGGACGGCATTTGAATGCCGCATTGGTAACGGCGAGGAGCTTCGTGCCATGCTGAAGGATACCTAAAGGGGGAAAATGACAATAAAGGGAGAATGGATTGTTTGAGAGCAAGGTGAGGGCGGGGGCGAGAGAATTGGTTCGTTTTGGGGAGAGACCGTTTGTTTGAATTAGCGATTATGCCCCAAAGTGGGATGAAAGGCAAAGAACAAGAACAAGAGGGGCCATTGACGAGAAAGTGAGGAAGCGTCCAAGGGGAGCCTCAAGTTAGGGCGGGCACTGTGCTCCAGTGCTTGTTATTGACAAACTCGAGCAGTGTCGACGAGCGTGAGAGGGCTCAGTTTCGTTGGTGGATGACCCCGAGAGAGGGTGGAGATTTTTCGAGCCCGTTTGTTCAAGACGAGACGCGCTTCCGCCACATTACACACCACACTAGCACACGATGGGCATCGCGAAGTCACGTGGTGTGGATGGGAATAGGATGGGACATGGACATGTAGAAAGGGTCAAGAATCGGTGATAGGTATTGGGATTAAAGTACTTATTTGGATGAGATTAAATTCTTTGTGAGGAGGACAAAGAAGATTCTTTATTTCAATTCTCATCCGTGAGCGCTGACCATCACCTGGCAAGTGCTTTAATACTTAACCAACACTCAGTGCTGGCTTGCTTGCACGTGCAGGTGGGACGTGTGAGCCTCAAGCCTCCCGTGTCTTGCTTGGCTCTCACTGAAACTCATCTAGCGCCTGAGAGCCAACCCAACTCGACTCCGTTCAATCCGATATCCAACCCCCAAATCACTTCACGTCCATCTGCCATCTCATAAAAATGGCGACTCGACGTATCATTGCGACTGAAAAGACCATCCTCGATAAGGATGATCCTATCGAGGAAAAGTCCGACATTGCTCCTGCTGTGCCAAAGTGAGTGCTGTCCTCTGAGTGTCCTCATCCTCCCTCATATTATCCCATCACCACTCATCTTGCCGCGTCTGGATGAAAACAAAGCTAACCAAATCCAATAGGGGTGTCATCTACAAGCTCTTGGCCTTTACCATTGGCATGATTGTCCTTCCCATCGGATCCTATTTTCTCACTGTCAATACTGTCTTCCGGGGTATGCCTCTCCCCTCCGCCAGGTGTCGTCATCATCACGTCTCAACTGACCGTTCACTACCAGGCAACTCATCCTTCGCTGGTGGCTTCGCTGCTGTCATGGCCAATGTCGTGCTTGTTGGATACATTATCGTGGCAATGAATGAGGAGCAGGCTGAGCAGCCAGGTAAACCAAAGCCTGACAGTAAAAAGGATCAATAGTTGGAGTTATGGCCCTTCACATACCCCTTTACAACCCACGCCGCCCACTCCATGTTTACATCCTTCATGTTGATCACTCGCGGATTTGGTACACTCATAGATATCGGATCGCCATCAAAATTATTTTCTCTCGTCGCTTCCATGAACCCGTCGTGTCAACGAGCCATGCCCGAGCGACCTCTGCCTGCAGCCACGTGTATATGCTATATGTACGTTCCAGAGCCTGAGCATGATTAGTCTTGGCTGTGGCGGATAGATCCGTCATCTGCTCTCTCCTCCACTGGATATTCGTCAAGGAATGAGTTGCGCAAACTTGAACCCGCCAACGCCTCGTACAGTTTCGTGTGCCTATGTACCATCTTCACAGCCAGATCCGTTCGTATGCCTTGCTTCCATTCCTCAGTCAAGGTCTTGAAACCCATCAACGCGACCATCGCCGTCCAAATTAGGCCAAAAAGTTGCTGTCCTGGCTCCCCCACACAGACATTCATTGCGCAATTCATCGCACAGAAATACTCCGCGTCCACCAGAGAAGTGGAAAGCGGATTGCTTGAAGTCAAGTGCTGCGCTTGGAGCACAGTTTGCCTTCAAGATCAAGAAAAACGGGTATCAACAAAGGAGAGTAAGGGCATGAGAATGTGCGTATGCGTGTGCGCGTGCGTGCACGTGTACATGTACATGTACGTGCGGAGGTGTGTAGTCGTTATTGTCGATCGAATCATCGATTTTCTCAAGTGTTTTTGCTGAACCGGCGAGCGAACCAGCTCTTACGCTTTTCGCCACCGTCAGGCCGTTGCGACTGTTGCGACTGTTGTGTCGACGTCCGCCTCAGAAGCGCGTGTTTCGGCTTCTGAGTCGCAGGTGGTGGCTGTTGTGCAGCAGCAGGCCGCGCCTGTGGAGGCGACGGTCCTTGTGGTTGTTTTCCGTTTCCATTAGCGTCCGGGCCGGAGCCCGGCCAGGGTCGGGGCTGATACGGTTGCTGTGCCATGTTGGGAGCGGAGCCGTACTCGTTGAAAGGTTCGCGGCGCTTAGCCGGCATTGTCCGATCGATCGAGCTGTTGTCACTGCTCGTGGGGTCCGTCTGGTATCCTGCCTGATCCGAGTTGCCGCTGCCCGCTGCAGACGTCACGGTCTCATATGATCGATCCTTGTGAGGCAGAGGGTAAATGTTCTGGTCCCGTCCATGGTTTTGGTACTGTGGCTCCGATTGTAACCTAGACATCCGTTGCCGCGACGGCCCGGTCCCGTAACCGTTGTTGTAAGCCTGCCCATCAAAGTAGCTGCTTCGGGGAGGTCCCGACTCGTAATGGGTGTTTTCCGGCCTGAGAGACGCAGGTCGACCGTAGTAGCTGTCATGGGGATAGCGAGATTGGTTGGTGAAAGAACTGTTGCGTCGGTTCCAATTGGCTTGTGAGTCTGTCTCTGCCACGGTGTTAGTGGTCTGATCTGGCTCGAGCTTGAATCTTGACTCACCCGCTCGATAGAGTGACTTGCGTGAGTAGCCACCGTCAATCTGAGCCTCGAAACTTCTGATTGTGTCTAGCGGACGTTCCCATCTGTTTCGAGTCGGGTTGGACTTGTCGGGTTCGGCTGTAAGTTAATGTTAGCAATGTTGGTGCGATAGTGAATGAGGCAACAAACCGATGGCGTTTCCGTACGTATCTTTGTGCTGTACTGAACGCAGAGGCGCAAAAGTCGACTCGGTCATCATGGCGGCGACAACAGCTGATCCTGTGTTAGTTGACTCCTGATCACTTCCACACAGATTGGATGGCACGACATACATGGCTCTGCTTCGCTGATAGCCAGGGTGGGGTCAGCTTTGCTGTGTAGACGTTTTGCTTCCTTCTCTGCGTGTGTTTCCTGCAAATCCTTGCTCCCAGAGCTCTTATGCGATCGTTGCGAGTGAAAGCTGAAGGTTCGGCGATCGGCGGGTGGGTTCTGTGAGGTCCGACGCGGCTGCGACTGTGGTTGCGACTGTGGTTGCGACTGCGACTGCGACTGCGACTGCGACTGGGGCTGCGAGTTTTGATAGTACGGCTGTTGTTGTTGTGGTTGTTGTGGTTGCTGTTGCTGCTGCTGCTGCTGATATTGCTGGGCCGGATAATTCGACGGCGGTGGGTATTGACGATACTGATCGGTGGAGGTCGCCATGGTTGCGGGCGCTTGGGGAGATGATTGTTTTATTTGATATGGTTGCTGGGACTGAATGGATCTCGAAGACGGTCCTTGCGCTTGCGACTAGGGTCTCAGGGTGATAAGTCGGGCGGGTAGACGCAGGCAATCGACCGATGAGATGGAGATTGTGGACAAGAGGTTGCAAGGAGCAAGGAGTAACGCGGTCGCGGAGTGAGGCCGAAACAAAGCCAACGGCTACTAGCAAGGAAGATGAGGAAGTGTCGTGGGCCTGGGAGATGGATATTTTTGTGAGTGGAGATTTTGGGGCCTTGAAGAGTCGCTGGCGTAGGATGACTCTCGGAGAGGTTGGGGCGTGGAAGCGGCAGAGTGGGCTGCTTCCGGCGGAGCTTGGGGGCTATCAAAAGATGAACCTGGTCAGAGACGAGAGAGGGTGGATCCGACTCGTGGACAGGCGCCGGCGCCGAGAGAGCTAGGCACGTCTGGTGTCGTAGTAGGGGTTACGAGTGGCTCGACAAGCCGCTCCGGATTCCAGCAAGGTAACTCGGTACTTTCTCTGTGAGCTGTGCTGGCTGTAGGTACTGTAATACAGCTGCAAGTGTGTTTAGCTCCGTACGCTGGACGACGTGATCATTCGTTGACGCCGTGGTCGGCCGGGATTAGCACCTCTGCTCTGGGCCAGGTACTGAAATCTCGTCCTTATCGCGGTTGTGAAACAGGCCAATAAACCCGACCGGGATGTGGGCGAAGAGAGCGACCGTGGATAAGAGCAGACTTTGGGCTGCGTTGCAATGCCGAACTTCTTGTTGCTCTAGCGGCGGCTGCGTGATAGTGATGTGAGATCTGCACCGGAAATGCGCTGCCGTTGGTGTATGTACTCCGTACCTGGGCGGGCAGGTAGACGGCTCGAGGTGGATGTGGCTCTTTTCTTGGAACTTTCAAGGATGGCTCCTTGTATCTTCTCTTTCCGTCTCTGTTTGCTTCCCCGTAATTCGGGTTGAATATCCTTTCGTCGGTGATGCTGTTTGATGCCCACCTTTCTTCTCTGTTGATCGTTCTCGAAACAGCACCTCGCAAGTGCTTGCGTCAGACCCGGTTAACCTTCTTTCTTCTTCAGTCTCTGGCGCTGAGTCCTGACGTCACTATCGACTAGGACGGTCTCCAATCTCGGCCGGAGCGACTAATAACAGGGGGAACTGAGCCGTGCCACGTTCAGTGAGCCGGTCGTCTAGAGTGGCTTGCTGCTCTGGCTGCCTTTGATTGCTGGGACACAGGGGGTCGCTCAAACCTGCCAAGGCCTCGTGGGCGCGGATGGTTTTGATGGGTCTGGACAGATGATGACTGTCGTTTGGGTTGGGGCCCGGCAACCACTTGCGTGAGTGTGGCGGGGGGCGGGGGGGCTGGAGATCGGGTTTCGAGTGTTCCGTGGTGTCCGGAGAGCCCAGGCAGGGATGCTTCAGCGAATGTTGTTATCTCGAGATGGCCTGGCGCCACGATGGGATTTGATTGATGGTGGCAGATGTGGGAGTCACCCTCAAGCAAGATGCCACCGCAATTAAGGGTAATTAGTTGAAAACCTGGAGTATGCCGGTAATGTCGTGGATAGAGCGCTTTGGTCGAGTGAATTGGCCCAATAACGGGTGAGATGAGATTGCCTTGCTCGTGGGATTGATTGCTCCGAACCACTCAACCAGGATCCAGAGGAAGTGCAGTACCGATAGATGAATGGAGAAAGATGACTGACTGACTGACGGCTCGAGCGCGTGAGAGGAAATAATTACAATAACGAAAGACGACGCAGCCGCAGGAATTGAGCGAGAGAGAGAAGCCTTCTTCTTTTCCAAACAAAAATATGAGATCACTCGGAGAGTGTGAGGGGAACAGTCGACATATGGATATTTTAAGTGAGGTGATGTGCTGGGTCGGCATGTAAGGTACCTTCCATCCTCGTGTTCTTGCCTTGCTTGTGACTTGGGTTTACGCGGATTCAGTAGCAATCAGCTTCCTGAGCATCCAATATGGGCAACGGATGGACAGTTGAAATGGGTCCTTTGGAGGCGACACATGCGCGTCCAGGGAGGGCTACAGCGAAGTGCAGCGCATTCAGCTAGTAACGAACCTCTTGTCTTGAGATCCATGGATGGCTCCGGTACAGCAACAGCCGCCAGACGAGGAGCGGCCAGGGGAGCGAGCGAGATTCGGGAGCATCGAGACACACCAGACCATCCATCTGACCATGACGCGTCTTTTCTACCCCCCACTACTGCGGTGACAGCCACGACGTGCGTCGTTGCCGAACAAGAGCTACGAGGATTCCCATGGGGATCCAATAGAAGGAGGGAATACCTGGGAAAATGCGACCAGGGCTCGTACCTTGTACCAGGGCCAGTGGACCGGACCAGAAGGAAACCTAAAACGAAGAATCGAGTTGCATCCAAGATAAAGATAGCCTTGCTTGCTCATCAGCTCTGATAATAGCTGCTGCTGCGCCTTGCAGTGGCCGCCCATCAGCGCCATAAAGTCAACTTTTGCTGTGAAAACCCCCATCACTGACCGGCCATCCACCTCTGCCCATGGCTTCTCGGGGGGCGGGAAAAATGTTTAAAAAATCCATCCTCGTCTAGAGGAAAACAACAGGACATGGGCTTCCTTCTCGGCAAGTCTAGTCTCTGTCTGCCACGTCCTCGGCTCCATGCTCATGCAGCAAATCGTGTGTTGGGTTGCTGCGCTGCGCTGCAGTCTCACGCCTGCCCTGCCGCGGCGGTCTTCCGTACAGCACTCGCGCGTTAAGTGGTGCAAGCAGACGGGAGCTTGGTGGTCGGTCAAGTTAGGGCAGGGCTGGTCCAGCTGGAGGCAGCTAATCAAGGTCCGCTAGAGGCTTTTGCTGAACAGACAATTCCCCAACAGAGGTCATCTTGACGTTGACTTTGACCGCGGGGGCTGATCGGTTGCCTCGCCCCTGTTTTTTATCTCGTGTTGGGTGGCTCCCACACACCATCTTTTCTCGCAACCTCTCGCACCTACAATGCGTGTGAGAGAAGAGGACAGGACGGGTCCTTGAGGCGTCCATCTCCTCTCACTGGACGCACTGGCATTGCACAGGAAAGACGAAACCCGGAGAGGAGCTCAGCCACGATGATGGCCACAGTCGAATCTCGATGCTCCCTCGATCGGCCCTTTCTCCAACACTGCACCACCTCCTCTCAGGCGCTGAGGCCCTACCAGCGGGATGGGCCCCGGTGAATAAGGCACTTTGGCGAGATCTTGGCCTCTTGGCCGTCCCATCAGCGTTGTCTCACCGATGCACACACGCATTTTTGGATGGTCTCTGTTCCTTGGAATTGCTGTCTCGACTCGCTCTTTGCATCCGTGAGATGAAGATGTGTGTGTATCAATGCTGGGTACCAACCACCCAAGAACCAAACATTGACGAGCTTGTTGCCCAAATGCCATACCGCCAGTTCGAAAAAGTAGCTCTCGCCTACGATTCAGAGCTATTCCTCCAACATCGAATTTCCCGTCTGCCAACGTTGAATTGGCTGGTTGCCCCGGTAAGCCCGACGATCAAAGGCCCCCCGGCCTGCAGGAAGCCCATGTCTCTTCGGACTAGTAGAATACTTTCCGAACGATCCTCTCTCCTTGCATTTCTCTCAAAGCTCTCCACCTAGATAGCTCCTCCTGGCTGGCTGGCAATTTTCAGCTGGCTCAGCGCGTCTTTGGGTTCGAGACTGTGCGGGTAACGCTGGGTGATGGTGTCAAGCTCTCCACCTGCTGAAACACCCTTACCACGAGGGCGGGATTGGAGATGTGCCTCCAATGTTCAATGCCGGTGTCCAAGGCCGAGACATTGGTTCGTTGATTCAACCGGATGAACTCAAAATGGCCACATGGA
Source organism: Fusarium piperis (assembly GCA_027886205.1). Lineage (NCBI taxonomy): Eukaryota > Fungi > Ascomycota > Sordariomycetes > Hypocreales > Nectriaceae > Fusarium > Fusarium piperis. The sequence continues at coordinate 69,292 of RZGM01000061.1, read as the reverse complement.
ATCCAGCAACACCCGGATCTTCCGGCTGGCTGCAGCGTAATGCGGCGTCACCCATGCAGAGAGAGGCATGAGCAGGAGGAAAAGGACATGGGATAGATGCCTCCATGTGAGACGAGATGACGGCTTTGCCTCGCCTCGCCTCGCCTCCCCAAGCTGCATGCTGCATGGCTTGCCAGCCAACTTTTTCTTGTTCATACCTAGCCAGCCGTCTGAGCAGACGTCGAGCAACAACGGCGGTGACTTCTCAGATCATGGTGGCCCAAGCGAGCCTCATTCCAAGCCCTGCCACGGATACACATCTCGAGCAAGTCTGCTCGTTTAATTAGCCTAGTCCATTACCAAGTTGACAGTACTTGGGTCTCTTAATAAAGTCACCGGCGGCAACGGTAGCATTGGAGCCACACTCTGAAGCACGAATAAACTTGGTTACTGTCGCAGTGGGAAAGCCACAACAGGATTAGCATGGCCCTAGAAGATGAAGAGAATGGTGCTATCGGACCATTTATTGCCCTGGTGCTACTGTGCCTTGGTCTACTCGGGACCTGAAAGTTTACTAGCGGCAGAAATATGCCGCGAGCATGTTCGTCCTAAATGATGCCTATCAAGCAAGATACGAGATAGCGCCTTGCTGTGTTGCTCTTGTGAACCATATTCCCCCTTCCCGATACCCTTCGATGGATGTTTTGTAAATGTTATAGACTCCTGACCGGGCATTGCCTTTTCCTAAGAAACCTAGTCTCTCTCCAACCCGAGCTTGGTGTTGGAGCAGCTCAAGAGCAACAGCTTCTCCGACTGCACCTAACCTTATCATTAATTGGGTTATTTAGCTACGCAAAGCTTGGTGTATTCCGAAGGGCCTTGCTGTAGCTGTCATTGTTCAATATTGCCAATAGCCCTTGGTTGTCGAAGCTCGTGAACCAGTTCCATCCGGGGTTAACTGACTCCAGAATGAGCCAAGAGCCAAGATCTATGTGACAAGTAGCTTGCATATCCCATTTTGGCCAGAATCCTCCCGGGTGACTTAGTATTTAAGCCTATCTTAAGCACTGGCTGCCGTTGGTGAGTAGGTTCTTGATATCTCATCTGTTGAACACGGCAGCCTCTAGTGCAAGTTCACCAACAGGGTCGTGGCAACAGTGTGAACATGACACCCCTTTCGAACTACCTGTGGATTTCAAGATCCTTCTAAGTAATACTGTAAATCTGAATGGAAGAAACCCCTAAGGAATCGGGGCGCCGTACATGTTGTTCTCCGTTTGACCTGGTACAACTTCCATCCTTGGTAGCTTGATACCACACACAGAGAGGTAGCCGGGTAGAAACCAGATCATTACGCTGCTGACTTTGTATATACGATATATGGAACTAAATAGGCATCACGGCGGTATTGAACGATCCTGGATTTGTTGGGCCGACGCAGCGACATAGTGATCTCTATCATATCCATCGAACAACAGGCATATGAGTGATGCATACACGATGTTGTTTCTAGCCTCACGTGGACGAGGGTAGTTAATTGAAGCTTGTTTCTAGAAATTGACCTTAGACACCCAAATAGTGATCATCCATATCAATTGTGGGTATTGACCGGTCTTGTGCTTGACGCGTAGTCCTGTGTTACCATCCCACCTGGGCAGTCTATCACCAGCTTGGGCTGGCAGCAACAAGGACAAATGATTCAACAAAGAGGCGCAGCATGTGATCATCAACCTCGTTACATTATCCTCTAACCTAGGCACAATATGAACATAAAGGGATCTCTCATGCTTGGTGCAATGTGTGTGTCCCCCAGTTGTAACATCACGAGCTTCGCCACGGTTACCTAGACAACGTCAATATTGAACGAGTATTGCGGAAGCATTTTGTGCGTTAGAATACAAGGTGTGTTACGAAACATGGAATCCACTCAGCAGTTGACCACCGGACGACGCAAGTCGGAGGGCATCGTGGCAACACTATCACACTGATGGAACATATGACACATAGAGGCAACCCGAAGCAAACACCCGGTCTGTATCGTATCGCCGTCAATAGGTAGGTAGGTAGTGGTCGTGTGTGGTTCAAAAGACATTCCGATTCATCATAAGACGCCGACCATGGCTCAAAATCTCCCATACGAGTCAAATCACAATCCAGCATTCAGGGACGCTTGTGCTGCCGTAATAATAGCCCTGAACCTGGCATTCATCGATGAATCGCTTGTACCCTAGTCACTCGCCGCTGCCGCCGCCGAAAGTTCCGGTCTCGAATCCCATCCGTAAACAGTGTTCCATCGCTGGTCCTCTGTGGACTTGCCCTGGTCGAGATCGATTTTCGCCAACCGCTGCATGAATGGGTGGGGGAATAAGAAATATCATCAAACGAGAAGCTCAGGCGTGCAGAGCCTTCGGGGTTGGGATTTGACGTCTTTTTGAATTCAATGCCTCAAAGCAAGGCAATTTGCTTTATCCTTGCCTCGACCAATGCAGCCAAATGAGAACCGCCCTCACTACCAACTCCAGCCCGAAGCCCTTTTTTTATATCGAAGATGGGTACAGCATGACGCGAACAGAAGCACCGAAGGACTTGGTGGGGAGAGGGGAGGTGAACTTGGCGCGGACGACGCCGGAGTTGCCTGGTGTAGAGCGTTAGCCAGTGTTCGGGCTGTGACAAGTCGAAATGGATTTACCGTGTGGCCGGGTGACCTTGCCCCAGATGACACGGATCTTGGTGCCCCGGATCTCCTTCTGGCCCCGGTAGACGAAGGCGACCTTCTTGCCGAGGTAGAAGCTGGATAGATGGTCAGTATCCAAGCTGACTCGAGAACCCCCATCCCCTCATGAAGAAACATACTTGGCGCCCTTGGTGTCGTCAACGCCCTCAATCTTGATCAGGCTGGTGGCAGGGCGGGTAGTGTGACGAGAGCGCTGGTAGCTCAGGTGACGTCCCCTATACCATTATCGTCAGTCCAAAATTCCATCGTATCGGTGTCGTGCCGTGGCTTCGCTGAATTTCGAGATCGGAATTTCGAGATCGGTGTGCTCGGCGGATCGAGCACAAAATCTCATCTCGCGCATGCCAGAAGGCGGGTGAAGGAGTACTCACTTGACGTATACTGCAGAACGAGTTAGCAAAGTCCCAAGTCAATATTCAATTCCCAGATTCAAAGCCGCATCGGCTCCTCGTGGGCGGACGGGAAAGACTCACGTCGGTGACCGGCTTCCGAAGGCATTGTGACTGTGTTCTGGCTTCCGCCCTCTCAAGCAACCTGGGGGTTAGTAGGGAATTGTCTTAACAAAAAGACCGTTCCGTGTTGCTGGTGCGCGTCGTTGGTGGTGATCTTGTGGTCGGGCTGAGGAGGAGTGGATGCGATGTGGTGTGCGCCGTCCCTAGCCCGAAAACTTTGTGCCCTTGGATCACGTGTGAGCTTAGGGTTCTATTTTGTGCCAGCCGCATGAATTTTTCCAAAACCGCCACAATTGGGGGGGGGGAAGCCACACCCGATGTCAGCTAGCCACCAGCCACAACCCCAAACTGTCGGCCCCACGCGCCGCTGAGGGCCGGATGAGGCTGTCTCCGGCTTAACGCCGTAGCTGGCCTGTGCCACGTCCATTCGACTGCCGAGCGGAGCTGCCCCATCCAACTGGGTGGTTGAACCAGCTGGATAAATGCTGGCTCGCTGGGTAATTATCCCGAGCGTGGAGAGCTATGATGTTGACAAATCAAGGTTGCCTGGGGGAATATCTTGAAATGGGTTCATGAACCATGCTCATGCTGCCTTGATATCAATACGTGGGCCATTATGCTTTTAGTCTGGGACTTTGTGAAAGACGAGCTCCCTGAGAGTCTACCGCGAATATGCTGTCAACAAGGGAGAATTTAAAGCATGAATGTAGCTGGGTTGATGCCATCGTCTTGCCCAAGTACAGGTTCAGTAAAGTCGCACTTGTGGAGGCACACAGTTCCCAACTACCATAAAAGGAAATTCCCTCAACTCGTTGAATGCTGGATCCTGATCGTGCGGTTTGTCTTGAACGACTGGATGGAGTAGCGTCTACGTTTTCCGCCCCAATGGCTTCTTCCAGAAGATCAAGCCGACACCGGGGAGGGGAGGGGTTGGTGCGGATAACACAACACGATCCTGGGCCGAGTCGGACATCAAAGTCCGAGGGATTGGGCGATTCATTCACGTCTCGAGAACCTGAAAGACGGAGAGGGAAGCATGCTTTTATGTGGCTATCAGATAGCCAGGCCCCGTACCGTCCCAGGGTCTCATCCATGGCAGAGGTTGGGGTTGTTGAGACGTCGCCGCTAGCTAGACGGTGCGCCAAGGTAGGGATCAGGGGCTGCGGTGGGCCTCGACGGGCAAGTCGAACCGCTGCGTGTCACTGGGAGGACCCCTTGTGCAAAACTCGGTACCTCTGGAGAGAAGCATCCATGAGAGACCGCGGTTGGGCCGCCGAAGCAGATACTCATATGCAGATATACCGACGCCGAGGCCAACGGTATGTTTGGGCTCTACAAGCCGCCAGGCGGCCGTTCCAAGAGTGGGCGCAACCTTCAAAGGCTCAGATGCGTCTCAGGTTGGCAAATAGCGAGACAGGAAAGGTCTAGGATCGGCCGTCCCGTCCAACGGAAGACTGTCCGCTGGGCAGCGGCAACAATACCGACCAGAACGAACAAGAGAGAGACAGCTTGATAATCGACCCCCAGTGCGACTTGGGGTGGACCAGGACTGTTCCGGGTGCGTTGGGGTGCGCCAGACACCTCTGGGCGGTGGCGGCCAATGCCCCTCTCTCACCCTCGCTCGCCGAAGCCAGGACTCGGTGAGGAATCGATGTCCGGGCAGGCCGGCTGGCTGACAAAGAAGTTGGATGGATGCAGTGATGTTTAGTTGCAAAAGCAAGCTGCTTCGTAATGCTCACGGCACACAGCACATTGCACAAGTACCTATCAACATGTGCCGCCTTGAACAATCACGAGAGGAAAAGAGGAGAAGGGGAGGGAGGGAAGAAGAGGAGAGATGATGATACATGTTCATGATGGCAATGGATGAGATGAGACAAGCTCCTGGCTTGAAGATGTGGAAACACCATACGTCAACTCCACGACATCCAGTAAGACGTCGAGATGGGTCCATGCCATCCATTCGTTGCCCCCAAACCCGCGGAGACCATTCGACCGCCTGCATGCCCGTGACTGACCAGCAAGGGGGACGATGGAGGTACTGTGCCGTTTTTGCATATCCGTCCGGTGAAAACAGGCAAAAAAGAATTACGCAGAAAAAAAGAGCGAGGATCCGGGAATCAAGTCACCGAGCGCTGGGCATGTATCTTTAAACCTGGCGCTTGGACAGGCGTGGGATTTGGATTTTTCGGGGCGGGAGGGGGAGGGATAGACATGGGGTGGGCATCACGGCTTTACTGCATGGAGCCAGGTCAAGCACCTCGAAGGGAGCTTCAGCCAGTGTAACAGTGGGTGCCCGCCCACACCTAAGGTACTCTACCTGCCCGCCCAGCACTGGCAGCAGCCCCCAGCGCCCGGCCTTACCCACCCACCTTAGGGACTGCATCATAGCCCCGTCGCTCACGCAGCCATTAGCTCCCCGACTCTGCATGCTCGTCATAAAACCTTCCAGGCCTGCTGCCCGCAAACCTCAGCGTCACCTCTTCCTCAGATCCTCTTCTGCTGTCCTCCGAGTTTCCCTCCATCTACGACTGCTCGGCTTGGTCCTCCGTGGTCCAACTCACTCGACTTTTTCTCCTCTTGCTTCTCGTGTTGCTTCCCCTCCCTCAATCCCTCAACATTCCCAACCGCAATCATGGACCCGTAGGTGCTATCTAGAAACCCCCACCATGATTCTAGCTTGCTCCCTCGCCGACAGCAGCTCGCCCTTGGGTGCCAGTTTGCGCCCTCGGTCCTTTGGTCGTGTCGGAACATATTTTCGCTGACTACGCGTTTTCTCTCAGGTGTATGGAGCTCAAGCAAAACACCACCATCGTCGTCCTCGGCGCTTCTGGTGATCTTGCGAAAAAGAAGACGGTGGGGAGCTCTCCCATCCTCGCCCCTCATTTGTGCCTTGCGCTAACATGCTTGTCTTTGCTTCATGATAGTACCCTGCGCTGTTCGGTCTGGTAAGCTTCACTCTTGGACGCTCGGTAAGATAACTCCTTGGCTAACATTGCCTCCAGTACCGAAACCAGTTCCTCCCTCAGGATGTCAAGATCGTCGGATATGCCCGCACCAAGATGGACCACGAGGAGTACATTAGACGCATCAAGTCATACATGAAGACCCCCACAAAGGAATCTGAGCAACAACTCGAGGAGTTCTGCGAACTCTGCACCTACGTCTCCGGCCAGTACGACAAGGATGAGTCGTTCCAGGTTCTCGAGCAGCATCTCCAGGACATCGAGAAGGGTCGCGCCGAGGCCCATCGACTCTTTTACATGGCCCTGCCTCCCAGTGTTTTCACCATTGTTTCGCAGCACCTGAAGAAGGTGTGCTATCCCACGAAGGGCATTGCGCGTGTCATTGTATGTAATCTCCCTCGCCGCCTGTGGACAGCTTGTTAATACGTTGAATAGGTTGAGAAGCCCTTTGGCAAGGATCTTGCCAGCTCCCGTGAGCTGCAAAAGTCACTGGAGCCTGATTGGAACGAGCAAGAACTGTTCCGAATTGACCACTACCTGGGCAAGGAGATGGTCAAGAACATCCTGATTCTCCGATTTGGTAACTCATTCCTGGGTGCCACATGGAACCGTCACCACATCGACAACGTTCAGATTTCCTTCAAGGAGCCTTTCGGCACTGAGGGCCGCGGCGGCTACTTTGACGAGTTCGGCATCATTCGCGATGTCATGCAGAACCATCTTCTCCAGGTCCTCACTCTCCTGGCCATGGAGCGACCCATCTCATTCAACGCCGAGGACATCCGTGACGAGAAGGTCCGCGTCCTCCGTGCCATTCCCGCCATTGAGCCCAAGAACGTCATCATTGGCCAGTACGGCAAGTCGCTCGATGGCAGCAAGCCCGCCTACCGCGAGGATGACACCGTCCCCAAGGACTCTCGATGCCCCACCTTCTGCGCCATGGTTGCGTACATCAAGAACGAGCGATGGGACGGAGTCCCTTTCATCATCAAGGCCGGCAAGGCGCTCAACGAGCAAAAGACAGAGATTCGAATCCAGTTCAAGGACGTCACTTCGGGCATCTTTAAGGACATTCCCCGAAACGAGCTTGTCATGCGCATCCAGCCCAACGAGAGTGTCTACATCAAGATGAACTCGAAGCTTCCTGGTCTGAGCATGCAGACCGTTGTCACCGAGCTTGATCTGACCTACCGCCGACGATTCTCGGACCTCAAGATTCCCGAGGCTTACGAGTCTCTTGTGCTCGACTGCCTGAAGGGCGACCAGTCCAACTTTGTCCGTGACGACGAGCTGGACGCCAGTTGGCGAGTCTTCACTCCTCTGCTCCACTACCTGGACGAGAACAAGGAGATTATCCCCATGGAGTATCCCTATGGTAGGCGACATGCATGGTCGGCATTGAAGCGTAACTGACAGTTCTTTTCAGGATCTCGCGGCCCCGCTGTCCTCGACGACTTCACAGCCTCGTATGGCTACAAGTTCAGTGACGCTGCCGGTTACCAGTGGCCCACGACCACTGCCACCCCCAACAAGTTGTAAGTGATGGGCCAGCATCCTGTATGCTCGACCCAGGTTAAAGGCAAGGAATCAATCGGACTAATTTGGCACCAAGTTAATGACGCCTCCCGTGCGACAAGAGTCGCGACCGTCTTCGGACTATGATATCCCGAGCCTTGAGAGGCGAGCAAAAACCAACGGATGATGATCTCTGTAAAATTGGCGAGAACGGGAGGGGTTCTGGCGAGATAATGGACACATGCTTGTTGGGTTTATTAGATGCAACTACGCGGGGCTTGGCTCAGGCTTTGCGTTATGAAAGGGTAGATTAAAGAAGATTCTCAATCTCAACCTTGAACGGACAGCACAGTACAGTGCAGTGTTGCACAAACAGGCGAGATCTCGACGATCAAGTATCATGCAATTCTTACGTATCCCGGCGGGGGAGGTTTCCAGAAGTTGGAGATACTCTGGACCCTGAACGCCACAGCCGTCACCAAAAGGAAGCGACGGGAGTGACGGAGTGGTTGTGCCCGTCGTGGAGTGATTTTGATGGCGATAACGTGCATAATCCCCTTTGGCGCACGTTATGCACGGTTTGTACATGTGGCCCTTGTGCTCGCCTCAAATTATGCACGGTCCCCAATCTCACATGACCTGGTCTGTTACCCCAGCGCCCTCTCCGTCCTTTGGTGGTAACCGGGGGAAAATCGAGAGAGGCTGCCCTGCGCATCAATCACAGTCCTTCACCATATCCTTCTTTCATCACCCTTCTCGATCGCGTCGTCCCCTACTCGAACGCCCTCTCGCTTGAACCCTTCAAGACCATCGCGAATATTGAAATACAGACCTATTCTTGACGACTCCTGAATCGCGTTACGCTCGCTACCTAAATCTTCGACTTTTTCGCCGCGCCTCGCCTCTTGATCCGCTCGCGAGACTGCCTAACCCGACGAGCAACCAGCGAAGAGGACAGCGACACACCCCTTCAACACCTAGAGTCTCGAATTGATACGGACCTCCTTTGCGCGCAGATTTCGCTGCTCGGTGCAGACGATTGCGACTGTCATGCAGCACCGGGATCGCCGATAAAGAGATCCCGCCTGCCTCTCATGCCACACAGGAGCAGATAAACGACACTGCGAGAAAGATTTTCTACACCCTCTAGAGACGTCGACCTCTTTTCAGTCTGGCTCGGGGAGCACCTGGACTAGGGACGAGATAGTGGATGCCGGGCGTCATCAGCATGGAGAATGGCGGCCAGAATGGCGCGCGCTCTAACCACGACATAGACTCAACGCTCAATGGCGTGAACGGCGCGGGCGCTGATGGGCATCAGAATGCATTGGACAAGGGAAAGGCCGTATCTGGCGGCGATGCCAGCGGTGCCATGGTCAATGGGAGCGCCATCAGCGGTCCTCTGGTGAACGGCTCTCGACCAAATGCGCCAGCATCAGACCAAAACCCGAGAATGAACGACCTCCCCGACGAGATCGTCCACATCACTCAGGGCTACATCTCCCTGTCGACATTTCTTACACGACTAGCGCAATCCACTCACAACAACCTCGAAGATCAAATCACCAAAATGGCCAAGATGCCCCTTCCCGTAGCCGCCATGAACGGGAACTCTTCAATACCGAACAATGACATGGACGACATGTCGAACGAGAACATTATCAAAAAGAAGTCGATCCTAGACTTTGCGTACAAGGAGCATCAAAGATGGGTCAAGGCCCTCGTCATCACGGAATGGAGCCGCAAAGCAGAGATGGTCAGCAAACTCATTGACTTGAGAGCCCACATCATGAAGCAACAGGTTCTCTGCGACTCAGCCTTTGACACTATGGTCAATGTCAAGAGGGACTTGACATTTGCGAGAATGCCAAGCCCTGATTTGAAAACAGCCCTCCAGGTTTTGTCAACAGGGAAGGCTGCCTGGATGCCTGATGTAAGTGCCATCATTCTTAGGGAAAGGCTGCAAACTGACCTGATGACCAGCTTCAATACATTGAGCCGCCACCTTTGACCTTGCAGGAGCAATCCCAGTGGATGAGTGATGTCAACACCCTGCTATCACTCAGGCTAAACCTGGAAGACTTTGACAAAATCCCGTACCACTTCAGGGACTATGATATCAAGTCAGGAAGAGTCACCTTTAAAGTTCCAGGCGAATTCGAGGTCGATCTCACAATCGCGGATGAGGATTTCGAGAAGCAGTTTTGGTTCATCGACCTAAGGTTCACCTTCAAGCCATCGGCAGCATCAATTCCCGAATCCCTCAAGGACTACTTGGAGAGGCACGTGAACGGAGTCCTCAGCACAGAAGGGTTGCTAGGCTGCTACCAGTTCCTGCATGAGCTGGTGCTCACTCACAAGCTCAACGAACTGAGACGTCAAGCCAACCAACTGAGCAAAGGCTCCTGGACCGGCACTCTCAAGGTTGAGCCGCTCAACCGAGCCTTGGCAATTCAGTACTGGACGTCTCGGGCACCGCCAACTAGCCCCAAGAGCTGGGTGCTGGTTGCTGTGAACAGTGGTCGAAAGGCAAATGGCGAAGCAAATCCCAAGTCATCGAGTTTCCTGCAAGCAAAGTGGTATCGGGACAACAAGGAAGTCAAGGATGTGGAAATACCCTTTGATGCCAACAACCTATCGGCAGAGGCGCTTCTAAGGACAGTTATCGGCCTTCACATCGATTTCCTCCTCAGCAGCATTCACGACAAGCTCCTGGCAACGCCTCGTTTCCGCAATCGCGAAGCTGCCATGGTTCTGCGCAACTCTCAGGAAGACCCAGCTGCGTCCTCTCTGTCCATGCAGGTTGGATACAAGGATAGCATCTCGCTGCTCATCGAGCCGACGACTGGTGTCTTTGCTGTCAAGCCACATTCAAAGTTCATTTATCAGCACGAGCTTCAACTCAACAACGGGAAGAATCCTGCAGATGATGGCGTGGCGTGCCTGGAAAACGTGAGGTGCGCGATCATGGAAGAAGAGCTCAACCGCCGAGGAAGCACGATGGGATGGAGCGTTAAGAAGTGCCCACTAAACAACGAAGAGCTGAGGTCTGCTACCAAGAACCGCGAATGGACAAAGACCATCTGGCTCCAGAGAGCTGGATGGAGGCCTACATGGTTCATCATGGTGGTACTGAGTCTGAGCGGTGACGAATGGTGGCTGCTTGAAGTGTGAGTTGACCTTGAGCCGCGCCAAATAGAACCTTGCTAACACGGACAACAGGGACCGTAACACTCCCGGCCCAGTGGTGAAACTAACAACAAAGCTTCCATTCAACAAGGGCTATCCTAGCCTCCACAACACTTTCTGGAACAACATGACGGTATTTGCCACGGGTATGATCGCCCAGGCAATAGACATGCGCGAGCTCCACAAGCAACAGATCAAGTTCAAGCCCAACGAGACTAAGAGCTGGTCTCTCCCGCGACAAGTTCGGCTTCCCTCGATCGAGATTGCTCTCTCGGGCATCTTCCCCTCGATGGTGTTTGACAGCTCCGAGAGGGAGAGCAGCAAAGCCTCAGGCAGTAAAGAGTTGGAGCAACTAGGACTCGCCTCGATTACACAACCTGCGACTGGACTGAAGCTCTCGACGATAGAACCGTGGGCGAATGATATTGTGTCGATCAGGTTCAAGGGGGCTCAGCTCCCTGAGACGGAACTCGCGGCTGCAGAGGGTGACAACCCCCAGGATGTCCAGCCAGATGCTCCCTTGGTGTGCATATCGGACGCCATCATCAAGGTCCGCAGACCGGCCAAGTTCACCTCGATCAAGGGTGCTCTGGTCGGTCAAGATGTCTCGTACAACCTTCTCAAGGGCGAGTTCCGGCTGCGGATGCGCCACAGTCTTGGGCAGCCAATACTGGAGAGTTTGAAGTCGCGGGTCAAGGCAGTCGATCGCTTTGTCAGCTTTGTCGAGTCTATGGATAAGGCCAGGGGGTCTATCCAGAGCGAAACAGTGAGCCTTCAAGAGGTTGTGTTCTCTTACAAGGATCAAACCAATGACTCACTCAACGACACTACCGCGACGGCGCGCAGATGGAGGGTGGCGCTCAATCTGTCCAAGGATGTTATCGACATCAAGATGGAGAAGGGCAACCCTCATCTTCGAGTGGTCGACCTGATGCAGAACCTCGTCAACAGTGACGGCGGAATCGAGGCTCTCATGGCCTGGCTACCTACCTCGCTACCAGCCCTGGAGGCGATTCAGAGGACGGAAGAAGCCTGGGCAGGCATCAAGGCGCGGAACCAGGGACGATTCCAGTTCTCAATGAACTCGCTCGAGTGGATGACTCTGGATTACTTCATCTCCGGGCCAGGACAGGTACAGCGCCGAGTTTCCTTCGAGGGCCGGATCAAGAGCCGCCGAGGGGAGCCATGGTGGCACATATGGCGTGTGCCCGTGGCTAATGAGACAGCGGTGCTCAACGACGATCTCACGGCGGCTCTCAAGCACGTGTGGGAGGGCAAAGGTGACGACTGGACCGGCCTGGTGACGAGTGCGGTAGGCGGACCGAGCAAGGGCGTCGTGGGCATCTTGAGGGCCATTGACGACGCCATGCGATCGATGACGGGCCAGGGCAATTCGGAGGTGGTTGTCCTGGAGTAGTAGAAGAAGGAGAGAATGGTGTCTAAAGCGCTGGGTGGTGGGTTTTACACTTGGGACTTTTCGGGGGGGGGGGGGGGGTTAGGGGATTTAGAACAGCGGCGAAAAAAGGATCAAACAAAGCGGGTGGTTGTGTTTTTGTGATAGCTTAATGATACCTCCAAATGAAACCAATGGAATGTTAGTTAAATGAGCCACGTTGCGTGTTGCATTTGGACATGGTTGTGATGGCGGCTGTCTTGGGGGTTGGAGGCAATGGGGAGGTAGATAATCAGGGGTTGATATCACTCATGCTGAACTGCCGACTGATAATGCCAACGTTCAGTCTTGATAGTTCTAATATGTCCTACCTGTGCTGTCTCCTGACTAAAGTATCAATCACATTCAACGGCCCGGTATCCCTACGATTCGAAAACCCAAAGTCATGGCATAGGCGTCCACGCAGGCGGCACTATCGTAGAGCCCAGTTTTGTCCTTCTATTCATCTATAATAATATACAGCTTTGCCTACCCAGACCAACTCTTCCCAACTTGGCAACCCCCCTTTTTATAATGCTATTTTCTTTTCTTCTTCATCGCCTTGAAACTCACCTAATACACACGTCCCGTCCTGCTCACTTAAAGTGCCGCACGGGAATCTTGTCGATGGGGACAACGGCAAAATCCTGCAGCTCATTCAAGTACTCAAGGCCAGTGGCGTCGAGCCCGGCCTTGGTCGCGATGGCGGTGTCGTAGCCGGCGCGGAGGCTGGCGATGGTCCCGATGCGGCTGTATGAGCCTCCCGCGACGGCGAGGCGGCCGTCGAAATGGCTGGTGAGCTCTTTGTGCGCGTCACGCAGGAGGTCGTGGTGCCCGACGTTGTGCTGCGGGATACAGTTCTTGGCGAAGCCGGCCACAGCGTGGCATGGCGCATCGCGAGGGATGCCGAGATGGCGCTCGAGGAGGTTGCGGGCTTGGAGGATGGCCTCGTCCTCTGAGGGGATCTTGACGCTGGGATCGTCGTAGTAGTGGCCACCCATAAGGACGAAGAGCTTGGTGCCGGCAGGCTCGTCGGCGGAGCGGACCTGGACGTCCGAGTCGAAGAAGACGCCGAGGGCATGCTCCGGGTTCGTCTCGGGGGCCACCGAATTGGGGATGAGGTAGCCGAGGCCCGGGGGCTTGATGTTCTCCTGGGGGAACCAGAGGTTGACTCTCATGATGGAGACGGAATGGGTGTTTGAGAAGGCCCGGAGCTTGTCAGGGGCAAGACTGGCCGTGTCCTGACTCGAGAGGGTCGAGATGATCTTGTCGAACCTCTGAGGCTGCTCGCTGGGCTTGGAGCTGGCGATCTAATCCGTGTTTCCATGTCAGCGAGTCCTCTAGGTGCAGAATACAAGTCTAATTACCTCGATCTTCCTGTTGTCCCGATCATAGGTCAGACTCTTCGCGTGCTCGCCCGTCTTGATGGTGACATTTGGCTGGCTTCGCAGAGCGTCAGCCATGGCTTGAGGCAACGTCTCCATCCCCGAGTCGCCAAAGTCGACCAGGGCGTTCTTCGGACTCAGCGCCAGCTTCTGGATCTCCTTGTCCTTGCCCAACGCCTCGAGGATCTCCTTCTCGGGCATGGGCATGGGACGCGCGTGCAGGCCTGGGTTCGGCAGGTACCAGCCCCAGTAGATGCGGTCGAGGACGGAACGGGCGCTCAGCTTATTGATGTCGCCGCCGTAGATGCCGTGCATCATGGCCGAGGAGATGGTGCCGGCCGCCTTGCGGCTGTTTGTGATCTTGTAGAGCCACTCGGCGACCGAGTAGTCCTCGTTAGGGAGCTGCCGCCGGCGAAACGTGTTGAGGGCGAGGGCGATGCCTGCGCCGATGCTCTGGAGGAAGAGGGGCTCGCGGAGGAAGTCGGTGATCGTAGCAAAGGGCGGCATAGTCACTAGGTGGTCGGGATAGTAGACGTAGCGCTGCTTGAGACCAGGGGAGCTGATTTTGAGGCCGAGATCGAGAGCCTGCCACCACCGAGTTAGCAGAGCAATGGCGTGTGCTGGAGAGCTTCAAGATGCGCGCACAAGGTCGTAGAGGACGAGGTCATCGTATCGAAAGGTATTTCCAGCCAGCGAAGTCAGAGATCGTGAGCCGCGCTCGAACAAGACGACGCCCTGCTTGCCCCCAACGTCGACGGGCACCCTATCCGTCTTGATCCATCCTCCGAGGCGGTCGGTGGACTCGTACAATGTGATGTTGGCGGTCGAGGGGAGCTTCTTGGCGAGGTAGTAGGCAGCCGAGAGACCGGTCAAGCCGCCTCCGAGGACGGCAATGTCGGCGTCCTTGGGCTCGGTGGTGTAGGCCCGTCGGCCGCTGATGCTCCGGAGATGGTTACGGAGAGCGTAGAGACTGCGATGGCAGCCATTGAAGCGGTGGGAGGCGGCGGCCGGGCTCAGGAGAGCAGCCGGGAGGGATCCTGCACGGCAGAGACTCATGACGAGGGCTCAATTGGTCATGGCCAAGGTGTTGGTCTCGTCACGAGATGGTGGAGTGTTGTGAGCTTACAGTGGGATGGAGTTTTGGCGGGGAGGCAGTCGAAGCTAGGTAGGTCCTGGTGGCATGAGCCGGTATTCATCCGTGCGTCGTTGACATCACAATATGGAGATGGATATTACAGATTGATATAGATTAATGTAGATTAGATGATAGATATATAGACAAGGTTCGTTTCATCCCAAGTCAATATAGTCATGGCACGTCAATCGAGATAGAGAAAACTCCGAGGCATGGCCATGGGCCCTTGTTTGCATTTCCACCCCCTCGCGCATCTGCTTTGAAGCATCTTCATGATGCGCGACCTTTGACCATCGTTCTCTGGTCTCTATGTACCTATATAGGGATAAACAAGATATGGCCCTGCCTCATGGCGAACTCGCAAAAGAAATCAAACTCCAAACTCCCTTCCATGCTCTTGCCACCCCGGCCAACGACATTAGAAAGCAGACCGTAGTAGTACATATCCTTCATTCACCATATCGTCCTCCACTCTGTTCTGTTTTGTTCAGTTCATCAGCCGTTGTCCTGATGGTCCCAGTCCTGGGACGGGACTGAGCCTTCAACCCTGGGTATCGTGTGATCTGATCTGCTTGTCGATCATCCCATCCCTCCAATCCACCCTTTTTTTGTTTTCATCTAACCAATCATATCAGTCTCCTGCTTGGTCTCCTCCTCTGCCTTGATGAGTTCCTCGCCAGCTTGCTCGTCCACAAACTTCCTCTCGCTGACGTGCTCCTCCTTGCCGTCTGCAGTCCAGACCTTATCCTTGAATCCTCCCTGCTGACCCTCCTCGTGCGCAAAGGCGCAGTGAGGGTTCAGGCATGGGTTGAACTTGCATTTTGTCTTGACATGCGTGAACTTGCAGTTGGCCGTTGTGCAGTCAGCTCCGTTGCGGCACAGGGGCATAGATGGATGCTTGAACGGGCAGCGCGGGTTCTGGCAGTTGGGGAAGAACTTGCAAGCCTGCTCGCTCTGGTGGGCAAGACGAGCCGCTGGTGAAGGATGTCGGGCAACGCATTTTCGGTTCTTGCAGGCGGCTCCGAAAGTGCAGATGTCGTTGACGTCGACCGAGACCCCGTGGGGCGCTGCCGGTGACTGGTGGGCAAACTTGCAGTCCTTGTTGGTGCAGTTGAGGTTGTACTTGCACACCATGTCTTCGGGGTTCACGGGCTCGCGCTTCTCTCCAGACATGTCCACATCCTCACCCTCACCCTCGCCCTCGGGTTTGTTGCTGCCTTGCCTGTCGTGGTGATGGTTCTGGCCCCTGCGGAAGTTGCCCCTGGGCGAGTTCTGTCCTCGCTCAAAGCCACCCTTTCCTCCTCGGCGATGTTGCCCGAATCCGCTTGGGGTTCCGCCGTTGGCCATGATTTGTTGCGAGAGCTGGAACATCATCTGGTTCTGCTGCTCGAGCATGGCCACGAGCTCCATCTGGTTGGGCGCGCCGCCCTGCATCATCCACTGGCCCTGGGGTCCGCCAGTGGCCATGGCGTTCAAGCCTGCTTGGAGGTTGGCAGCGCGGTTGTTGTTGCGGCCCATACCGCCTCGGCCTGTCCTGGGCCCGGTCGGGGGGTTGCGGCCGTGGGTGTTGATACGTTCACCGCCCGTCTGGCCTCTAACACGATGAAGAGCAGCGTCGCCAGCGCGGTCCATAGCCTTGTTAATCTGGCCAAACATGCGCTTGTCTCGTCCACCTCGTTGGTTTCCGTTTCGCATTGAGCGGGGGCCGGTTGGTCTAAGAAGAGTCAGTACATCTGAGGTCAAGCGCAAGGAAATAAGGGGAACATACGCATTCAATTCTGACACATCTCCAGCATTCATGTCGGTATCCATGTCGCCCGCACCTGCGCCTTCTTGAGAAGCGTCGGGCATTGAGCTACCACCATTGCCTTGAGAGTTTAGGGCATCGATCTGCTGGAACAGCCACTGGGAGAAGTCGCGGGTGCTCGGGTCGTCGGGTCCAAGGTTCAGGAGATCGCCAGAAAGCTCAGAGGCGATCTCGTCCTGGGTCTTTCCGTTGACCAGCATCAGGATGATGTACTCGGCCAGGGCGGAATCATCAGCGCCACCTGTTCCCCATCCAACCTCGACGAGCTTGGGCTGGATGGCGGCATTGAGAGCCTCCGCCAGGGGCGTGTTGAGGCTGACTTCGACAGGCATATTGAGCGAATGCGCCGTCGTGGGAGGGGAGTAGGGGATGGGAAAAGGCGGGTGGCGGGTGGTTTCGCCGCAGAGTCTAATCGAGACTTGGGCAGTCTTTCAGCGACGCGTTTTTTTCGATGGGCTTTGACAATTCGCGTCGCGTTAAAGGGAAACGGGTCGCAAGGCTGCAGAATATGCGTGGGCGCTTGCGCAAGGTTTTGTTTGTCGAGTTGGTGATGCTGCGTCGTCACACCGAGCGGTGATGAAGCAGGCTTTAAGGTTGGATTGTGTTGGAGTTGGCAAAAGCTCTGCCAGAGTCACGGAGAAGTCGTCGGGAAATGGGTCTGTCCGTCACGTGACACGAGGATCAGTCATTGTTTCCAGTTCCCTTGTCGAGTCGCCGTTTGGTTGGTAATAAACGTTGGATGGCAGAGGGCAAAGCCGCAAGATCAAGCTTTTTGATTCGGTTATTTCAAAAGTTTCTTTTACAATTGGTAATATTTATCGACCACGTCCAAACAAAGCTCAGCCGGGTCAAAGATGTGTTTGTCAGTGAACAGCCACAGCCACAGCCACGGGGGTACACCTGTGATGTTGCCACCATGGACCAGAAGATTCGGTGAGCAGCGAATGGTTGTCGGTGCAGTGATTAGTCATGCGTGCATATACCCAGCATTTGATTTTACTTTGTACGCACTGTTTTATGCAGCCTCAACACAACGCGAGCTAATCGACAGGAGGTTGCCGTGAAGCTATTTATGGCATCCATCCATTGATCTCTACCTAATCAAAGAGCGCTTTGCTCTCCTCTCACAAGATCAAGTCCCAAGACGTGTCCCGAGATGGCGTTCCTTTGTCCCACCCTCTTTCCATCTCCCCCGCAACTTGCCTAGATTGATGTTCAAACACCTCCACGCCTTCCATGTTCCAGTGCGGGGGACGACCATCCATGGATATTTACATGTTACATTTCTCCTCCTCCTCCTCCTCGCAACCCATCATGCTGCCATCCATCATGTTTGTCTATCTAGGGCTGCATCCTCCTCATTTACCAGATGATCCCTCCTCTGTCAAATAGACGAGGCCAGTGGCTCATTTGGGTGCATGCAGCAGCAAGATTGGGGGGCTGGGACTGCGAGAAGCCACCGAGACAACGACTCTGAGCTGCAGCAAGATACCTACAATGGAACGTGCCAAGTCGGTTCCCTTTTGCTCAGAGACGAGGCAATGAAGTCGTCCCAACCAGTCTTTTGGAGCATCCGAATGCCAAGTGTGAAAGTAACGTGAGAAATCGCCTGGAAACTGCACAGTCGAAACACGTCGAGAAACATCATGTCCAATGAATGGCATCAGCACCAGCATCACAGCTGCAGTACAACGCCAGCCTCGCTGAGTCCCCCGCCGCCCAGTCCAGCCGCTGCAAGTCGCCGGTCGCTGACGCCGCTGACTTTGGCGCCGCGGCTCAGCCCATTTTTTGGCGCTGTCTCGACCTCTTTTCCACTGAACAGACAAGAGGTTGGGTCTCAGCTCATCTCCCGTCTGCTGTGCATCTACTTCAAGCACGGCTGTCGCAAATATAGCAATGGGCGCACACACCGACCTCTAGGATTCGTCTGGTCTCTCTATCTGCCGCAAGCCTCTTTCACATCCAAGCCGTCCATTCTCCGACATCACGGGTCCCTGCGAGGTCCTGTCAATCCCCGCCCCCTTCCTTGTCTCCTGTGAATCCTACCTCTGCATCCAATCTCAGCTCAGACGACGCCGTCATCTGCCATCAAATTCAACGACAGCAATAGTCATCATCACTTAATACTCTCCATTACTATCAAAAGTTCTCGCTTTTTCATCTCGAAAACAGCAATCGCAACCTCTCGGGTGGTCGTGTAACGTTGCGGCTGTGCCACATGGTCGCCCGGGACATCGTAGCCTGGCCGTCCATCACATCACAATCTGCCCCCAAATCAGGCTCGGCACGATTGCTTCACGCTTATGCCGCCCTGCAAGGTGCCGGGGAGAAACTAGCGCCAATCCTTCTGCCCTGCTGCCCTGCTGCAAACGCCCAGAGAAACGAGTGACAAGCCTCTCCCGCGTCTCTAGGCCAGGGCCCCCTAGCGGAGGTTGAGTGGAGGATCGACGTCGGGTCCCGTCCCTATTTAACTGACGTCCCCGTAATCCTCTGGACTCGGCTCGGCACTTAAATCTCACCTACCGGCCTTGGTTCTTATATCTCTGCAACCGTCTCTACGGCCATCTCTTGAATAACATCTTGTCTTCTGCATCCTTTACTATCTTTCGCGATGTGGTCCAAGGCCCTCGTTGCCGTGGCCGCCCTCGCCCTCACCCCCGTCAACGCCATATGGCCCATCCCCAGAGAAATCTCCACGGGAGACAAAGCTCTCTTCATTGATCAGAGCATCGAGATCACCTACAATGGGGACTTTGTACGCTGGACTTCTCCTCTCCCTGGACTTGTTGCGCAGCTAGACACTAAGACCATGTTTGACGAGCAGATGCCCTACACTTACCAGTACTCCCCAGCCGCTGGCTCAAACTTTAGCAGCAAGCAGATCGTCCAGGCCGGCATTTCACGCGCCCTGCAGGCCATCTTCAAGGACAACTTTGTACCTTGGAAGCTCCGTCCACGCCACTCTGACTTTGAGCCTGCCCTGGAGGGCAAGAAGTGGGTAAAGACGCTTGAGATCACACAGACTGAGGAAGACGACAATGCCACCTTCAAGCCACTGGCCGGCGAGGTCGACGAGTCCTACTCGCTTACCCTCTCTGAGAATGGCGAGGCCGTCATCAAGGCCAAGTCTTCCACTGGTTGCCTGCACGGCCTCGAGACCTTTGTCCAGCTCTTCTTCAAGCACAGCTCCGGCACGTCTTGGTACACTCCGCACGCCCCCGTCACCATTAAGGATGAGCCCGTCTATCCCCATCGAGGTATCCTTCTTGATACCGCCCGCTGCTTCTTCGAGGTGGAACACATCAAGCGCACCATCGACGCCATGGCTTGGAACAAGCTGAACCGCCTGCACCTCCACATCACAGATTCGCAATCCTGGCCCCTTGAGATACCTGCTCTGCCCAAGCTGGCTGAGGAGGGTGCCTACCGCAAGGGCCTTTCCTACTCGCCCAAGGATATTGCCGATATTTACGAGTATGGTATTCACCGTGGAGTCGAGGTGGTCATGGAGATTGACATGCCCGGCCATATCGGCGTCGTCGAGCTAGCCTACAAGGACCTCATTGTTGCGTACAACGAGAAGCCCTACCAGTGGTGGTGCAAGCAGCCTCCTTGCGGTGCGTTCCGCATGAACAGCAGCGATGTGTACGACTTCCTCGACACACTGTTTGGTGATCTCTTCCCCCGCATCTCGCCCTACACGGCCTACTTCCACACTGGTGGAGACGAGCTTAACCACAACGACTCGATGCTCGACCCGGGCGTTCGATCCAACGAGACCGAAGTATTGGCTCCTCTGCTGCAAAAGTTCCTCGACTACGCGCACGGAAAGGTCCGCGATGCTGGCCTCACACCCCTGGTGTGGGAGGAGATGATCACTGAGTGGAACATGACCCTCGGCAAGGACGTCGTTATTCAGTCCTGGCTGGGTGGCACCGCTGTCAAGGACCTGGTTGCGGCTGGCCACAAGGTCATTGACAGCGACTACAACTTCTGGGTAGGTTGATTTCAGATGACAGTTGGCGAGCTTTGCTGATCCTATATCCAACAGTACCTCGACTGCGGCAGAGGCCAGTGGCTCAACTTTGACAATGGCCAGTCCTTCCAGACTTTCTACCCCTTCAACGACTGGTGCGGCCCCAGCAAGAGCTGGCGCCTCATCTACTCGCACGACCCCCGAGCAGGCCTGTCTGAGGAGGATGCCAAGCTCGTGCTCGGCGGCGAGGTAGCGGTTTGGTCCGAGACCATCGACCCCGTCAACCTCGACTCTCTGGTGTGGCCACGTGCAGGCGCTGCAGGCGAGGTGCTCTGGTCGGGCCGTACCGACGCCTCTGGCAAGAACCGGACACAGTATGATGCCGCACCACGGCTGGCCGAGATGCGCGAGCGCATGGTGGCCCGTGGTGTGGGTGCTTCGCCGGTGCAGATGCCATTCTGCACACAGGGCGGCCCGGAGGAGTGTGCTTATTTCGAGCCCTAGATACGGTGATGAGAGATTTTGTACATACCAGTTTCTATTCTATTTCAACAGATTCAGCATTTTTACAGTTCAACCAAGACGAGCATTGTCTGAAACTTGACGACAAGCATTGGTGTATAAGATGGTGATACTCTAGCGGCTCCGGGGCGGGGCCGGACCCTCGGTGGAGCGGGGTCCCCGGCTCCGCATCTTGTGGGGTAAGTCCGGGGCGAATGTTGCACCGGTCATGTCCTGTGGGCGGGCCGCCGGGATCATACAAGTTCCCGGACGTTGCATAGGGTTACAATGCTAACATGTGACAAGGGGCCTACCTCGCGTCTGATCGTCTAGTCCGCTTGGCATCGGGATGTGTCTCTCTTTCGTAATGGGTGGAATGGGATTGGGAGGAGGTCGAGTTTCCGCATCGGGCATCCTGATCGCGGGCTCGGCATTCAGCCACAGGAACAAGTTCACGTGCTGTTGTTTGTTTTCTATGAGTCTGAGGTGTGAAAGAAGACATTGGACAAATTGTTGGTGTCATCACGTCAGTTCTCACTGTGATATAAACAGTAGATGATAACAAGGCAGCATACAACGACTACACCTTGGACAAGATCAATTGATGCCAACAAGTGCCGCTCTACACTCCAGGTTGAAAGCCGTTTACCCCACCATCTGATCTCAAACTCTGCCGCACACCCATGGCCATGGCCATATGCATCTCCAACCGAGCCCCTCACCCTTCAGCCAAAAGCGCCTCGGCAAGCCAGCCAGCCTCTTCCCCCGCAATAACTGAGACATCTGAAAAAGGTGACGTCTTGCCGTGTCTATTTGCAGCGTCTACGGTGGCTCGGTCCATCTTGACGTATCCGACGGAGGGCGGTGTCTCGTGCGGATAGGCTGGGGTCGGTGCAGATCTTGTTACACTCTCCCCCGGGTTATCGAGGTCGGGTCGGACCTGTGTCATGGTATTTATGTATAGGCCTGGTTCCCACGGGCTGGTTTTTGCCTTTGATCTTTTTCTCAAAGTTTGTCATACATCAATTGGCTCCTAGCTTAATTGACCTGTCATCTTGTCTTGAAGCAGCCTTATCAAGTCGCATCATAACATCATATCACCATGGGCCTTGTTGAAACTTTCATGGAGCAGGCCTCCTTCAAGGCCGTCTTGCTCATCGTCGCCGCCTTGTACACCATCTACTACATCGGATGCCGCATAGATGAACACATACGGATCCGTCGCCTCGGGCGCTATGGACCATATCTAAGATCCTACGCTCCATGGGGTGAGTGAGCCCCTCTGCACAATGACCTCTCCTAACCTCATCTCCCAGGTCTCGACCGCTTGGTCAAGTTCGTCTTCTCGACGGCAAAGCACCGAAACATGGAGGTCTGGCGCGACTCCATCTTTGGCGCCCACAACTCGTGGACCGTCGAGTCGCGGCTCCTCGGCGTCCGCACCATCTTCACTGCCGACCCTGCAAACGTCAAGGCCATCCTCGCGACGCAGTTCGGCGACTACGGCAAGGGCGAGCCCTTTCACCGCGAGTGGAGCGACTTTCTCGGTGACAGCATCTTCACCACCGACGGCGCCCAGTGGCATGCCAGCCGGCATCTCATCCGGCCGCAGTTCACCAGGGACCGTGTGAGCGACCTGCACTGCTTCGAGTCGCACGTCCAGACGCTGTTCAAGGCCATTGCCAATGGGGGGCCGCTACTAGGTGAGGGCCAGGTTGTGAATATGGATGGTGTGGATGGAAAAATGTTGGATATCAGTGATCTCTTCTTTCGCTTCACTCTTGACGTGACGACCGAGTTTCTCCTAGGTTCAGACATCAAGTCTCTGACGTACGTATACAACCATCCAGTGTGCAAATAGCCTCTGACACATGCAGAAACCCGAGGCAAGAGTTCGCAGAGGCCTTCAACGAGATCCAGCACATCCAAAACATCGTCGCCCGCACCGGCAAGCTCCGGCACTTCTACCCCAAGCCCCGCTTCTGGCACTGTCTCCGCCTCGTGGATAACTTCATCAACAAGTACATTGACCGGGCGCTGCGTCTGAGCCCCGAGGAGCTCGCCTCCAAGTCCAAGGACGACCACGGCTACACCTTTCTTCACGCACTGGCCGGCTTCACGCGCGACCGCAAGGTCCTTCGGGATCAGATCATCGCTGTGCTCCTTGCTGGACGTGATACTACCGCTTCGACGTTGTCATGGGCTCTCTATGAGCTTGGTCGTTATCCTCATGCTGTCGCCAAGCTACGTGCTGAGATCCTCTCTATGCTGGGCCCGAACGAGACTCCCACCTATGAGCATCTCAAGAACATGCCCTACCTCAAATCGATCCTCAACGAGACTCTCCGTCTATACCCATCCGTTCCTTTCAACGTCCGCATAGCTCTCAGGGACACAACCCTCCCCCGAGGCGGCGGCCCCGACGGCTCCGAACCCCTTCCGGTCCTCAAAGACTCGCCCGTGGCATACTCGACGCTCGTGATGCAGCGCCGCTCAGATCTGTACCCCCCCGTGACGGAAAAGTTTGCCGATCCCCAGATCTTCAGCCCGGAGCGGTGGGCGCACTGGTTCCCCAAGCCTCACGAATACATCCCCTTCAACGCGGGCCCGCGCATCTGCATCGGTCAGCAGTTCGCCCTCACCGAGATGAGCTACACCCTCTGCCGCATGTTCCAGAGGTACGAGCGCGTCGTGAGCTACATGAAGGACGTCGACGGCGGGGAGCCGCTGCTCAAGGCGGATATTGTGCTGTCGCCGGGGCAGGGTGTAAAGGTGGCTTTCTGGGAGGCTCGGCCTTGAAGCTTGCGTGTGTATCGAATTGAATTTTTGCTATTATCCAGGGCTAGAGTGTGTTGAAAGCTTCAATTTTCTCTTTTTTTTTTTTCATCATGTAAAACTTGCTAAATGCATCGTCACTGTTAACCCCTATTCAATATCCAACAACTTGGCCCAATACATTCCCACTCATATCTCGCCTAACCCAATCTACTTTCTCCCAAAGCTATCTTTCACAGCCTTGCCGAATCTCTGAATAGCCTTGTTCATGTTCTCGGGCGTCGCCGAGGCGTAGGTGGCTCGGAAGTACAGTCCGGGTGGCGGCTTGTCCTTCTCGGTCAGGAACCAAGAGCCCCTGGCGACGAGGACGCCACTCTCGATGCACGAGTTGAAGATTTCCTCCTCGATGTCAACGATGCTGCGTTCTCCAGCCTGGGGGTGCTTGGTGTGGTCAACCTTTAACCACATCTACAGATCCTGTTAGTCAAGGTCTCGCTCAAAGTTAGTGTATGTACACTCAGGGGCCACTCACAAACATGCCAGCCCGGGGGGGAGTCCAGCTCACGAGGTCACTCGGGAGATGGTCCTCACAAGCAGCAAGGAGAGCATTCCGCTTCTTGGTATACTCCAGCCGCAAGTTCATCAACCAACGTAGATAGCCCTCGTGTCCCCACGTCTCGTCCAGCAGCTTGTACAGGATAACCTGTGAGAAGCCGCTGGGTCCTTGACTGGCGACCTCTGCGTGCCGGACGTACCGCTCAACGATCTGCGCCGACGCTGTGATCCATCCGAGTCGTGAGCCAGGCACGAGGACCTTGGAGAACGAGTCCATGCGCATGACACGCCCGTCGACGTCGATGCTCAGCAGCGAGGGGATGAGCGACGAGACAAACTCCTCGACGGTCTTGGGCGGCGGCACGTCGGGTTGGTCTCGTCCTGTATATGGCTCCATCTGGATGAAGTAGTATGGCTCGTCCTCGATGATATATAGGTCGTGCTTCTGCGCCACGGCGTAGATGGCTTTCCGTCGTTCCGTCCCCTGAGTCGCTCCTGTAGGGTTCTGTCCCGAAGGAACCGTGTAAAGCAGGTGAGGTTTCCGTGCTCCTCGCTCCTTAGCATCCCAGTTAGACAGGAGCTCGTCCATGCGCTCGGGGATGAGGCCCTGCTCGTCAATGGCAACGCCAAAGGCCTTTACACCCAAAGGTCCAACTGTCTCGAGAGCTGTTGAGAAGCTGAAATCCTCGGTCAGAATAGAGTCGCCGCGGTCCTTGTCGCAGAACATGCGAAGCGCCTCCTCCAAGGCTCCAGTGCTACCGATAGTCTGGCAGACCTGCCAGTCCGCATACGGGGGCTTGTATACAATCTCGGTATGCTCCGTCAGGTACCGAATCATCTGAGGAGATCCCGTGGCCTGGCCATAATTGCACGCAATGGACAAGTCATAAGTGCCGTCACGATCTCTGACGTCGTATTTGCCAATAGTAACCGTCTGCCCCGACTCTTGCGTGTCCTTTTCGGAAAAGTTGGGAGCCACAGGCACCTTGAATCCGAGCTCTGCAAAGGGAAACACCTCACTTGAGGGGAGACCGCCGCCGAGTGAGATGAGGCCGGGCTTCTTCATGTGGCGAGCGGCTTGCTTGAGAGTGCAGGGCCCTCGTATGCTACTCTCGTGGCTTAAGTGATCTGGTTTGATGTAAGCCACCGCCTCAGGGAGGTCTCTGGTTTATACGTACTGTCCCATCGCTTAGACTTAGGCAAACCGGTCGTCTATAATATCGGGATAAGCCTCCGATGCTCAACTCGGTGACACTCATCTCATGGCGACTCACCGACCCCTTAAACATGTCACTATCCGAAGCAGCCGCAACTCCAGCAACCAGCTTCCCAGCCTTGGCCCGCCTCGCCTTGACCTCTTCAATGGCCGAGAGCTGCTGCGAGTTGTCATAGTGAGCCGGGCGAGCAACCGGTGCGGCCTCGGCACTCGACAGATGCTGAGACTTGGCGTGGAACAGACGACTACTATACCCAGCTACGGGTCGTAGCCGCGCGGCTCTCGTGGCCAGGAGCATTGCGCCGAGTGTCGAGTCCGGCAGAAGTAATGGACAGCTGGAGCAAAAGGAGGGGGTCGTGTAGCGTGTAAGTGGAGAGAAAGATCTCGTCACGTCTAGAGGTACTTG
Organism: Fusarium piperis; assembly: GCA_027886205.1. Classification (NCBI taxonomy): domain Eukaryota; kingdom Fungi; phylum Ascomycota; class Sordariomycetes; order Hypocreales; family Nectriaceae; genus Fusarium; species Fusarium piperis. The sequence goes on along the minus strand of RZGM01000061.1, from coordinate 43,269 downwards.
GATCTCGTCTTCGATGACTGACAGAGTCCAGAAGTTGTAGATGGTCAGTCAAGGTCACCTACCAAGATAGCGTCCCACAAGGAGGGTCGTCTTAATAATCGACTAGTCCATCTGCCGGACCCGGGCGCACCTTGATAACAGGCCGGTGCCGGACGCGACCTCCGACCGCTCTTAGCCGGCTGTATCCTTGTCGATTCCCCCGGCGGTGGAGCCCCCGATGCTCTGGAGTTCGCCTACCCTACACCGGAACATCGGACCCGAGCGGGGTTTCAAGGTCACTGGGCTTCACCACGTGGACAACCGATGCTTTATCGTTGTTTAATTATTACGTACAAGTTCCGTCGACCGCCCGCTCGCTCAGACAGTCGAGTTGTCGTTGTGCCGCTGGGTGTTAGAGCCCTTGTCTATCGTCTTGGGATTGGGCGCGCCTTATACCTTGTCAAGCTACGCCCCATGACATATGTCACAACTAACGTCCCCATTCCGCAACGACGTGAGCCAATGTCTGACAAGGAGAGCTCTCCCCGCAGAATACAGTGATCCACCCGGGAGCATCGAGCTGTCCGGCATCGCACAGGGAGATAACGAGAACTGGTGGAGAAATGAGGACATGCAGACGGATGGATACTCACTATCTTCCAAATGGATTGCTAGTTGAGCTGTTGTTCGTATCTCATCAAGTCCCATGTTTTTCCTTTTGCCCAAGTTTTTGCCAGTTCCTGACCTACATGAAGTATCTGGTGAACCCCGTACCAATGTAACCAATACAAGACAAACAAGAACAAAGAAAACCCCGCTTTTGCATGGCTGGATAGCCGTGAGAACCTGGAGCAATTCAACTCGACACTCTCAAGGTAGCACACGTTGAATACGGACGCAAATGGCGCTGGCAAACATGGCCAGACATGTTGCCCATGATACATGAACCAGTAGGATGTAGTCGACACTTGCCCCGGTACATTTTCCCAGCACAGCCCCTAGCGATACGCAGGCTGCAAAGATAAAGGGCTGATAGGGGTCGAGAAACCGCCGCCTGTGAATAAATGAGGCGACCGAGCAGCCATAGACAAGACAAGCTGTAAGCGCCAACCACTGGGATGACCGAGCAAGGACGCCGACCCGTGCTGCTTGAGGCCATGCCTAGTAACATCGACGTTAGTCAGATAGTACTATTGGAAATAGAGAGACATGTATGGATAATATCCCATGTCCCAAGACAAGCTGCCAGGATAGAGATAACCAATAACCATGCCATTCCCCAGCAACTCACTATATGGGTTGGATGGAACTGCCGCATATAGGCAGACATGATCCAGGAGCTAAGAGTCGCCGGCACCAGCTCGACCAACTCGGTAACGAGTTGATAGAGTGAAACATGCTGGCTGGTCTCTTTGTCGTGGAACAGAGGCTGGTCGTTTGGTTGAATGGTCATGAATTCGGACTTGTTGCGTTAGCTGACGTTGAGCACAAGTGACAAGAGAGGATTGCCAGACAAGATATCTCGACTTGCTTTTCGTCATCGTAGATCGAAAAGTCTCCATTTTCGAGCCGATATATAATGTTTATATCTTCCAATGCGTGTCCGAGTTTTCCAACCTGGCCGACCTAATTGCCTCGTGAACAGGATAACACGCCGACTAATGGAAGGCCTCAATTCGTCCGCCCGCACAGCCCCGACCGATTTGTAACTAGGGAGGGCGATTAACAGCGTGAATGTAAAACTCTTTCCCGAACAGGCATTGGTATGACCGAGACACTGTTAACCCATCATTTATCCGCCTCACCGTCCAGAGCCGTGGCGTTTGATGCATGCATGTGTGCCCAAGCCGTCGGACCGACGGGTTGAAAATGGACGCCTTTCGCTGGTAACTTATAAGCCAACCGTTTCCGCCTCTGCGACGTCAGCCTAGTTGCAACTCGAGCTCAACTGTGTCTGTCCCAAGCGAGTCTCGACAGCCTCATAATAGGCACATGCCCCTGTTGGGTACTGATATCGTTCAGGCCCAATTGCCTTGCTATGCGTGTCCAACTCACTCACACCTCTGGTCTGCAGACCATGGGTGGCGGTCTCAGGTGCTCCCCACCAGTCAATCCGGCGATGCTGTTGCTTGGAACCAAGTCCAGAGGTCTGCCGTCTTGTTTCGTAAAGCGGTTAGATAGAATCGCCAGAACTCGTCGGTCAGCATCCATCCAATTCTGGCTGTTCTTCGTCATAAAAGACGCATTGGGTCCTTATCAGCGGCCTGAGTCTTTCCACACACGCAGCTCATCAGCTTCTCCTGGGCCGATATCTCAACATAGGCATGTCACAAACGGTTATCTGGTCGCTCTCTTCGCCAATCTTTCCTACGTTTCGAGCCATTTGACACAATGCCAACCATCTCCGAAAGGGTAGGCTATGGCCTTTGGAAAATCTCGCAGCATTTGCTTATGATTCTCCCTGCCGGGATACTCTTGGGTTCCGCAATCGCCCTGGGTCTATCCCGACACAACGATCTCAATGCAGCGTGAGTGAATGCAAGCGTAATCATGACTCTGAAAGCTGACCCTGCCAGCATTGCCATCATCTTGTCTGTATCTGGAGTCGTCTCTATGCTCTTGTACAGACGTACGTTTGAACAGTGAGCGTCGTCTCTTGGCTAGAGTTGGACATGAGAGCTGACTATGTCTGCTGCAGAGTTCGCCTCGGCCGTGTTGCCCTTGTGGTCGCCTTCGGTGTCATCGTTCCTCATCTCTTGCCCCTAATGAAGTCTCAGTCGTTTGCAGATGAGGCAATCTCATGCATCCGGGAATATGCAGTATTCATGGCACTCATCGCGTCTGCACTTGCCATGGGGCTGCCCTGTGCGATTCCGGGGACACGGCAAACCGATGATATTGCCAACAAGGAGATGAACTCCCTGGCCCCAGGCGCCAGGTCACGGACGGGCACCCCCAAGTCAAGTGTCGGCGATCCTCTTGAAACGAAGTCGGACATTGGCCCTCTCCTATTTGGGTACATGGATGGAGCCAAGTTGCAGCCTCCCGATTCTGCAAGCAGCGAGGTCTCAACTCTCACACTCTCTCTGGATTCCAGACATGATCCGGCTCGCATCTTTGAGATTCTTGGATGGGTTAAAACCGTGGGCCAAGGGGGCCATGGTCAAGAAGATGAGACAACCGTCCCGCCTCAAGTATAAGTTGAACAGAACCAGTCCAAGTGGGATGGAGATTCTGTAGGATGCCAAATCGTGGACAGTCTTGAGCTCCAGCTCAGCTTTGGGACGAGTCGCACAAGGGAGAGCGACCCTAGTGTCTTCAGGATTCTCCGGCCCAGACCTGTCTACTCCCAGACATGTTTGTGATGGCAAAAAAATCGGTCGAGTATGTCATCCCTGCCCTTGGCTGGATCTTTTCTTTCTCTACGTTAGACTGTCGCGGCTCGAAGCTAGGATCTGGAAAACCGTTCGGGATGGTCTCCATTATTGCGTACAGCAATATACCTGAAAAGAGGCATATACGGAAAAGGCGTGTTACTGTTCCCCTGTTGTTCCCACTGCTTCCTTTTTAGACAAAAAGTTGCCAGATGAATGGGAAACTGGCCCGCCGGAGGAACCGCATCTGTTACGATGGCGATTGCAAGGTTGCATTCGAGCATTCCGTTTTGTTGCATTTCTAATCTTGTAGGATCTTTGGAGGACGATTGAAACGGTAGCACGAGAAGGGAGTTTCTTATTGTATCCGCGGGTGTGTTGGAGATAAAGGACAGTCATTAATAAGAGGCGGACAAGTATATTTGAGATAGACGAGTCAATGTAATAATAACTGGTCATTGATGATGAATTATTCCAAGAGTGAGAAAGTAAAGTTTGGTGCCATGCTGCAGTGATGAATCTAGAATTTTAATGTACCGAGTCCCTCTAGAGAGAGTTTGATGTCGGGTGTTTTTGTTTTGTCAGGAGCAACCTGGGTGGAAGGGAAGGTTGACCGGGATAAAGGATAACTAACATGGAAGGAGCTGACAGGTCCAGGAACAAGGTGCAAGGTTCAAGTCAAGCGCGACTTGCCTTATGTAATCCTCCGGAGACGTACCACCGCCAATGAGGCTGTACAATGAGCACCCCAGGCCCAGGAGCTGGCCCGCGACACTGAGATAACCTACTAACTTCCATCCATACCTACGGAACCTCCCTCGTATCCATTCCCACGCAAACCTCAAGCCAATGGCCCCGGGAGACTATTCTCGAGCCAGCGTACAGGGTCATGCTTGAGCCCTGCTGCTGCAAGACATTTCAAATCCAAGCGCTACGCCCTTGAAGCGTTGCGCATCTACACCCAGCTGAGGAGCTAGCTGCCGCCATGTATTGGCCCATTGGGACTCCTCGTATCCATGCTACCAGCAGCAGTCGAGCTCCCGCCTTTAAGCTAGTCGTCTCCAATGATGGCCTCACGAGTCCTTCCGAGTCTAGTTTGACCGCTTCTCCCGGCCTTGCCAGCGCCCAGCCCCGCGGCCACGCCCTCGATGATCTCGATTCCCTCCCCCCGCCGACGCCAGTAACTCCTGTGACACCAGGAGTCCGACCTGTCGAGCACGACGATTACACGACGAGCCGACCGCAGCCGTCTCTAGAAGGCGCCGATGCCGATGGGATACCAATAAAAGACCCCATTCTAGCTCTTCGCGTCTCTCGCTCCGGGCACTTGTTTGCCGTCATCACAACCACCTCCATCACTATCTGGCAGACAAAGGTGCGACCGCGAGGGCATATTTTCTCTGAGCTGGAATGACTGACCCATGTAGCCCGCTGTCATCCTCGCCGTCGTCGTGCGATCCGAGTATTCCCTCGAAACATATGGCAAGAATGTCGATCTCTTGCTCCGACCCGACTCGGCCATTCTCGTCATACACACCGACCAGGGCTACCTCATCACCTACTCTCTAGCCACCGATTCTGATTCGCGCGTATACAAACCCCATTTCGCAAACTACCATAATGTTCAGCGACGAAGACAGAGCCTCATCGGAGGCCTCACAGGGCTGCCTCCTGAGCAAATCTTATGGGGCGCTGGCGAAGGGCCAGGGGTCCGCGATCTGAGCGTCCGCTTTAGGATGGTTATCAAGGTCGATGCTGGCATTGAAAGTGCACTGGCCCTCGACGATGAGCTTGTGGTAGCCACGAGGAAACCAGCTGCAGTCCAATGCATTCGCTGGACACCCGATAGTGCCGGGGGCCAGACAAGGACCGAGATCATCAGCCGGATGGGTTGGGTTGAGAAGAAGGCCACTATTGTCGAGATGACGCATGATCGGCCTATGAATCTGCTCACCTGGATCACCAGCAGTGGACGAGCTTATGCCGTTCAGCGCTACAATCATCACGGAGATTCTAATCAGGCGGACGATGCGGATGCTAAACGGTTGTTCAGAGGCCACTGTTTCCATGTTCCGAAAGGTCACCACGACCGTGCAGTTGCAGCCGTCATAAACGCACGGTTCTCGCTCATTGCCGTGGGATGTTGCGATGGCACAGTGCAAGTCTATTCCGTCCGGGACTATTCTGGCAATGTTCCTCACTCGCATACCCACAAGATCCCTGTATCACCATCTTCCTCGGGTCCGTTTACTAGCCTGAGTTACTCCCCCGATGGTTACTGTCTGTTTGCAGGGTTCAAGAAGGGATGGTCAACCTGGAGCATGTTTGGCAAGCTCGGGAGCCACAGCTTCAGCTCAGAAGAGTCGGCGTCTCGAGCCAACGGAGAAGAGTGGCTTTCTGGAGTTTCCGGAGCCACATGGGTGGGAGGAGGCTCCGAGATTCTGATGATAGGTCATCGGCATGAGGCCATCTGGTCACTCGAGATGGCCAAGAATGCCGTCACTGGGTGTTACAATGAGGCCAACGTTTTCCGAACAGTACTACAGACGCCCTCAAGCGTCATGGTCTACAGAGGTTATGACGTGCCGGATCTTACTAGTATCTCGGCCGAGCCCTTCCTCTGGCATACAGCAAAAATCCCCGCAACTTATCTCCTGAACCAGTGGCCAATCCGGCAAACCGTCATCTCGTCGGATGGCCGATACGTTGCCGTGGCCGGTCGTCGTGGACTTGCTCATTACAGCGTCAACAGCGGCCGATGGAAGACGTTTGCCAACGAGGCGATGGAGAACGAGTTTCAGGTCAGAGGAGGCATGTGCTGGCATCAACACATCCTCGTCGCCGCGGTCGAGGCTAACAGAACATTTGAACTACGGCTTTTCTCCCGCGAGACGGGACTCGATTCGTCTCAAATTCTTCATAAGCAAACAATCCCGGCTCCGGTGGTGCTCGTGACTACCTCTGGAGAGGACTCACTCCTCGTCTATACATACGAGAACCTATTATACCATTTTATCTTCACACCCCATGGTAGTTCGGTACGACTCATTCAAGTGGGCCAGATTGCCTTTCATGGCATCGTTAGGTCCCCAGCTCGAGTCCGAGGCTTGAGCTGGATACTGCCGGAAAGCCAATTGACAGACGGGGATCCTTCCCAAGACGTGGCAGTGGCGTCGGTGATTTTCCTTGTTGATGGGAAGCTCGTGCTGCTGCGGCCCTCATTAAACGATGAGGGTCAGTTGAAGTATGACATGCGGGTGATTGCACAGAATGTGGAATACCACGCCAGCATGCGAGACCAACCACTGCGAAATGCCAGTCGCCAACTAGAGGACACTCCTCCGCGGAATGGACCGTCAGTTCTGCGAGATTCCCTCTGGGTGTTTGATGGGATGGAGCTCAAGGCCTGGCCGAACATCAATGATGTGCTTGAAGCAGCAGGGGACAATAACAGGGAGCCGCCGACTCCAGTGTCAGTACCAGTTGACTTTTATCCGCTTTCGGTTCTTCTCGAGAAGGGCATCGTGTTGGGAGTCGAGTCGGATCTGGTCCAACGGCGTGATGTGAACTTTTCCTATTTTCACTTCACAATCAGGGTATGTTTAGCCGTTCATGTTGCTATGCCTCAACTAACCATCCACAGACACACCTCGTACTCCCGGACCTGCTTCGCTTCTACCTTCGCCAAAGCAGATCGGTTGAGGCGGCACATCTTGCCCAACAGTACCAAGATCTCGAATACTTTGCACACGGGCTCGAGATTCTATTACATCGCGTGTTGGACGAAGAGGTGGACACATCACCGAAGCCTGCGGATGCTGTCCTACCTCGTGTACTATCACTACTGTCATCCTTCAAAGAGTACCTTGACATTGTGTTACAGTGCACTCGCAAAACCGAAGTACGGCAGTGGAAGACGCTCTTTGCGTATCTCCCCCCAGCCCAGGAACTCTTCGAAGAGTCCCTTCAAAGGGGCTCGCTGAAGACGGCAGGAGGCTATCTCATTGTGTTACATACACTGGACGAACTAGGTTCGTCAACCGAACAATCTGTGCGACTATTGTCTCGGGCGATGCGGGAGGGAGACTGGGAACTATGCAAGGAGCTCGCCCGCTTTTTAGCAGCCATGGACGAGACGGGTGAGACGTTGCAAGAGGCCATGAGGATGGTGGAGGTGGTGCTACGGCAAGACTCTCCCCAGGACAGCATAGGAGGTCGGCTACAGATTCCGTCGACGCGAACAGTGAACGGTGGAGGGAGCGTAATGACGAGCGGTGATGAGGATGGCACCTCGGAGTCGGACAGACGCTCAGCCAGCGACGGGGGTAGTATTGCTTCAACGATCAGCGCGCCGTAGATGATGGGACGGCCTTTGGATTATATTTTGGGAATGTTTTTCAGCCATGGGAGTTTGTCATGTTGGGAGTAGTCTGGGTAGGTTGGTTGGTATCTGGGAGGTTAGGCATGACTTGCATATCGCGATATGTGATGTTACTACTGCCACTGCTTTGAGTAGATGCTACAAAAAGAGGTAGATGGGTTATTTATAGATGACGACAATCTGCTTTTAGACTAACATGTATTTGGCTGGTGTCGTGCTTGTAAGTGGTGAGGTGACGGGATGGTGTTGAGGTATCGCAATACGTACCCATCCTAGTCCAGTCACGTTACCTTGGCGTTCCGTCAAGTGAAGCAGAGCAACCCCACCAAGCCCAGACCACGACCGACGACGGTGACCCAGCCCCAGCCAAAACCAACAGGGAATAGATAACGCCTCTTGATCTTGCCTTGCTTGACTTGACATACGACGACGCCTCTCGTTTGCATTTATATCGATCGCCTTGCGCCCTCTGCCTGCCGAGTCTTTCCCACGCCTCCGACGCCCAGCCTGTTCTGTTGTTCCGCTCGCCGCTGAGCGATGGTCGCTCGTTTTTGAGCCTCCTTTGATCAACCTCCTCACCCTCCTGCTCTTCTCTTCTCTTCTCTTCTCGAGCCCAACATGATGGATGACTACGTTAGCGAGTCCGATAGCGACTACACGAGTTATTGGCGAGACTGGGTGAGTGATGGGACGGGGATAGTCAATGGCCGTCGTTGTCGATTATGCGGACGCACGCGCTTCCTCGACGCCGCCAGCCGTGTTTGTTCTATGAAAGAAATGCCGTCGAGGATGGCGGGGTCGAGGGAGGGAGAAAAAAAAACACACGACGCACGGCTTCTTTTTTTTCCCATTCATCTTGATCCATAGGCTAACCAGGATGTGTTTGTTTGTGCGCAGTTCATCTCTTCGAGGGGCAACGAGTACTTTTGCGAAATCGACGAAGACTACCTCACCGACAGGTTCAACTTGACGGGTCTTAACACGGAAGTCCAGTATTACCAATATGCCCTAGATCTCGTCACCGATGTCTTTGACCTCGAGTGCGATGATGAGATGCGCGAGGCCATCGAGAAGTCGGCGAGGCACCTCTACGGCCTCGTGCACGCCCGGTACATTGTCACCACAAGAGGCTTGACAAAAATGGTACAGCACTGCATCTACAACAGCAACTCTTCGATGTGTGATGGACTGCTGACCATCAGGAACAGCTCGACAAGTATAAAAAGGCCGAGTTCGGCAAATGCCCTCGCGTCATGTGCCACTCGCACCCCCTACTCCCCATGGGCCTCTCCGACGTTTCCAACCTCAAGCCCGTCAAGCTCTACTGCGCGCGCTGCGAGGACACCTACAACCCCAAGTCGTCGCGCCACGCCGCCATCGACGGCGCCTACTTTGGCACCTCGTTCCACAACATCCTCTTCCAGGTCTACCCGGCCCTCATCCCCACCAAGAGCGTCGTCCGCTACATCCCCCGCGTCTACGGCTTCAAGGTCCACGCCTCGGCCGCCCTGATCCGCTGGCAGAGCGTCAAGCGCGACGACATGCGCCGCCGCCTCCGCAAGCTCGAGATCGATACGGGATTCCGTGATGAGATGGAAGAGGAAGAAGATGATGAAGAGGATGCCGAGTTTGAAGGCATAGATGGCCGGATGGCTGTCGTGGAAGGCCTATAGGAGCGACCGCATACCGCGGGAGACCTCGAACGCACTTGGCAGGAAGACGAGAAGTAGTACTCGGACGACTCTGAGGCCACGGATGCTCGGACGACGCTCATGGGACGCCTCTAGGGACGATGGTGCTTCCTGAGGGCCTGGAGGAGAAGGCAACACATCTCAAACCGGAACTTGGCCCGTCTCGCAGCGAGGGCTTGTATGGAGCGCCTGCTGGTGGTGGTGGGCCACGGCGCAAGACGAGTCGGGCTGGCCTAAGAGAGCCTCGTCCACTTGCCTCCCCGACATCCAGGTGGACTGATCTCCCCACTAAAGACTCTTCGGATCCGTCTTGTTATGCTGTTGGTTGGTTCTGGATCGGCGTTTAGCGGCAAGACATGGGGGGCTGGGCTGGGCTGGCTGGCTGGTATAAACCAGAGTACGACATAGGTTTTTGAATTATAGCTGTTAAATAAGAAGCGATGTTGATTTCTTCAGCCTGTTCTGCAACTAGTTTCCATAGCGAGACCATTTCAACTCGACTCTTTCAGGGGATGGGAACACTCGATATTCAGGGGTACAACTCAAGTGAACACCATGTACATCAACACACAAGCTTCGAATTGATTAATCAGTCATTTCATTGTTCGTATCATGCCTGTCGTACCAACAAAAAGCAAAAAGATTCTAACTACCCAAAGCTTATCGCTCTCCGTACCACACACCCAATACACATACACACAAGAGTTGGTTTGCCCTGAATCTAATAAAGATTTCCACTTTTTTGCCCTGTATCCTAGGGAGGGAAAAGTAACCGTACGTAGATATACCCCGGATTGAATCGCACATGCACACGACGCACATGGTATACACCTCCATGCAATAGAGAAGAAAAAAATTCGCTTGCTTCTAGACATTAACCCCTTTACACGCGGTTGTCGAGAGGCTCGGGGAACCGGTTCTCTGGTCGGCCTCTGTCGTCCATCGGTTGAAGCTCAACGTCCTGGAAGTTCTGGCTGGGTCGAGGCTCGACTTGCTCCTCCTCGCGAGGACGCACATTGCGCTGTGCGAGAGCAGACGTCATGGGGTATGAGGTATCACTCGAGACACCCTGAGTCGGTCGTCGGGATGGCATAGCCAGCTCCTCGTCAGTTCCAGCATAACCCAGACGACCAACACCAGCCCAGAAGGCGCGCTCGTCGCTACGGGGACCCCAGGCCCAGCCTGCGCCAGCTCGGATGGGGAGATGGTAATAACGGAAGGCAAAGATGGAAGCGATGACTCCCATGAGGTAACCGAAGAGGATATCGAAGCCGTGGTGACGGCGATCGTGCCAACGCGAACCGGCGATGAAGATGGAGACGGCAAATGGCATAAGTCCAAAGACGAGGAGGTAGATCGGAGGGGCGGCGGCTTGGCGACGCAAGGATTGGACCTTGGCGTTGTGCTGACCAGCGTTGTCAGCAAAGGGGGAGCCCTTGGTAGGCGAGAGGGAGGCAGAGCCGTCGTCGAAACCGTGGGCGCGAGTCGGCTCGAAAGGATCGATTTCGGGGCGAACCATGCGAGAGGGGAAAGCGGCGTGCGAAGCAGCCCCAGAAGCTCCGGCGGCAGAAGCAGCTGAGGGCATGACAAAGGGAACGGTGACGGAGAACTTGCTGGCGAGGAAGAGCGAGGCGTAGATGAGACCACCGGCCGCGGAGGAGGAGTGGCCGCTGGGGTACGAGCGGAAGCCATCATCGATCTTGTATTTGTCCGTCTGTGTGCAAATGCCGGCATCGACGAGCTGGCCGGTCATGTTGCCCCAGCTGAAGCCACCGACAATATGTTTATCGAGGTTGGCCCAGTCGGGCTGGCAGCGGGCGAGCAGATCGGGGCGGGGCTTTCCAAAGAGGTTCTTCATGGTGCTGGTGAAGAACCATGACAGGGTGAGGGAGAGGACGAGGCCCAGCATGCCAACGTGAAGCTCCCAGAGCTTGCGCTGCCAGATGAGGGCGGCTGGTGTGCCCTTGGGGACGGTCGGTCCGGGGACGAAGATCAACGAGACGACGGCGACGATGACGATGGGGACGCCGATGGCAAGGGTGAAGAGGAGGTAGGCGGGGACGAGTTCATGTTCCTCGAACGGGTAGCTGTTGCAACATGTTAGCTTTGGCTGTGAAATGTCGATAGTATATGCCGAATACTCACGAGATACTAGGGTCGACAAGAGAAAAGGGCCGCTTGGCGGGTGAGAGACGGTCGAAGACGCCGCCGAGTCCAGCAAAGACGAAGCAGACGATCCAGTCGAAGAGATATGAAAAGATGAGTCTTAACGGGAGGCGACGGCCTCTGAAGCTCTTCCCTATACCCGTGTCTGCCATCTTGACGTACGAGTGCATGGTTGAGAAGAAGGAAAGAGATCGGATCGGAGGAGGAGGGGGCGTGTTAAGGTTATTTGAAAGCTTGGACTTCTTCCGTTGTTGCTTCTTTCGCTTCACACCGTCTTGGCCTCGTCACACGCACTCCCCGTCTGTATCGGCCCTCAGGGCAATTAAGGTCTCCAACGGTGCGTCTGGTTTGGTCCGGGGGGTGTGGAATAGTAGGGCGTTTAGAAGCTGCCAGGGGTAGAGAGAGAGGGGGACGGGAAACTGAGTACGGGGCTCTCGGCGGCCGATCTACCAAACTCAGTGTGTCGCGCGCGTGCTGTCGCCTCGCGGGTCGGGGATGGGTCTCTCTTTTCAGTCTTGGTCTTCGTTGTCGCTGTCGATGGGAGGGATTGGGAAACTTGGGGAAGTTAAAGATGGGTCTGCAATTGGGTGGTTACGTGGACTTGGGGCCGGGGGCCATGTCAATGTCAGACAGAGAGGAAAAAAGTACATGACCAGGCTAAGGATGCCAAGGAAATAAGGGAGGCAGGGTTTTATGTTTGGGCTTTTTTTTTTTTGTACAAGATACTCTATTTTTGCCTTATGTACTCCGTACACCCATGTTCCATCTTATTGGATATTGTCCTCCTCTTCTTCCTCTACACAAATACCCCTGTTCTCCTCGAGTTGTTCCTCTTTTGTTTGAACATGCGCGCGCTTGTGTCGTCAAAGGGTCTCGCATGAGGTCAGGTCCTCTCAAGTACCGCTCCTGCTGGGGGCTATGACGCTCGAGTGTGGAGCACTAGATAAGCGCTGTAACTGGTGCAACTCAGCCTTTATTGGGGAATTGATCGCGTGGTGCAGCCCCTGCCGAGCTAGGTAGGTCAGGTAGCCGGGCCAGTGCAACCTCTAGGTACTTAGTGTCCGTCAATGCTGTTTTTTACTGAGGCAGCGCCGCCCCAGCACGCGCCAACAATCACTAAACTTAGTCCAGCTCACCTCATCCATCGACTTGAGATTTCTCCTAATGCTCGTCGGCTTCACTCTCGTCCAATATTGAGCCTCCCGAGGAATGGATTGGCAATGCCAGCCATGGTGTTTTACCACACGTGTCCTAGCCCGTCACACCCGCTCCAAGATGCGGTGCACTGCAGGTTCTGGGTGGCGCCCCATTATCCCAAGAAGAGCAACAATCTGCCGCAAAACCATGGAAAATTATGTACTCCTCAATGCTGGATGGCGTTACTCGTCTCTGCCGTGCCGATCCGTCATCTCCCTGCCCAAGATCTGCGCTCATCTCTCAGTTCCAGAGCTTCCGAGACCGAGATGCTTCATCCAGTCATGGGCTGAAAATGACTAATAACCTTAAATTTTACTGTCCGGCCACACTATCTACGTCAGTGCACCCAATTCAGGCATCCTCCGCCAGCGGCTCCTCTACGAGGCGGCAAATCGTAAATGTTTATCATGACCTCGCGACTACTCAGCTCTAAAGGACTCTGCCTCGTCTACGCCACGATAGCCTCTGTCAGCCTTTCTCGCTCCCATCTGCCGACTATCCGTGTCTTTCTTCAGGTTGTCAGGGATTGTCAATGGGCTGTGGAGAGGGTAAGCGTTACGTGGCCTGGCGAGGCTGTGCAAACCATCCATCTCATAGGGCTTTTTGGCGCATGCTCGCCCCTACTCCATCGGCGTCTTCTGTCATTCGCTCCCTCGTGTGCCGATTTTTAATTGCCAATACGGAGTACGGATAATACAGCCAGGTCGTTACGTGATGATTTTTTATATGTGGAGCGATGCTGGTGCTTAACGATGGTTTCGACGGCAAAGCGGCATCTGCTCACACAATTCCACCAGGCTTTCCCTAGCCAACTATTCGTCCTGTCGTAAGGATAAAACGGCAATGTTCAACTTCTCGGTACTATCTGATGCATTGGCGCATGATGGTTTGATCTTCAGAAATCTTGAGTCATGTTTCAGTTCAACAAGCCCACCCCCTGACTAGCCCACCGACGGTGCTGCTGAAACGCTGTAACCACGGTGAAGGGGTCTTTGTCGTGTCAGGGGCCGGCGGCATACGTTCTGTTTCCTATTCGAAATCTGCTGACAATATCACAAATACGGCTTTTAGAGTTCGGTCCAATTGGGTTGACTTTGATAGATATCTCCCAAGGTTGCCATCACATCTATTCCCAGGCTCTCCCCCTATTTTTCTCATTTCTCCTATTATTTCTCCTCTTTCTAATCTTCAACCCTGAGGCTCATACGAGACGTCACACAGCCTAACCTTGCTGACCGCTAAGCCTACACACTGTGGCACTTCAAGGACCTTCTCTGGGGGGCTTTGTGAGAGGCTCAGCCTCAATATCTGTGTTCAAAGGTGATACTAAATTTGTGTGTTTCCAGCCGCAACATTTGTCATCTGGACAACTGCAAGTGGGCAATAGTCCAACCCTGTTTTGAGACTTCAAATGTCCTCGTCAGAGCTAAGCACCGACTTGAGTCGAATCATGAGCTCCAAACTCGATCTTTGTTCCAAGTTTCATAAACTCAATATATAAATCTTCAAATCTCAGCAGCTCTTGCCTTTGTAATCAGGCATATAACAGGTGTCCTTGGAAGTCCATTGACCCCTCGCGAGTGCCTCAATAGCCTCACTCCACCAAGAACACTCAATGTGAATCACAGAGCAGTAGTCACCTCGAAAGCACTATCCTATCGCCCAGAGTGTGATAGTACCCCAAGGGCAGCTCAACTCGCCGCAAAAATATGGCCACAAGCCTTGCCTGGACTTGAGCGCGTCCGAGCCAGTATCTCATCACTGTATCATCGTATCAAATTGAGAGGTCTGACATGCTCATTCATCAAACGCACATTGCGCCCTCGTCTATAATGTCACATATGGTACAATGCAGCGTCATAATATACAAAGCACCGGCGCTTGTCTTGCCCACAACTCTGCGTGTGCTCTGCTCTCTTCCTCGCCTCGTATCTCTTCGCCTCGCTGGTGCTTATACTCAGTTGGCCTTGTCGCGTCGCTTGCCGTGGTTTCGAGGTCGAGGTACCACAACCCACTTGTTGATGTTGTGCTTGCGTCTGGTCTTGTAACCACTCTTGGTCTATAGGGCCATGTCAGTAATGCCTCTAGCATCTCGATGTTGGGTGGTGATCTTACCGGTACACCCCAAGGGCTGACGGGATGACGGTTACCCTTGGACTTACCTCGACCACCTCCGTGAGGATGGTCGACTACATCAATGTTAGCCTCCATACGACAATCGGTGACGCATGTCCTCCTTACCTTTGTTCATGGCAACACCACGAACCGTGGGGCGGATGTTCAACCATCGGCTTCGTCCAGCCTTACCAAGCTGTCGGTAGTGGTGGTGGATGTTGCTAGCAACACCAATGGTCGCACAGGCATCCTTGCTGACCCGGCGCACTTCGCCACTCTGGAGCCGGACCTCGACGTACTTGCCCGTCATAACCCTGGTTCCATCGTCCTTTGTCTCTTCGTTCTTGTTGACGACGACGGCTGATGTTCCAGCACTGCGGCAGAAGACAGCACCACGCTTGGCGGCTGAGCCAACGGCAAAGACGGTGGTACCAACGGGAATCATGTGCATGGGGAGACAGTTGCCGCGGAAGGCCGTTTTGGCTGCGAGGATACCGGGATCGATGATACCACCCATGCTATCGAGGAGGTCCTGAGGGATACCGGCGCGGTAGCTATGAACAATGTCTCCGGATCTCAGACCCTCGGCGGCGAGGATGTAAGTATGGCGTCCAGTGGCCTGCTCAGTCACAAGGGCAATGTGCGCACTTCGTCCTGGGTCATACTCGATGCGCTCCACCAAGTGAGGTCCTGGCCGGTTCCGGATAAAGTCGACCGTTCTTATTCTCCTCTTAGCACCTCCACCTCGATGTCGTACAGTGATTCTTCCAGACACATTTCGTCCACCCTTGGACTGGCCCTTCTTGGGGAAAGTCAATGGCAGAAAAGGACGTCCCTTCCAGAGATGGTCATTGATTGGCCGTTTCAAATGTCGCACACCAGGTGTTCGGGGTTTGTAGGTCCGTAGAATAGCAGACTGGCCGGTAGGTCTCTCTGCAGCATCGGTAGTGGCGGGCGTGGTGGTCTCGCTTGAGCGCTTGATAGTCGCATAAGATCGGGGTAGTGACCGATTGAGGGCCAGGCGCAGAGCGCTCTGCCTCGCAGCGGCGAGGGAAAGTCCGGATTGAAGCATCTTCAGTCTCGGTCTAACAGATTATCAGAAAGTCCTATTAATATGACCCCATTGGCGCCGAGTTGCGTGGTTTGTGAGGGGTGGCTTTGAGTTTTGCTCGGCGGAGAAGGAGAACTAGCTACCTTGAATTCGGTGATGGAGCTCGTTCGAAGAGCGGCCCGGAGGCATTGGCTTACGAAAATACTTTCCCGAACGACCAATGTCCCTCAGAGCAATGTCGAGACGAGATTGGGGCACTCGGGCAAACGTCAGGCTCACCAGGTGCGGTTGTCTATCGTCCAACCGGCAAGGTCCAGACATGGAAATTTCTTCGGATCACCAACAACTTTGATCCGAGGGCTGTCGTCTGTCTCCGGCCGATGTGCACCGCCACTGCTCGCTGGACGTGTCTGTGGCGTCGACCTCGCGACTAGCCACCATGGCCTGTGCACACCGCGAATGAGGCTCCTGCCAATGACAAGAGAGTTGCCCGGCGGTTACCACAGAGACATGTACCTAGCCCCAGCAGGCACGTCCGTTTTCTGGTGCTCCGCGCCGCGCCCGGGGCAGTCGCGCTATTCTTTCCTGCTCAACCAGCCTCCAGCCCACCTAATAAAATCAAGGTCGCTTCCTGTCCGCTGCCTGTGGTTTGTGTCTGTCCATATCCATCCGTCTCTACAACTCTTTTCGTTTCGAATCATCCTGGCCTGTTGTTCCTTCTTCTTTCTTCAAGTCTGCCACGCACTCAGTCCTCTACCGACACGGCCTCCGCCCATCAATCAAACCGACCCCCATCGTCCTTTCCCATCTACATATTGGGCACCAGCAAGCAAATTCCTCGCGCGTCTACCGACCTACGTCTCGTCTCGTCCTCGAAAAGCCTTGACCTATCCCTTTGCATCCAGTGCAAGGTCCTTGGGGCAACCAGCAACCAGCAACGCGACTAGCAGGTACGTACCTACCCACGCATCGCGCCTGCCCGCGCGAAGGTGGCCCACTTCCTTGGCTGCTCCGCTCCCGTCCACTCCAAAACAACATCGTCCTTCACATCCAACCTTCCTTTGTCTTTTCAACATAAACATCTCCCCTCGCCCGTTTGTTTTTGCACCCTCCTTACATCATCTTTGCTTGCTCATACAAGCCCTGCGTCGCAGCTCGACTCACACATCTCACAGACAGCCTGCATCAGCCCTACACCCATATCTGCCATCACACCGGGCACACCATTCCTTTCACGGTGCTGCATCGGCCATTCATAGAGAAAGGTCAGTGGCCGAATTCCTCTTCTGACTCGCCTGTCTCAGTAACTGGACGCCTGTTTCCATATTTACTGTCGACAACTCAGCCATCTTTACTTTCATGTTCTCTTGTCGACGCGTCGAACTGACAGTTTTTCACAGCACCTACTTCTGCTATTATTTCATCAGTCAACAACAGCTAGACCTTCAAGATGCCTCCGGTATGTGGTGGAACGCGACCAGTAAGGTCCAGTCTGTCAATGGATCTTTCCTAACATCACCAGCAGGGTCGTGTTGCTCGTACGCGCCTCGCCGGCACCGAGAATGACGAGAACAGTGGTACCACGCGTCTTACACGGGCGCAGGCCGCCGCTCTCAAAGTCGATGAGCTAGCAAATGCCACCAAGGGCACTCTCCAAACGAAAAAGTCCACAGTCAATGGTGCTGGCACCACCAACTCGCGGAAACGTGCCGCATTAGGCGATGTCAGCAACGTTGGAAAGACAGATGGTGTTGCTGGAAAGAAGGCCAAGGCGGGGTTGGTCTCCAAGGCTGCTCAGCCTACTGGTATTGAGAAGAAGACCTCGCGACCCGCTCGAACTGCTCTCAACCCCAAGCCTACCAACGGCAAGACGGAGCGATCTGGTCACGGCACCATCAAGGCTGCTGTGAAGCCCAAGGCCCCCATATCCCACGCCACAAAGCCCAAGGCTCCCGTCGACGAGAACAGGCAGCCCTCAGGTCCTGAGCGTGAGAGATCAGAGACGCCCCAAGAGCCTGAGCCCGTCAAGACCGAGCCTGTTGCTCAGCCTGAGCCTGAGGTCAAGGATGGGCCGGTGTACCCTCCTGGAGTAAAGGATTTGGACAGTGAGGATCTTGAGGACCCTCTCATGGTTGCCGAGTATGCCAACGAAATATTCGAGTACCTTCGAGACCTTGAGGTCAAGTCCATCCCCAACCCGGACTACATGGACCATCAAGACGAGCTCGAATGGAAGACGCGTGGTATCTTGGTCGACTGGCTCGTCGAAGTTCACACTCGCTTCCACCTTCTTCCCGAGACTCTTTTCCTGGCTGTCAACATCATTGACCGGTTCCTGTCCGCCAAGGTCGTTCAGCTTGACCGTCTTCAGCTTGTTGGAATCACAGCCATGTTCATTGCCTCCAAGTACGAGGAGGTTCTCTCCCCCCACGTCGAGAACTTTAGGCGCATCGCGGACGATGGTTTTAGCGAGGCCGAGATTCTGAGCGCCGAGCGATTTGTTCTGAGCACCCTCAACTATGACCTCAGCTACCCCAACCCAATGAACTTCCTGCGACGAGTCTCGAAGGCGGACAACTATGACATCCAATCTCGCACCATTGGCAAGTATCTTATGGAGATCAGTCTTCTGGACCACCGATTCATGCGTTATCGACCGAGCCACGTTGCCGCCGGTGCTATGTACCTGGCGCGACTGCTCCTTGACCGTGGTGAATGGGTACGTAAACAAACATTGACCCACCCTGATGCATGAGTTGAGATTAACTCCTTTGTAGGACGAGACCCTTTCGTATTATGCCGGCTACACAGAGGACGAGATCGAGCCCGTTGTCAACCTCATGGTTGACTACCTTGCTCGACCTGTCGTCCATGAAGCTTTCTTTAAGAAGTATGCTAGCAAGAAGTTCTTGAAGTGTATGTCTCCTTCATCTATCCCTCATAGAAGTTTACTGACATGTTGGCACAGCCTCCATCCTCTCTCGCCAATGGGCCAAGAAGAACGCCGTTCTCTTTGGCATTGACGACATTGAACTGACCCTTGATCAAATATCATGAACATCCCCGACACTTGGCAACCTCGAGCGCCCCCTCCCCCTTGGGCAACCTGGAAGTTAGGATACACGCCTCCGTCTGGATTATGTCTCACATGGGCGGCTTATGACGTTAATACACACCCAACGCCCGCTTGGTCACGGGCCATCACGATACCTCGACACCTACCGATGGGGCGCTGAGGGGCGCTGAAGAGCTCCCACTGCCTCTGGATTCACATTCTCGCTGTCTGCTACATGGACAGCATTGCATTTTTCGATTGTCTGGTTATTGAACACTGCTGTTGTAAGGAATTCGGCTTCATACATGGCGCACGGAGTCACGGGCGAAGGAAGTTCAGGGCATGATTTGGCAGGTTGGAGTTGGGCTACGCCTTCTTACGTACGGCACCTGCCCTGGAGTAATGGAAGCTATCTGTCCGCGACTGGACCGTTGACGAGCTGAGCTGAGCTGCGCTTTGCGCCTGGTGGTTGGAGGAAGATTGTCAATGGCTCAACTGTGGGACGTCTCTGGATGGCTCTCGTTGCATCTTGGCTGCTGTCTTGGGAAGTACCCGTGAATGAAAATTGTACATATACCATGACCGAAAGACGGAAGAGCCGACACAGTCGGAATGAAGTTTACATTTGAGCGATACCTTGCTCTATGACGACGAATGCTTGAATGACTCGTGCTGGCCGCTTCAGGCCAAGTGAGGACTTGTTGATGGGTCGAGACTTGAGGTTCGTGAAGCGGTTGCCGTTGGATACCTCTAGACCCAAATACACACGTGCGTCATGCAAACATAACACGCCGAGGCTTCCCGATGCTGTGCAAGCCCCACCTAATCATGCCTATTTCGGGTACTAGCCTGTGAGAGGGGCACCACCCACAAGCGGAATGACTGTAGCTCTGGGTCTAACTCCAACCACAGTTCTTCGGCATCCTGCATACAACAGAGCTTCTAAGACATCACACCCAAACTTGTCGGCAGGCCCGATGAATTAATACCGTTCGGATAGACGTTGCTCCCGTATATTTGACAGCAATCCAGTGCAATCTACAGGCACGCGACGCCCAGCTCACAAAGCTAGCGGTTGACCCGGTCCTCCAAGATGGCGCCTGTCCTTCGGGCCAGACAGAGTCTGTCTAAGGACAAGTTTTCCAGTTACTTTGGTAGCCTACGGAGTCAACCATACAACGACCCGAACAGCTCGCGAGGTGCGAGTGCAAGCAGGTGCGTTGCCAGATGAATAGCTGCGCCGGGTTCCCTTTTCTTTGTGTACCTGCTGACGTTGATGGTAGTCTACGGTGTATCGCGTGGAATCCGCTCGGAACACTGGTGGCTACTGGGTCATCGGAGAGGGTTCTGAGAGTGTGTAAGTTGGGCAAATCGATGCCTTTGCCCAGACCCGGGCCATGGCCAAGACTAAAGGATACAGGGAACCCTGAGAAGCCTCATGTTAAGTTCTCAACAGAGCTCAAAGGCCACTCAGCCTCTATCGAAAAGGTTGCTTTCAATCCAACCAAGGATGCAGAGCTGTGCAGCGTGAGCAGCGACGGCGTGGTCAAGTTCTGGGATGTGCGGACAAAGGCGTGCTTCAACGAAGTGAAGGGTCTTGGAGATGCATTCACGCTCGTCTGGGCTCCTGACGGACAGACACTCCTGGTGGGAAACAAGGTCCGTGTGAGACACCTAAGCAATCTACAGCGGATACTAACTATGCTACCAGGCCGACAACATTTATGTCTTGTCGCCTAGCCAAGCTACGCCCATCAGCTCCCACCAGCAACATGTGCAAACCAACCAGATCGCTTTCTGTTGGAGCGGCGAGAAGGTATTCGCGACGACAGCAGAGGGACGTATCCGAGTCCTCTCGTATCCAGGTTTCGAACCTATTCTCCATACCAACCATGGAGACGAGTCTGAGGAGTTCCAACTCAATGGGCACACGTCGTCATGCTTGACGGCTGAGTTGCAGCCGACGGGACGGTATCTTGCCACGGGTGGCTCGGATTCGACCATTGCGCTGTGGGATACGACGGATTGGATCTGCCAGAGGACTATCACGAGGATGGTTGGGCCGGTTCGAAGCCTCAGTACGTGTATCCTGTCAACACCGAGCGTCGCATATATCTAACCAGACGACTATCAGGTTTCACATTTGACGGCAGCTTCGTGGTGGGGGGAAGTGACGAAGGTAAGGAGCATTTACCAGCTAACAGACAATGCGGAGGACGAGAACTCTTGCTAACGTTGCACGATCAACCCAGGTTCTGGCCTCGAGATCTCTCACGTTGAAACTGGGGAGCACGTCCACACGTTCAAGACTGCAGGGGCTTGCCCCGTGGTGGCTTGGGCACCGATGCGATATTGCCTTGCTTACAGCGATCTGGGGATTCTCCGGATTGTGGGGGTTGACGTTGACAGGAAATAAGAAGCTGGGGTTCTTGTTTCTCGAGGATGATTCAAATACATCTGAGTAAGACAATATTCCTAGGGCCATGAACTTGTCGATCTCGGGAGTGTCACGACTGGAACAAACATGACGGCGTCGTGCGAAGCCGACGGTGTTTGTTCCTTTTGAGGCGAATACTCGAAACAGAGCTGAGCTGGATCTCGTCCATGACTGGTCAAGATAGACACTTTTAGAGTGTCAGACGGGGTAAAGGGATACCGAGCGACGACATTGGAGGGTGAGCAGTATGTGCATCGCCACCTTGAAAGCGAGATAAACGAGAAATCAGCCGCTCTGCTCCGGTTCATGTCTAGATTTTTCAAAATGACGATAATGAGCTTACTCTCATATGTTTTCTACCTTGCACGCGTGAGACAGCTTTTAGTGAATGCCAGAGAGTTATTGGCTGTGACGTTGATATTGGGTGCCATGGAATGTGTCTAAATTTAGACGATGGCGCCGCCTCAAACAATTGGCATTCTGCCTCTCAAGGGGAAATTAACAAGGCGGAATTCATGCTCGACCCATATGTAGTCGTGTTGGGTCATCATGGAGCTGCTGTATGCTGTTTTCCATACGTCAAGGTGGCCTCTTTGAGGTGACAAGGCCATGTTACCGGAATAGGCAAAATGAGCTCGCTCGACTTGGACGAGGCAGTGCAAAAATGGCGATTGGCAGATGAGCAACCAGTTACAGGGTTGTAGAGATCCGTGAGGGGGAGCATTGTGATCATGTCCGAGCTGAAGGTGAGCACATGAGGACGTTGACCGCATTTTTCTTCATTCCAAGTTTTTTGCTCTATGACTGAGAAAAATAAACAAGAGAGGGAAAAACACACACACAAGATGTTGTGGTTCATGTAATGTTTGTTATGGCCTCGAACCTGCGGCCATGTAAAAGCTAACAGACAATAATCAACAACAACGAGCAAATATCATGACGACAACAAATGGGCTACCTAGTCGAGCAGCAAGATATGTAGTTCGATGAGGGGTTTTCGCTTAACGGGTGGAATTGATTATTCCTTGCAGATACAGCACAGTTGTATAAGAGACGCGTCAACAAGGCTGAGTGCCTGAACAGTCGGGATGCCGGGCTTCCGGCAAGTCGGAGTTTACTAAGAGCCCGTCAAGCATAACCTAGACACGATGCCTGTGATGTGCTGTCGCGCAGCAGCAGAGCAGACAGTATGTGATGATTCCTTGATTGAAACGGCGAAAGAAGCTCGTCGCTGGCTTGTGTCTCAGACACCTCGGCAGTGACCTCTTAAGAGTACCGGGTCCTCGTCAAGTCTCAAGCAGCCATTGGCGTCATTTGGCTAGGCCAAAGGTTAATTGAAACTGCGAGTCGGCCGCCCGGTTGCATCCCTGGCATCTCTGGGCGCCGCTAACTAGCTACAGCTTCGGAAGCAAGCGACGCGTGTGGCTATGCTGGGAGATGTAGGGTATGTATGGATCGTACTCGGGATGGTTGATTGATAACTTGCAGATAGACATGATTAAAATTCGGATACCGTATTTATTGTTGGGAAGCTGGGGATGAGCACCGTGCACTTGACTATTCGAGATGGTACCCTTGTAAACGGTGAAAAGCACACCGGCCATGGATGATTAATAATTGCTTCATGCCTCCCGTCCATCCATCCATCCATCCATTAAATACAACCTGCACAAAGGAGAGAGTAGTCCGTCAAAAGGACCCCTAGACCCCTGCAGGTGCTGCAATGACCTTCCGGTAGGGCTGCTCGAGCCCAAATCCACAGCAGGCAACCAGCGCATCGCGGCACCGCACCCTCTGAAAGAAACCCGGCCCCCTCCCCATCACATCCATGAAATCCCCGCTGGGAAATCATACTCTACTCCGCTAGTTACAGTTGGGGTTTGGCCTTTTTAGTTATCAGCTCCACATACGACTTCAATCTCAAGTTTGGTCGCATTGTTTCGTCTGTTCCCCCCCATTCCTTCTGAACTTACTTACATTCATACTCCGTGATCCGCATCGCCGGTCTTGCTCGGCTCCTCCATACCTAAACCTGTCCCCTTCCCCGTCCGGCCGGCCTTTGAACTACATCCGACTCTTTTCTCGCCGCTCTCACTTTTCCCGACCTCCTCCGGAAGGAGCGGGACCCTCGTCGTGCACGCCCTGCGACTCCCGTCCCGTCTCGAGTCCTCCTCCTGGCCACCCGCCCCCACGGGCCTTGCAAGGCTTCTCCTTCATAGCCCCTCCACCATCCGCCGCCCCTCGAGTACCGTCTGTTGAAGGAAGGAAAGCCTAACCATCGCCATGACGGATTCGCCCGACAACGGCATCGGCACTGGCGCCGGCCAGAAGCGCCCCCGGAGCCCCAATACGGATGGAGACGACACCGCGCCTCCCCGAGAGCTTGTCCCCGACAACTCGAGCGTCCCCAAGCCCAAACGATTGGCATGCATGATATGCCGGAAGCGCAAGCTCAAGTGCGACGGCGTCCGCCCCAGCTGCAGCACCTGTTCACGCCTGGGACATGCCTGCGCCTACGACGAGCAGAGGAGAAAGAGCGGTCCCAAGCGCGGCTATGTCAAGGCCCTCGAGGAGCGACTGAGTGAGCCCTTGTCCCATCCCGATGCCGAACTGTTCATCTGCTGACCTGCCGCGATCTGTAGAGCAAGTTGAGACGCTGCTAAAGACCCAAGAGCCGCCCACCAATGTGCCAAAGACCCTGAACGTCCCCATGCCCGCGCCGCCTCAGACGACGTCGCCCGCTAACCTCAACATTTCGAATGCGACCATGGGCTTGACGGGTGATCGCGATATGGATCGATGGAACTTCAATGGCGAGTCGCCTCAGACCGGCGCCATCGAGGACTTCAACTTCAATGCCAGCATGGGCATGGGCGGCATGAACAATGTCGGCGGCACATTTACCTGGGAGATGATCGGTCTGGGCCTCGAGGAGCCTCTGCCGCCCCAGGAGACGATTGACGAGCTTCACCAGATCTACTTTGAAAAGGTTCACCCGTCCATCCCCATGATCCACAAGTACCGATACCTCGCTGCCATGAACCTGTACGTCGACCGTTGCGGTGCCCCTCAAGACGTTGAGGCTTACTGACCTTGCATGTGCAGCGCGCCGAACCAGCGCCCACCCGTTTGTCTGCGGTATGCCATGTGGACCCTGGCATGCACCATCACAGACAAGTATGCAGACCTGAAAGATCTGTTTTACCGGAGGGCGCGCAAATATGTCGAGGCGGATTACGTCAAGGGCTACGGGGAGCACATGATCTCGATCGCTCATTGCCAGACGCATATCCTGCTGGCGTCGTATGAGATGAAGATGATGTACTTTCCCCGAGCCTGGGTGAATACAGGATCTGCCATTCGTCTGGCTCAGATGTAGGTCCGGCCGCTTCTGATATCGTTGATTTGTGCTAAGATATGACAGGACTGGTCTTCATAGACTAGACGGCACTGGTCTCGACGTTAAGCAGTGTCTTGCACCACCAAAAGATTGGACCGAGAGAGAAGAACGTCGTCGAACATTTTGGATGGCATTCTGCCAAGATCGATATGCTAGTATTGGCACCGGTTGGCCCATGACAATCGACGAGCGCGACATCATGACCAACCTCCCCTCTTCAGAAGAGGCTTTCAACATGAGCAGGCCCGAGCAGACGCAGTCGCTGAGCGAATGCACCAGTCCGATGGGTGCGGGAAAGCTCTCTCCTTATGGAGGCATCGTGCTCATGGCTTGCTTGTTTGGACGAAACTTGGTACACCTGCATCGCCCTGATGCCGACGATCTCGATCACGACCTCAACGGCCCGTTCTGGAAGCGTCATCGTCAGATGGACAACATCCTTCTCAACACATCCCTCTGTCTCCCCCCTCAACTCAAGCTCCCCACGGGCTTGTCGAACCCCAATATTGTCTTTACAAATATGAGCATCCATACTTCGACCATCTGCCTGCACCAAGCCGCCATCTTCAAGGCGGAAAAGAACAAGCTTCCTGCGTCGGTCAGCGCAGAGAGCAAGGTTCGATGCATCACTGCGGCAAACGAAATTGCCAGCATCATGCGAATGATCTCGCACATGGACCTCTCAATAGTGAGTTTACAGGACCGTGGGCTTGGCTCCAGAGACTAACGAGCTAGGTGAACCCCTTTATCTCCTTCTGCCTCTACGTCTCGGCACGAGTGTTTGTGCAGTACCTAAAAAGCCGACCCGACGATAGCCAAACGGCCGACTCGCTCCGGTTCCTCCTTTCAGCCATGAATGCACTGAAACGGCGGAACCCCCTAACTGAATCGTTCCTCGTCCAGCTCGATGTCGATTTAGAGGCCCTTGCTTTGAGGATCCCCAAGCTCAAGACTGCGTTTCCACGCAACAACGATAGCGTAGGTTGAAACCGGGTGTGACGGAGGACGACCTGCTAACGTTGGGTAGCCTACTGCAAAGAATCCAGGATCCCCCAGTGTGCCTAGGTGCGACAATCCCGAAGGCGTTCAGGGCATTCTCGCGTACCGCAACGAATGCCACTTCATGAAGGTGGCCGGCGACAATGGAAACCCAGCAGCAGCCCCCGACATTATGGAACCCAACGCTGGTGGAGATGGACAGAACATGAGAACAGCTGGCGACGGGAGCTTCAGTGGCCAGACATGGATTTCATCTGACCAACAGTTACCCATTCTCACGCCAAGCTCTGGAGCAACGTTTGACAAGAACGGGACTGGAAGCGGACCAATGTCAGGGTTCGGGGATCTTGGAGGAGAAGGCCAGGACGCGTCAGGATCACCAGATGGAGTACAATCGAACCGACCGACACCGAACTCGAGTACAGGATCTGACCAACGAGGCCACTTGGCTCCCGGACAGCTGAACGGATCGAACCCCAACTCTTTCAACACGAGCCCAATGTCACCGAACCAGACCATGATGAACCCTGGTGTGCTTGATGGAAACACACAAGGATTCTTTGCGGACCCGTCTGGCTTCACAATACCGGCTGGCCTAGACCAGAACGGAGCGTTTACGATGCCAGACGGATGGGATATTCAAGGACAGACGGGAGTACCACACGTGGGCGAGGGCGTTTTAAGGGCTTTGATGAACATGGGACCAATGGATGCTATGGATTTGGGATCATGGGAAACAAGAAACAACTGAAAGAGGCTGAGCGACTCTTGCAAGGGAGTCGACGATGGGGCTCTATCGAGCTCAATAATGAAAATGAAAATGAAGAGAATGAAAGAGGAGAGGAGATGGAACCCGACAAAGGGCACAACAGGGCAGGCGTTTTTCAATGGGGAGGCGAATACGTTGACCGTCTTTGTACGATATGGGTTGGGACACTCTCAATGAATGGATGGATGGATGGGCGGGATGAGTGCATTAAGCGCAACTGGAGAAATACCCGAATCTAACGACAATGAAACATCACTACTTGGACTTGAGGGAATTGACCATGATGTTGCTGGAGTGAGGTTCACACTGTTCGTTGAGTGAAGCCATCGCGACTTGCAATGCGACTGAGCTTGTTCCCAAAGCATCAAACACGAGCCACGCCCGGTTAGCTCAATCGGTAGAGCGTGAGACTCTTAGATACTGAGTACGCTAGGTAGGCAAAATGGTTGTATTGCACTGAAGCTTGCTAGATCTAAGATGATGGTGGCCGTGGCGAAAGACAAAGGATTCCTTTCAGATACCCAGCTGAAAGACTAAGGGCATGTGAGCTCGTTGTTGCGCGAGTCCGAACAAAGCAGCGTAACAAATATAATATAATTATTTTTATTATAAATATAACTTCTTAAATTATAAAAACTAAGTAAATAAAATAATTATATTATTGTAACATAATCGGGTGGCATGCCGATTGAGCCAATAGACCAAAAGATCAACCAGTTCTAGCACTTCGTGCCGGAACCGTGCCACACCACTATCTATAAGGCTCTATGGCTTGGCGAGGCTTTGCCGTACCGCTGCTTCACATAGATTTCAGGGGTTAAGACCCACATCCTTACAATTATATAAAAGCTTAATAAAAATAAGATAATAATAGCTATTATAAAAGATAAGGGATTTCTTTAAGATACCTTATTAAAAGATAAAGGATATATAAGTTTATTATTACGCTGGTTTAAATAAAGCCGCGTAATAATTTTACCTACCTAGCTTTCTATAACAAAGATATTATAATAATAATAGAGGTAATCCGCACGGATAGCCTTAATTTACAATAAGTAGATATTAAAGTAGCTTAACCTTAACCCTGAGTGATATCGTTCACCTAGTCTAACCTTAACCCTGAGTGACGTCGTTCACCTACTCTAACCTCAACCCTGAGTGACGTCGTTCACCTACTCTAACCTTAACCCTGAGCACTGCCACTATCCTCGTCCTGAGAATCCCTAACTACGAAGCGGGTTCTCTGCTTAGAGCGGCGACGCTGAACCGAGGTCACAGAGAGCTGTGATTGTTGAGAATGTCCCCCCTCAACATTGCTCGACCCGGAGGTCTGACGGGACGGGTATCGACGTGACTGCGTATGACCCTGGCTGGGGTTTGATGTTTGGTGAGAGGGATGGGCAGACGCTCGTTGCTGCTGAGTGATAACGGTCGACGGGCCAGCGCGGCTGGCTCTCTCGGAGCGAGACTGACGGGAGGTGGTGCTTTGGTGATCGGAGTCATCAGTGGCGGCATTCTTGTCTTTGGCCTTGCCTTTGCCCTTTGCCTTTGCCTTTCCCTTCCCCTGCGGGTTATCCCGCTGCTTCTTTGCTTTGTTGAGCGCAATGTACAAGTCTGTCTTCAGGTCAGGTGTCAGATCATTAAGATAACCCAACATCTTCTCATGGTGCTCAGCGATATCCCCCTCTTGGCCCTCGGGGTTAGCCTGCTTCTCCTTGATCACCTGGGTGATATGCTCAATGAAAGTGTGGGCATCTGTGTTCGCGGCAATGGTTCGCTGAACATATGGCTTCTTCTGGTTGACGGTGATAAACGGGTCGTGAAGGGCCATGAGAATGTCTTGAAGCTTGCCGGTGCTGAGCTCGGTGAATGCCTCCTGAACGCGCTCTTCAGGGATGACAGAAATGTTAGTGTTATCCCCGCCTTCGGTGCTTGCTGCAGCGGACGAGATGCTGCTGCGACGGCTCTGGGTCCTGGCAGTGCGTTAGTACTGGATATATATCTGGTGACCAGGATCAATCTGAGGAAAGACTTTGGACATACCGAGAATTGGTCTGCAGGTTCTCCAGATGCCCAATGATGAGCTGGTTTTGGGCAGCAATGAAATTGAGACGAGCCATGATAGCTACCTCGGCGGCTGAAAGGGATTCCGGGTGCTCTACATCAAGCCAATCCGTCGCAGACTCCGGTGGGATGATTCTATACGAGGTCAGGACCCGCGGGTGAGTTCAAGTGACGAGCCTAAACTTACGGAGCAGGAGGAAGACCAAAGCCTTCATCTTGGTTGCTCGTTTCATCACCCATATTGGTGATGGCGGGTGATAGAGATAGCGGGTGATGGAGATGGCAGGTGATGGAGATGGCGAGCGGTGGAGATGACGAGCGATGGAGATGACGAGTGATGGAGATGACGAGTGATGGAGATCACCCTGTTTTAATTACTGGGTAATAAAGAAAGAATAAAAAAGATTTTTCTCTAAGGTCGAAAAAAAAAAATTAAAGGGTGCGCGGTAATGCTGAATCACTGCCTGGCAGCTGGCAATCAGTGATAGAGTATACACAGAGGAAGCCTAGAGTACTAGATTTTAAAAATACTAGGACTATACCTATATTAAAAGAAACTCATACTCATTTCTACCACTCTTAAATCTCTTGGCCCTTTTTTTTTACCCCTTCTCTCCCTGATGTATTAAACCAGCCTTACTTCTCTCACCCAACTTCAACTCCAGCCCTACCTCTTCACACCGAATCAATTGAAAGAACCGCGAGCTCGGAAAGCCTTATACATCGAAATGGCCTCCGAGTGGTTTGACCCAAAGATTCTGTGCCGGGCGGGTATCAAACCCGGCTCAACCCCCCCGACGGACACCATCGCGATGGAGCGTCATCGAAGGAGTATTATTCCTCTCCTGAAAGAGGGCCGGAACGGTATCGACCAGTTTATCCTCGGCATCATCGCCGAAGATAACCATACAGACTTCCAAGTGTTGGTGATGCTCCACACCGACGAGAACCGTCTCCGAGAGGTTACTATCGATCTCCCCGACGATGTCCATGCCGACTTTGATCTAGACGATGTGTATTCTCTAGAGGAGTCTGAGCTGGATGAGATTCTTCGACAACGATTGAAGGCTAGGATGGGACGCGTGAACAGAAAGAGATACATTGTTCACACCTCTGGGCCCATTCCCTACTCCGTTGGGGAGGCATATGTCGACATCAACAGAGGCTTTTTCCCCAATGTGTCGTTGGTTCACCGTCTACCCACGATAATCTCGGCTGGATACCCGGCTTTCAGCTCACCCATGCCTAGAGAAGGCAATTCACCTGTCTCCGTCAACTGGCTACGCTACAAGGAGGCGTCGGATCACTGGCAGGAATGGGGGCACCAGTTATCTGGCGTTGACCGCCAGGTTTGGATCGAAAACGCCACGAAGCTGGATACCACCCGCGAGACCAACTCCCCAGAGCGTCATCCTCTCGGCAAGACATGGAGGTTGACGTGGGCAGCCCTCACCCTACTCAAGATCATCTATGGCACCAACACTCTCTTGGCCACCGAGCTTGCCCCTCGATTCCAGGATCAATTCCCTCACGCAGACTTGGGGCTGTGGGTGCCCAACACGGATGGACAACACGCCGACAACTCAGCCATGAAGTTAGATTGATTGGCTTCACCGAAGAACTGGATGGCAGAAGGGCTTAGGCATACTCTTATCAAGGCCAGTTGTAACAGGAGAACGTTCGAGAGACAGTTAAGCAGCGGAGCTAGACATGGAGGAGGGATTGAAATGCGAAAACCACGGGGGAATCTTGAAGTGGGAGCGATAGACATGGACATTTGGGCCATTTCGATGGCACAGAAAGGCTTTATTAAATAGTCCCAATATTAATTCATGATAATACTACTCGTGGGTGAACACCGTTTCTGATCGATTTACTGGATATGTAAGAAAAGATGTTTGGCATTGGCACTGATTATATAGGGAAAGTGGTGATTTCCTTCACCCGCTTGTCAACCTAGATGCGCCTGGATCTATGCTCGTTAATAACACTAATTAAACCACCATATCCGTCCGAGTAATCTGCATTTAAGAACTTTATTAAAATCAGATAGCAATTTTATCACTGGATATTGAGGCCAAAAACCAAGCCCGTATAGGTAAAATAAGAAGGGATAAAATAAAACCTTTACCCATGCCCATGCCTCAGTGTTAAACCTTGAACCCATCGAGACCCATGATAAAAGCAAACGAAGAACCGCCCATATCTCGGTGTCAAGCCTCAACGATAAACCCATATACTAGACCCATGTTGAATCTTCCTTTTGGGCCATTCCGAAAGAAACCCGTCTCCCATTCGTAACGATATCTCGGTGTTGAGCCTCAACGACAAACCCCATATCCCAAGCCCATGTCAGATCCCCATATCATTCTATGTCACCAAGTCTACGTCAAGCCCCGAAATCAACTCCTCCTATCAAATTCCAGGGGGGGGGAGACACTGGTGCTGGTATGTATTGATTCTGAGGGTCAACGCCATTGCCACCCCGGTCACCGCCATTACCCCGAAGCAAACACCCAGGGAAGCAAGCTGACTTCGTCGGCCTTCCTGGACGTAAAGGTGATGTATCTCAGAAGTTGAACGAGAAATCTCCTCGAGGCGTCTTCCGTACTGTCCAATATGTTCGCTCATATCATCGATTTGGCGTTGGAAGTCAAGAGAGAGCTGTTCAGTGAGTGTGCTATATTGGCGATTTAACACCGCTGGGAGAGCATCACACATTTCCTTCAAGCGTTGTAGATGGTCCATGTAGTCGTGCAGGTGAATAGTGGTTGTCGACTGAGCCGTGTCTGTACGAGCCCGCTTGCGGTGACGTCCATCACCGCCGTTGCTAGATGGGCTTTCAACCTGGCCCTCATCAACATCCTCCCCCCCGTCATCGTCCACTCCCAGCTTTCTCTTTCCGGACGTGGAGGCAAGATCCTTCGGGTTACCAGACGTGTCTTCCATGGTCTGGATCGACCCCTCTGTTTTATCGCTCTGGCGATCCTTGGTGGCGCTGGGATCCTGAGTGGCGCTGGGATCCTGAGTGGCGCTGGGATCTTGAGTGACGCTGGGGACCTGGGTGACGCTGGGATCCTGAGTGACGCTGGGGACCTGGGTGACGCTGGGGACCTGGGTGACGCTGGGATCCTGAGTGACGCTGGGATCCTGAGTGGCGCTGGGATCCTGAGTGGCGCTGGGATCTTGAGTGATATTGGGATCCTGAGTGACGCTGGGATCCTGGGTGACGCTGGGGACCTGGGTGACGCTGGGATCCTGAGTGACGCTGGGGACCTGGGTGGCGCTGGGATCCTGAGTGACGCTGCGATATGTCTTCCATAGTCTGGATAGACCCCTCCGCTTTATCGCTCTGGCGATCCTTGGTAGCGCTGGGATCCTGATGGCGCTGGGATCCTGAGTGACGCTGGGATCCTGGGTGACGCTGGGAACCTGAGTGATATTGGGATCCTGAGTGACGCTGGGATCTTGAGTGACGCTGGGATCCTGGGTGACGCTGGGATCCTGGGTAGCACCAAAAGTAGGGCTGTCAGGGCCCTCAAAGACTCGGGATTTATCTCTCTGAAGATCCTGGGTGGCGCTGCGCACCCGGATAGCACGAAGGATAGGGTCGTCAGGGCCCTCAAAGACTCGGATTTCATCGCTTTGGCGATCCGGGGTGTAGCTAGGCACCCGGGTGCCACCAAATATATAGTCGTCAGGGCTCCCAGAGAATTCAGTTACCTCCGCGTTGTTGATCATACCCTCCTGATAATCCATAAAAGGACGATAATCATCCGCCCCAGCTTCTAGGGCTCTCTGGCGGGGGCCGCGGTAGACTGAGGTGTTACCGAAGATTGACTGAGTAGTTCCTTGTGAGGCTTGGGGTGCCCTGGTCTCTCCACTAGTCGCATTCACCCAGCGAGGCAGAGCGGTGCTAGGAGCTGGGTTGATAGGGGTAAACCCATTGGGACGAAGCAGATCGGTGCTGGGAGTCGGGTTGATAGGGGTAAACCCATTGGGACGAAGCGGATCGGTGCTGGGAGTCGGGTTGATAGGGGTAAACCCATTAGGGCGAAGCGGATCGGTGCTGGGAGTTGGGTTGCTAGGATCACCGGCAGTCGATTTCTTTGGTGCACCCTCCTTGACATCCGTTGATAGAATCCTAGTGTTACTACCCACCTGGGCCCAAGAGGCGGGGCGCTCTGCCCAAGCGTCGGGTATCATGGCACCGAAGACATCAGTATTTGGATACCTCTCCTTGATGCGCTTGGATGCCTCATTGTCTTGGAATCTGTACGCAGGCTCCTTGGCACGTCCCTTCAACTTGATGGCAGGGTCGTGGTAGAGGATACGCAGGACAAGCCAGGTCGGCCAGTCAAAATCGGTGTCGCATGTCGTTATTGCCTTCTTCCATAGAACATGGTTACTTGGGCTTTTCCGGTTGCTTCGGGTCAAAGATGCCTTGGAGCAGGCGAACCGGAAGGCGTCCCTGCGCACAGCATCGAAATACGGCCAGTTGTGTTTCCAGAACTTTCTCAGCCTTCTTTTGACTTCATCCGTGATCTCGTCGTGGTTGACGGCTGACAGTTTAGTGTCCCATTCGATTAGTTCGGATTCCCTGTCCTCGGAGAGCAACTGCTGGTACTCTTGTTCGTTCTTGGCAGGGGGGTGGAGTCGTTTCTTCTTCGAACCAGCCATTGCGAGATGTCGCCCAGCGTATCGGTGTTCTAGGTGGCTGGTTGGACTCGAGCGCTGGTAAGTGGTGATGGTGATATGCTTCAATAGAAAAGGGTGATGCTATTAAGGCTTATTGAGAAAGTGGAAGGCAGAGCCTGAATGATGGAAGAAACCCTTTGGCGCAAGGAGCTGTAATAATAGCGTCGCGTAATTAAAAGTTGATTGCCGTCGGAAGAGTTATAGGAGGAGTGTCGAGAGAGGAGCTGTTGAGGAGATGACGAGGAGTTTGTTGGGTGTGAATGTGGTGGGAAGAACTCCAGAGGTTCTCGAGCGGAGCTCCTCTAGAACTCTAGTCCTAGAATCCTAAAAGTTAGATTTAAAGGGCCCAGAGAGAGGCATAGCAGGGTGAAAAAGGCCGATATTGCTATAATAGAAGAAAAGATGTGATAATACCTACGTTTATGTATCTGTAGTTTGATCGCGATGGGTGGTTAGATGTGTGGTTGAGATGAAAGTGTCGAGATGATCTCGGGATGACCGAGGGTGCGTATAGGTAAAGAGGGGATGATTTCTCGAGCATGGGGACATAAACTAAGACCGAGACGAAGCACATTTGTATCCACTATAGCGTAAAGAACCTGGGTCTAACTGACTGATATTATGAGGCATTGACTTGCATCACCCAACGACTAGTAGAGAAACAAAAAATTCAACCTATATCACCGGGCGAAACTTAGTTACCAACTAAGATCGCTAGCCATCAATCGCCAGCTACTCTGGTTATACTCTTCTTCCTAGGCTTCTGCGTGTGGATTTTAGCACGCCCTTGAGGTGATCAGGGATAACAATTGGGGCGTTCAAATCACCACGCTTGATGGCTGTCCGCTGTCTCTCGGTGAGGGGATCTGGCTTAAACAATTCTCGAGCCGGAACAAGCTTCACTCCAGGCAAGGCAGCCAGAGAGCGATGCCCAGGCGCTCGGACAACGCCATGTATGGTTTCATGTGGGATCGGCGCGAGTGCCGGTTCGTACTGGCCGTACCGAAACCCCAAGCCAGCCAGCCGAACCTGTCGTCGTCGTTGATTGGTCTTGCGGAAAGTCTTCGACTTTGGCTCTGGGTGCTGGTCCCAACCGACGTCGAACCATCCATCGGCGCGCTTCAATGTATCGTGCATAGCATTGACCTTAGCGTGTCTAATATGCCTTATTAGCGTGTTGATATGGGAGAAGGTTTGTTCTTCTCCCAGCTCCTTGCAGTATGGACAGAAGATACGTTCTTCACCCAAGGCTTCGAAAGCCTGGGTGATCTTTCGCACCCACTTCTGTAGAGGTAGGTGGAGCTGCGAACGTTCATGGTCATAGAGGTGCGTCGCGTCGTAGTATCTCTTATCCTATAGTGGAGGCGTTAGGCGAAGTAATAAGTGTTAAGAGAGGAGAGCGTCTTACCTTGAGCTCCTGGCTAATAGTATCATCTTCTTGGCACCGGGGACATGGAGTCCCATCCATTCTGAGGTTCCGGTATTCGCTCATTGGGTTATCGAGAATCAGCTGCATAAACGCCTTGGCAGCCTCAACGTACGGGAGATCGTCGTCTGCTTCCTCATCGGGGTTCTGATTATCCTCGCCAAGGTCACGGTGAACCTCAGCACCCTCTTCCACCTGAAGCTCGAGATCCTCTTCGGGTAGTTCTTCAACGCCATGGAGGAATAACCCAGTGTTCTCATCCACCACCGAGTGCGACTCGCCAGCGGTATCTTCATCTCCGTCGGTTGTTGCTATCGCTGCCAGGTTGCGTCTTGCAGTATCTAGCACGGCTGTAGTGAGGTGAGAGTTTTCGAGGCGGTTAAGGCGTTGATCGTAGTCCATCTGACTCATGTGTAGGCGTTGTTCTTGGACCTCTTGGGATAGGAGGGTCTTCAATGCGGCACGACGAACTCTCCGCTTGTAGTTCCGCAGGCCATCAGCTGATGCGAGAGCAGGGTAGTTGGGGTCGCCTAACATCATCTGGGTCATTAGAGCGTTGAGTGCAGGCCCGTGAACTTTGCGAGTTCTCTCGTCAGTGAGGACATGCAATGCTAGATCGTTGTCGGCCATCACCATCTCTTCCGTATGACCACCGCCCTGGCCATCTAGCTCATCTAGACCTAACCCCGAAACGTCCATGCTGTCCTCCAACGACAAGTAGTACTTCTCTAGCGCTCGGGACGCCGGGTCATGGTTCATGATGAGGCGGGCGGCGTCAGGGCCGATCTTGCGAGTGAGGTCGGTGGCTGCACGGCGACGGAGAGCATAGAAGGAGAGGTTCTCTGCATAACCAATCTTCTGACCACGGAGGGCGAGGTAAGCGGAGAGTGCCTGGGCGGTCATGGGTTCGTCCTTGACCTTCAGGCCACGTGCCCCAGCTGCAAGCAGAACTGGGCGGTTAATGTACTCCTGCTTGACCTAGATGAAGCATTAGTTGTCAAGCTCGGGGTGATCACTTTCAACGCATTCCATCGATACTCACCGTGATATACCTGCGTGTCGAATCGAACAGCTGATCCAGGGTTTCGATCCCATCCAGAATCTGGCGGCGAAGGGCCATGGCAAGAAGCCGATGAGGGACAGAGAAGACAAGATTTATAGCACTCTGAGGCGATTTAACGATGCACCGCACCGTTGATCTCAGGGCACCCTTGTCTCTGGTCTTGTCAGGGTCGCCATAGTTTGTTTTGAGGTTTCGGAAAGCAATCTTGACACCAAATTTGCCGTTAGCCTCCCGGAAAAGCTCCAAATCACCCTATGTCAAAAAGGGCTGATCCGAGGGGTTCATGTCTTTGTTATAGCTCTTTCCGAGTGAGCCAGGCCTAACAGCGCAGACTCGCCCGATACACCACGCCAGGTGGTGGTTTTCAGCGACCACAGTGCTTGGGGTGTTGATCATATCCAGGTCGATCAGCTGGCGTAGTTCTGCCAGACCAACCTAGGCAGTCGGGTGAGTATAGGGCATATATACAAACGAGGAGCTACAAACCTTAGACATCGCCATGTTGGCGGTAACAGTAAGACTGAACGTCTTCGTAGCATACCGCATCGCCTCGGTGATCTTGTTAAATAGGGTACTGCGGGGAATGGGAGTCCCATGGTGGATGGCGGGTATCCTGTTGCACCAGAATACGAGGGCGTTGCGATACGTCACCAGGCCGCGGTAGCTCATTTTGGCACCCTGAGCACGACCTCGGCCAAACTTAGCAACGAAAACGATGAATCTGGTAAAGATCTCAGTGGGTGATCACGTACACTAAAGGAAAGAGAGGGATATAGTTTCTTACCCTTTCAGGCGTTGTATACACTTTGCCTCCTCCACCATAAACATCTCTCGGTCGATCTCTTGGTCAGTCATCTCATCGTTGATTATCTTGATGGTCTTGAGGAAATGTAGATAGTTATGGCGGACCCGATCTTGGGCCTTTTGCGTGCCTACTGCATGCCAGCGGAAGTTCTCTGAGTTTCCCACATGTTCGTTAATATCCGCAATAAACTGAAAGAGCTCACCCTCCCCAAGGGAATCAATGCGATTAATCTCGTCAAATAAGGTATATCGCCGGTCGGGCACGCGAGGAGGTGCCATCGTGATTATAGGATGGTTAGGTGAGATCAATATGTGGGTGATGTGGATCGCCAGTAAGTGCAGTGTGCTGGTGACGAGCCCCACTGTGATCACCTGACCATTAGTAATGGGTGATGTGGATCGCCAGTAAGTGTAGTGTGCTGGTGACGAGCCCCACTGTGATCACCTGACCATTAGTAATGGGTGATATGGATCGCCAGTAAGTGCAGTGTGCTGGTGACGAGCCCCACTGTGATCACCTGACCATTAGCAACGTGATCTCATGCAACGCGTACCACGAGCGGGGTACGAAAAGTTTGATTAATGAAGCTATTATAGCCAAAATCACATACAAATTATTTTAAACTAAATAATAGCCATGCTCTTAATTCCACGAGAGGCATAAGCCCTCAATGCCTATGATGACAAGAGCTTTATCAAGGAAGATCATAGCTATTAAATGCACCCTAATAACCCGACCCGGATAAGGTCAAAAGGCGAGAAAATTAGTCCTCTAAAGAAGCTCAACAGTAACTCCAAAGGCGGAAGCAGACTCGCTACGGCTGCCGCTTGTGTAATGTCGCGATTTGTAATAACCAAGATTGTTGGGACTTCTATCACTATGTAATTTAGGTGCGGCATTAAGTACCTTTCATTTGATGCATTTTAATTGGCCCCGACCCCTTGTCGTGACTATAGCTTTATGGGCACTCATGAGATATAGTAATGACCATAGTCACCTGACCGTAACGAATAATGACCCCTCCTTCCTTCCACTTGATTGAACTTCTTAAGACGGAAAATCTTGCGGGTTCGACCCCCGCATCGGGCTGTTCCTATATGATTCGATTGCGAGCAACATTGCGAGGCTTTCTTTTTTAGTCTTTTTTTTTTTTTTAGCTGTACTTTTTCTTCTTTTTTGGTGTTTTCATGTGTGTGCTGGTGATGGATGATGGTGTTGACAAATGGGTGGCCCGTGCATCGGGTTGCCGCCTTGTCGTACCTGCCCATTTGTGTATGACATGCGGCTGAATAAAAAAAAATGTCACCCAACGACAATAAACAAAGCCCCTCTTCTTACGCAAACGTCTGGGAGACATCTCGTCCATTGTTAAAGCAGCAACGTAAAAAAATAAACCTTGGAAACATCCCTGCCTTTTTTTGTCCAAAATAACGGCCCCACATGGCCGCACCTCCAGCTCCGGGCCCCGGCTCGTTCGCGGCGCAGTATCATCGGGTCGCCCTCGGCATCGGTCTGGACGGGTACGTCGCGCCGGATCTCGACGAGGCGTACCGGCTGCATGCTGCGCAGAGCGGCGCTGCAGTCACGGCGTCGGCTCCGCACCATGCTCCGGGTCAGTTTGGTATACTCGCGCCGACACCGGTGCCTGTACCTGTCGTGGAGACGCAGCAGGTACAGGGAGTCTTTGGTGCGCAACCACCGCCGCCGCCGCAGCAGGTTGAGAGGTCGAATGGGCAGCTGAGCAGCAAGATTGTGGTTGATCCCCCAGACTTGGAGATTTGGCGGGACAAGTTGTTTAATGTTGACGAAATGATTGTTCTCACTCATGAACAGTAGCTCTTCCAATGCTCCGACATGATAAGTCTACAAGACCACGCTGCTGATGCTCTGCAGGTTTGAGACGTATTTCCCACACGTAGACAATGTCTACTCGCACCGCTCGACCCAGCGTTATAAGCGCAAGCCCTTTGTTTCGCACTATTGGGACTGTCGCATGAAGGGTCGGCCCCCGGGCACGCCCAAGTCGGATGACCCCAACAAGAAGAAGCGCAAGCGAAACGCCCGCGAGCGTGATCTGTGTGACGTAAAGATAAAGATCACCGAGTATCTGCCCGGCGCGCACATGCAGCTTGAACCTTCGGATCAGGGGCAGGCTGGCCCTGCGATACTGGGCGGGTTTGCAGGTGTTGCTGGTCAACAGCGCTTCTGGACGGTCCAAAGGGTCAATGGCAACGGGGGCAATGGTAAAGGAGACGGCGTTGCTGGTCCTCATAAACACACCCTGGAGAAGAGCGACGAGATTAAGAAGAATAGCGTGCAGCGGTACTTGGCCAAGCAAGATAGGGAGACGAAAAAGGCCCAGGTGAGACGCGGATACTTGAAAGATAGACAAAATTATGACTGACTATAATTAAGAAGCCCACGAGTCGAAAAACTACGGGTGCTGCGCTGGCAACGGTCAGGAAGCACGTCAAAGAGAACACGCTGAAGCTATACGGGGCATGCTTCTGGTAACTCACCACTACCTCTCAGCTGCTTTAACCGTACTGAAATCCTATCCCCTCTAGTCCCTTTTCTCAACGCGTCTGGATAGCCCTTGAGGCAAAGCGCATGGCCTACCAATACTGCGAGACGGACCCTTTTCGACGTCCGACTCCGACATACCTCCTCGAGGCCAACCCACATGGCTGTGTTCCTGCGATAAGACATGGCGAATGGACTTGCGCGGAGAGCGGCGTGATTCTAGAATATGTACGTCTTCAACTCTTCGGAAGCGATATACCATGTCTGACATACTTGCAGCTCGAGGATCTAGGTCAGGGTATGCCTCTGCTTCCAACCGACCCGCAGTCAAAGGCTACCTGTCGACTATGGATAGACCATGTAAGGAGGCATCTTTTCTATGTCTATTGGGGCAATGAAATCTGACTCAAGACTTAGATCAACAACTGCATAGTACCCCCCCTGTTCACTCTCCTTCAAACGCAGGAAATAGCCCTTCAGCACGACGCCTCGGAACGGCTCCAGACCAGCATCGATAGCCTCGTCCAGGCCGCCGACGAGCAGGTACGTTATCTACTCCGTTCTAGACAGCAAAAGACATGGCAAGCTAACATGGACTCTAGGGTCCCTTCTTCCTCGGCCCGGACCTCTGTCTCGTCGATGTACATCTTGCCCCTTTCGCCCTCCGCCTCCCCCGTATCCTCACTTCCCTGCGCGGCTGGTCTCCTCCTCCGCCTGGGTCGCGCTGGGCAAGGTGGCTGGATGCCATCGAGGCTGACGAGAGGATAAGGGCTACGACGAGTGATCACGAGCTGTATACTGACACTGTTGATTTACTGGTCCGACGGAATGGGCTTGGCGGGTAAAGGGGAAGTACGAGGTTGAATGGTGTTATTGGAATGTGAGAGAGGATTATACCATATATTGCGATGAGTACTAAGCGAAATATCACGACGCTGCAATACAGTAATAGAGACTACATAATGCCCAAACTATCTAATCATCATGTTTATAGGGTATCAGTTTCTTGTGTATAGATTACGAAAAGGCCCGTCGGGGGCTCATGATACAAACAGTAGTCTATCCACCCATCCTATATCATCAATCCAAAAACACATGCGGCAATTATGTAGCCCCATCGGGTATAGAAGGGTCGCTCCTCTGCGAACCCCTTTTCCTCCTCTTGATCTCATCCCACTTCTCCTCAATAGTGACCAGCTCGCCAGTGAGCCGCGCCTTGACCCTGCCCTCACCCAGCTCCTCGAGCGTCTTTGACTCCAGATACTTCTTGCCATCGTACTCGACCCATCGTTGCGAGTTGGGTAGATATGCCCACGAAAAGATGGCTCCGACCGCCGCCACCGATCCGAACAGGAGGAAGATGAGACCTTGCCGAGTGTCGGCGTCGTATGACTGGTTGATGCCGTATACCACGAGTACTGCCACGAGACTGCCGAGCTTGCCCGCTGCCGCTGAGATACCGTGGCACATACATCGATAACAGGTTGGAAAGATCTCGGCGGGAATCATAAACGTCAGCGTGTTGGCGCCTGGATACTCCTTGTTAGCATGAAACAGACCAGGTCTCAGGGGGCCAACGTACCAAAGTTGAACATGAAGTGGCAGATGGCCACAAACACCACTGTAGCAGGTGCGCCATCCTTTTGATGGACACCATAATAGACACAGCCGGTAACTACAAAGAAACCCGCCAGGACGAGAAATGAGGCTGTGAGCCACTGTCGCCGGGGGATCCGGCTCGAAAACATGACAAAGCAGGCACTTCCAGCGATAGACGCAAGCGACACGGTCAGCAGATATTGCTTAGTCTGCTCGATCAGCACGTCGTAGATGGTGTTACAGGGGTGTGTAGCGTCGGTCGACCAAACCGGAAGTCCGTCGATGGCCCATTGCGGCACTGTAGAGTTGCCCCCCTGGAGGGGCGAGTTCCAACACTCGAGTCTCTCGTCGATCGGCGTCGGTTTCGTTGTCGCCCACATTGTCGACAGAGTTCCTCTGTTATCAAGGCTCATTCCATAAAATGATACATCCAAGAAAAACCATGTTGCCGCGGTTCCCAGGAGGTAGGCCCAGTTGCCATCGCGGATAAAGTAGTTGTGCATATCCTCCTTGGAAAACTGTATGGGCATGGCCTCCTGCGAGGTGCTCGTGAGATGCATATTATTAGGGGGTGCGTTTGTTCGGTAAGAAGGTGCCGTGTGGTTTCCGTTGGTTGGGTTCATCTGATATGTCGTCGATGGTGGAGGGTGGTTGAGCTGGCTCATCGGGAACGAGCCGTTCATCGGGGGGCGCCCGTTGACACCGCCGCTGGGAAAGGCCTCGGTACCACCTCCTTGAGGTGCTCCGTAAATCCTCTGTGTGTTCATTAGAGCGATTGCTGGCTTGTTCCGGACTTCGAGACTGTAGATGCCGCAGTCGAATAGGAAGAAACGGAAGATAATGGCCAACAACGCAGGCACCGCGCCGGAACCAATGACAATGCGCCAGATGCCGTCCAAGGCCTTCTTGCACTCCTCTTCGTGCAGTCTATCCAGACCGCAGCGCATTCCTTGAAGGTCATGGCTCCTTTGGAAGCCGAGAAGCACAAAGAGGCCGACCAACTGGGCCAGGGCCTGGCCGATCGGCTGCATCATGAAAACGGAGGACAACATGGTAGCTCGAGACTGTGTGCTAGACCATTCCGACGTAATTACTGCGCTAAGGGGATATTCGGCTCCGATTCCTGTCATGTTTGTTAGCATCCCGTCCTTGGTGATGTCGTCGAGACCTGTTGATTTGGGAGACAAACCAATCCCCATGACAAAGCGCCACCAGATGAAGAGACCCAGGAAAGAGAGATCATTGTAGCCGTGACTGCTAGTGGCTACACCAATCGTAGAAACGATGACAAGAACTAGTTCGATGCCGTAGAGGCGGGTTCGACCATACCGGTCCGCAAGGTAGCCGAAGAGCAGTTGGCCGATGACGGACCCAAGAAGCGTAAAGAAGTTGATGAGAAGTCCAGACCATTCCGGACCATTGGGCCAGTAGACAAATGCGATGGAAGCGAGAATGACGTTTGTGGAAAAGAGGTTATATCTGCAAGCGTTAGAGGTGGTTGCTGGATCCAAAGCAGGGGATGAAAGCATGTAAAAGCATGTAGATCTCGGCAATGAGTGGGAGCGCTTACGAGTCTGTTAGAAAGCCCGATGCGCAAACACCCCAAATGCGAAAGTTCCATGCGTTCAAGTCAAGCTCGTAACGCAGTTGTTGACGATCCTATTTCCAGGAATTGCTCATTAGCCGGGAGGTCTGGTCTGTGTTTTCAAGACAGGGGATCCATAGGCGATGGTCACCGAGAGCGGACTTGATGGTAAAGATGGGCACTCAATGCGACAAAGCATTGGCTGACTTACCTGGGCATCTTGTGAAGGCAATGCAGAACTGTCCGAACCTAGGAAACCACGGTTCTGGCGCATAGAATATCTGGAGAAGAGAGGCATGGCTTGCGACGGAATAGCGACGCGTCGCAGCAGCTCCAAGGAGGACGAATGAATGGCCTGAGCTGCGCCGCGAATTCAAATGAGGCAGACCCAGCTAGAGTTGACAGCTAGAAGGCCGAAAATCGGACAGAAGTTGG
Source organism: Fusarium piperis (assembly GCA_027886205.1). Lineage (NCBI taxonomy): Eukaryota > Fungi > Ascomycota > Sordariomycetes > Hypocreales > Nectriaceae > Fusarium > Fusarium piperis. The sequence goes on along the minus strand of RZGM01000061.1, from coordinate 457 downwards.
CGGACAAGAAATGCCCAGAAAAATAGACAGAGCGACAGAGATTCTCATGGCCGTGCCTCGTTCAGCAATGATGAAATGGAAGAGATATGTTACTGCCAGGTTGAAGCAGGCTGCACAGCATGGTGTGGGAGGGCATCGCAGGACTGTGTGGCAGTTGCGTGAGGACTGTGCGCCAAGCAAACGCCGCAATGGATGGCGCCGTACGAAAAACTGACCCTTGGCTCGACTTGGCTGGGCTTGGCTGAGTCTTTCGATACCCTTGTTCAAGCTTGGCCGGAGCTTGGCTGTTGCGGGTAGGAAATGACAGGTGAAGTAAACTGAACAGGGCGTCGTCTCCGGGGGAGCGGTTGAACTTTGGGGGGGGAAAGCTAGAGTAACGTCAGACCCACCCCAACCGGCCGGCCCCCCCAACCGGCCACTTTTTTCTAACAACACCAAGGTCATGCGATCGCGATAA
>RZGM01000060.1:0-220747 GCA_027886205.1 Fusarium piperis | reverse complement strand
AAGTTGCAGCTGTATGTGTGTGCAAGGGTGCGGGCGGGGTCCGGGGCCTTTGGTGTGCCAAGTTTTATTACGATAGCGTGCCTGGAAGGCGATAGGTACTACCCCGCTTCCTCCCACCTAAAAGCACCTAGCAATTTTTCTCGCCCGCTAGCTGATGCCCTCGACTGCTCATCTGCCTTGCAGGTGCCTCCCTCACTAAGCCACCGATGAAGACCACTGAGAAGCTAGCGAGCAGCACCATAATATCCGCTACGCCTCCCTCTAGGTGGTTAGGTGCCTACCACCTAGGTTCCAGGTTGCCTGCTCCAAGCTCCTATCCTCCAGGTCCCGTCCGCATCCGCACCTCACGCACATCCCTCGCACCTCGCACATCTCCCTCCCGCTTCCGCAGAAGACCGACCGTGAATCCACCTCCACCACGCTTCCGGCGCCGGCATCGTGTGCGTGTGCCCGTATTGGTTTTTTTTTTTCCCTCCTGACCCCTTCAACTCCTTCTCCTTCCCCCAGTATCACACTTTGATATCTCGTTCCCCCTTGAGACCTCATCCAAACAAACCCCCCCCCCACCGCGCGCCTAGGTCGAACCCTTCCCCTCTATCGAAGCCCCTCCCCGCCAACCCCTCCGTCGGCCGATCTCCTACTCTCGCATTTCCCGCTTGCTCGCTCACTCACTCACTTCCTCCTACTCTCTTTCGTCGTGGGATCCTGAGTTCTCGACCGATCGAATCGACCGAAATCTTCTAGTCATGGGCCAAACACTCTCGGAGCCCGTTGTCGAAAAGGTACGTGTGTGCCTTTATTGCCTTGCCATGGCCAAATTGTGTGCTCTTGGTTCATCAATCTCCGCGTCTCCGTCCTATCCTGCATCTGGTCTTGGGTTGGAGCATTGGGATTGGCACCTGCGGACTTGCGCGAGAGGGGCATTGCCTGGTCATGAGCCCCTCTCTCTCCACGCCGGGCCACCACCAAAACCTCCAGCCGCGCATGAATCGCCAGCCTTTTCCAGGTAGAACAGACAGGACATGTGTCATGGGCTATTTCTACCTCTGCTGCTGCTGCCCTCGAGTCCGACTTGCGCTGTCTGCTTCCCCGCCTCTCCGATGCTTCCGTCCTACTTGCTTGCTCTAGGTGCCATGTCGTCAGATCTTGTCCCCGCTGACTCTTGATCCAAACCCTCACAGACTTCGGAGAATGGTGAAGATGAGCGCCTCATCTACGGCGTCTCTGCCATGCAGGGCTGGCGCATCAGCATGGAGGACTCCCACACTGCAGTCCTCGACCTGGACTCGAACAAGACTCACTCCAGCAAGCTGTCCTTCTTCGGCGTCTTCGACGGCCACGGCGGTGACAAGGTGGCATTGTTCGCCGGCGCAAACATCCACAACATCATCTTTAAGCAGGATACTTTCAAGTCGGGTGACTACGCCCAGGGTCTGAAGGACGGCTTCCTCGCGACCGACCGCGCCATTCTCAACGGTATGCTATACTATACGATGCGCCAACCCAGCTCGTTCCCCACATTATCATGCCTCTCTCCCCTTTGCGCCTTTTCTCGCTCACGACAGGACTCGAAGCCCGCTAACATTATCTGCTTCCTCTACGTCAGACCCCAAGTACGAAGAAGAAGTCTCGGGTTGCACAGCCTGTGTCAGCCTGATCGCCGGAAACAAGCTCTATCTCGTCAGTCCGCCCGCTGCCTCGCTTCCCCACGTTGGCCCCGCCCCACCAACCAAACCAACCTGGCCGAGGGGAGGGGGGGTATCCCTTCTCGCAGCAACCCAAGGCTAACAGACAAACTCGCAGGCCAACGCTGGTGATTCAAGAGGAGTTCTTGGCATCAAGGGACGTGCCAAGCCTTTGTCTCAAGACCACAAGCCCCAACTCGAGAGTCAGTCACATCTACCCGCTCCCGTTCACGCTGGGGCACCTCTATTGCGACAGCCGTCGTGCTAACACACACACCACTAGACGAGAAGAACAGAATCACAGCTGCCGGTGGCTTTGTCGACTTTGGCCGAGTGAATGGAAACCTTGCCCTCTCTCGAGCCATTGGTGATTTCGAGTTCAAGAAGAGTGCCGAGCTCTCTCCCGAGAACCAGATTGTTACTGCTTACCCCGATGTCGAGCAACACGACCTCACCGACGAGGATGAGTTCCTGGTCATTGCCTGCGACGGTGAGTAGAATCAGGCCGGGCCCTTTGGTAATAACAATACTCACTAGCTTAGGTATCTGGGACTGCCAATCCTCCCAGGCCGTGGTCGAGTTTGTCCGCCGAGGCATCGCCGCCAAGCAGGATCTCGACAAGATCTGCGAGAACATGATGGACAACTGTCTGGCCTCCAACTCCGAGACGGGTGGCGTCGGCTGTGACAACATGACCATGGTGATTGTCGGCTTCCTCAACGGAAAGACCAAGGACGAGTGGTACGAAGAGATTGCTCACCGGGTCGCCAACGGTGACGGCCCCTGCGCTCCCCCCGAGTACGGTACGAATGGTCCTCCTACAGTCACAGTCCACGAGCAGCAGGAAACGTCTTCCATGCCGCTGGCGTCAAGCTCAAGCTCCGGGCCGAAAAGCACAGGCTGACATATATCTCTCTCTTCAGCCGAATTCCGAGGGCCTGGAGTCCACCACAACTTTGAAGATAGCGATAGCGGCTATGAGCTTGATCCTGAGAACAAGGGAGGACGAAGCTTCGGCGTTGGTGGGTACCGAGGCCGGATCATTTTCCTCGGCGATGGCACTGAGGTTCTTACGGATTCAGATGACACCGAGATGTTCGACAACGCGGACGAAGACAAGGACCTCGAGAGCCAGGTCGCCAAGAACACGACGTCCACCGACAGCAAGGAAACCGTTCCTGTAGCCGCCCCCGGCGCCGCGACCGCACCCGCCTCCAGCAACACGGCCGAGTCGAAACCCGCCCCTGCGGCCCAGTCGAAGCCCACGGAGAAGCCCGTCGAGGTGGAGGTGAAGAAGGAGACGGCTCCCCAGGAGAGCAAGAAGGACTAGGTGGCTCCTTCATTGAACGGGAATCCGGTTCTGAATTAAAGCGTCCCTCTAGTACTTGCGTTGCTGGCCATGTTTCTCGGATCCCGGGGTAACGGGAGGTTCTAAAGGTCGAAGGATACGAAAGACGGGAGTGCGGGCGAGGATGAGGATGAGGGTGGGCATGAAGACGAGGACGAGGACGAGGACGATTGGGGAGGCTGGATGTCAGATATTCTCATGTTAGGTCTTGCATCCCAACTTTGTCGGTGTACTGGCGTCGAATCTGGATCGTTGCGTGAGCCCTCGTCGGCTGCTCGCCCAGGCGCGTCGCGGGAAGAGCGACAAGGAGAGGATTGCCGTGTTGGAAGTGCGCGAGGGGGGAGAGATACAAGAGAGAAGAAAGAAGAGCGAGAGAGAAACCATTGTTTGACGTTTCACGTTGGGATCTCACATATATTCTTGGTCACCGCCCATCATCATCTTGTTTCTTCTTCATGTTTACTGAGACCATCATTTTCCCTTGGTTGAAACCCGCTTTGATGGGTTTTGACCTCGTCCAAACTCATACACACGTTCAAAGTACAGCTGGATCGGTTTAGAATCAGCATGGAGGAAGTAAGAGGGGGGGCATAGCATATACAGGGCAAGGTTTACATTCTATTGGGTTGCGGCTGCGAGGAGAGAAGCTGTCATTTTACATACCCAGTGCCTATGATCTGACTCGCGAGATGACAATGAGGTATTCATTCACACGTACACTGTGCCTTGACTCGATTATATCTTTTCTAGGCTCGCCAGTGCGATAATCATCGATTCTCGTGGTTCGTTATTTCTATATTCTCTCCTTATGCTTCTTCTTTACTAGTTATACATGGCATTTATGTGTCGTGACAATATGCTTGTGAAAGGATGAGGAGGTATCCCAAGATGTGTGATGTACAAAATGGTGGTATACGGTGATACATGACAGTTCAAGCGGAATGAGGGGTAGCCTTCAACTGGGGGGTGTACCAGTTGATGGGGATGTATCAGATGACGGCTCATCAAGTTGTCTCTCGGGCAGTGATAAACTCTGGGCTTCATGGCTTGTTGAATCGGACTCCTCTTTAGGCTCTTGCTCCATCTCTGATCCATCTGAGTCAGCCGAGGCATGCTCCTGATCCTCCTGCTGGGGTTCTGGTTCGATCCAGTCCTCGATCATGCGGGGGGGACTGAAGCGGCCCAAGAGCCTCACGTTGATGTTGCCCTCCTGGCCGTCGAGCCGTCGAAGCTTGACGACGAGGTCCTGCACCTTGATGGGCTTGCCGGCGCGCAGCTGGTGGTGCATGGGCATGTCGTTGGAGCGGTAGGCGAGCTCTAGGGAGCGCTCCAGGGGTTTGACGGGGACGTAGCCCGCCCAGCGGTCGAGGATGACACGCTCGATGCGCGACATGACGGCCCAGAGTCGAGGGATCTTGTTGAGCTCGAGGTCTGCGATGGCGTCCTTGGGGAAGATGCCCGGCTGATGCCTCCAGGTCCTCCAGAAGTTGTCGTGGTGCGTGCCGAGGAGCACCTTGCTGAGCATCTGGCGCGAGACCTTCTTGAGCTTACGGTGCAGCACGCCATAAAAGTAGACGGTGCCCAGGGCATGCGGCGAGTGTGTCCGCACAGCGAGAGACATGAGCGCCGTGTACGTCTCCTGATCGGGCTCGCAGCCGGCCTCCTTGAAGAGCGACATGGCCCAGAGCGCCGTGTCCCAGTCCCGGGTCAGCGCTGAGTGTCTGAGGAAGATGTTGATGGTCTTGAGATCAATGCGGTAACCTGCCTCTGTGTGGATCTTGACCAGCTTCTTGCAGTCTCCTATCCGAGGGTCCTCTGGCCGGTGGAAGCGGAGAAGCTCCGTGATGATGCCGTTGAGGCCATCGATAGCCAACCAGCCTTCACCATATCGCTCCTTCTGGTCAGCGAGGAAGCCCTTGAGAGTCCTGCCGGCCTTGAAGGCGGCGTACGAGTCGAGAGAGGCCATGACATCAGCGATGCCTCGGCGCGTGGCCGCGTGGTTGAACATGCCCAGCTCATACATGGCCACAATCACCTGTCTCCTCTCATCCTCTCCCCTGATGAGATTGAGGAAGAGGAGCCAGGTGTGGATATTGGGGTGGAAGTACCGCGCCTGCATCTTGCGGAGGAACCCGTAGAAGAAGCCGATATCACGCTTGTGAGCGTAGCCCTCGAGCATGATGTTGTAGATGTCGGTGTCCATCGGGATACCCCATTCCTCAGCCAGCTGCACCAGACGGTTTGCCGAGGCGCGATGTCCACCCCTGAAAGCCATCATAGAGACGGCCATCCTGAGGACTGGGACCGTGATGAAGGGCCGGGCCGCAGGGTCTTCAAATGCTTCAACGATGAGCTTGATGCGGATGCCGTCCGTGTCAATGTTCCTCCCGTTGACACGACGCTGGCCGTAGAATGGAATCGCCAGATGCGAAGGTATCTTGCCGTAGACCAGAGTCGCAATGTAGTGCTCAAAGTTGTCACTCGTCCACACCTCGGGCCGCGGGATCTTCTCATATGGCACCGTTATCAGATGCGGCTGGTATTCCTTGTGCACCCAGATGTTGTCGCTGTGGTCATCCGGCAGCGAGGCACCACCATTAGGTGCGTTCTCAATAGTCGGCCATAGTTGTCTCGTCCTGTAGTCAGAGGTGGCCACCTCTCCCAGTTCATAAATCTCGGCCTCCTTGCAGTACCGCACGATCTCGTCAGCCACCTTGACCAAGATCTTGCTCTGCCCACGGAGCACGATGGCCGACGGGTTCTTGTCCACCGCAGCTCGCAGCTTCTGCAGGACGCCCGTGGCAGAGTCGACGTACTCGAGGTTCTGGTTGTTGACTTCAATGTCCCACGACTTGGGCAGGACAATCCTCACAGCCGACATGTTGGCTCTCTCGCTCCACTGCGGCGTCATGCGCTTCATCAGCTTGAAGCACTCGATCCATTCCGGCACCTTCTTGTTGAAGTGGCCCCAGACGATGCCAAGGCCGAGCTGCCGTCGCGCATCTCGCATGTGCTCCTCGACGCTCGCCTTGGTCGCTGCCGAATTGGGGTACTGGAGCGGTTTTCCAATCACGGGTTTGTGAGCCTTCAATGCTTCCTTGTCCTCGAACGCTCGCACTGCATCGATCCTGAAAGCATCCTTGAAGACTTTGTTCCGAGATTCGGGACGGTCGTCCGTTACCAGGCTAGCAGCCATATGCTCCGGTGTCACTTGGTCGTGAGACTCGGTCGCTTCAAGGCTCGCATTCGGATTGTCGCGCAATGTCGCAAGAGCCGTTTCCGAGGAAGCATCCGGGCCTCTCGATCCTGTCTGTGCCGTCGTCGACTCGAGTCGGAGGAGGGTTTGGTGGGGGTGTAGGAGGACCCTGGAGGGCAATTGGGCCCTGGAAATCAGAAAAGGTCCTGCGATGGCAGAGCATCGCGGCCACGCCCTCCATATTGACTTGATCCCCAGGGACATTGGTTATGTTCCGCGCATCGTCGTAGTCGTTGGATGTGGTACGGCCAGCCGATCGTCGTCAATGCTGGGTTGGCTGTGAAGGCCTTGGAATGGATGGATCCTCGATAGAGCGGAAAAAAAGATGGACACAGACGGGCTATCGACGATAACAGTAGCCGCGATGTCGGCCGGAGGGTCACGTGGGCCCTCAACTACATACCACATGCAGCAACCAGAACTTGTCAGACCTTGAATTCCTTCATAAACATGACTTGATATATATTCTTTTACAATCAAGAAATTCTGACAAGGGCTTCAGCATTACCCCGTGATGGCAACCGACGGCAAAGCGTCAAGTCAAACCCCATATCAAACGCCCCCAATCCGGTTTCCCGCCCAAAATGACCGCCGGAACTATCACCCAAGCATCCCATCCCATTCATTCCTGCTCCCTCCCATGATGAAATACCCTCATGAATCGAACATGGGTATGAACAATAAAGAAAACGCCTTTGCGGCACAACTCCAGATCAGCTTATTTCCCATTGGGTTGGGCATTGCCTGGTACCGGATGGGATGCTCCGCTCTGATCTACACCCTCCCAGCTCTCATCCCATCCCTTGTTTCCCTTGACGGCGTCCTTGGTCTCGCCACTTTCCGCCATTTGCTTGACGTCGCTCCAATAAGCCAGCTTTCGCACTTCTTCGTCCGCGTGTTGCACGGCATCCTTGAGCGCCTGGTTTCGCTCCCGCAGCTCTGTTGTGTTTGTCCTCTTGACCTGTGATGTCGTTTCGTCGTGAACCTGCATTAAGCGGCTGAGAAGGATGCGCCGTGATGCCTGGAAAACAAACAATGACATGATCTCGTGCATTTCGTCCTGCAATTTGGCGAGGTCTGTCCCGTGCTCCAGATAACTGTCAACGGCGTCGAGCTTCTCCCTGTCTATTCTGGCCAGTCGAAGTGTCTCCATAAGGTCCTCGATGTGCTCGATATCGGGCGGCTTCTCGTCGTCCGCAGCCGAAATCTGGCTCATGCTCGAGCGACTAAGACGGCTGCTGGCCACACTTGCCCGCGACTGGTGAGACCTGTGTGAAGCAGGGCGTATAGCAAAATAGTCGGCGTTGAGCATATGTGGATCAGTCGAAACATCTTCGGGCCTCTTTCTCACCCGCTTGCGTGTCCAGGCACGCCGTCGGACAAACGAGTTCCACCATTTGCCGCGGTGCCACGAAAACTTCTTGGAGAAATGGAACGAGTATTCCCAGCCTTCTTCGTCGACGCCCTCCTGGTGATTGACGCGCCACTCAGGCCATGCCCATTCCCAGGTAGGGTCTGGGACTTGAGCAGTGCGAATATTGGTCGGCGATGCCTTGTGGTAGGCATTGGCTTAATAGTAAGTTGGTCAGCATGTCTTGTTGCCATATTGCGGGCATGTCGTGTGAGCTTACTCCAGGCAGGCGGGTCAAGGCCTCCAAGCGCTTGGGCAGAGAAGAGGGCGATACCACAGAGGAAACCTCCTCTCTCATTCTCGTACAGGATGTCTATCGCAGTCTCACGCTCGATGTGTGGTTTCTTTGGCACGACTTGGGGATGGTCTCCGTGGAAGGCTTGGGGTGTGGGCTCTATCACTGTGTTAGGGGAGCCGCCACGCCTGGTATTATAAGGGCACTGACCTTGGACCTCGATCGACGGCCTCATCATGGGGTGCGGCAAGTCTTCTCCGTTCGGAACTCGAGATGAGGATGATCCAAGACCATTACCATCTTCAGTGTGTGAGTCGTCCTGCCTGTGCTGTTCACTATCATCCTTCTTGTTCTGCCCGTTCTGCTGGTGCCCGTTTTCTCCATTCTGTCGCTGCTCCGTTTCGTCGTCGTCATCCAAGGCTAGCAGGCGCGAGGTTGTCGAGCACCTCGCCATGCTGGCTGGCTCAGGGGTGATGGACTCGGCGGGCGTCCGAACGGCATCGTGGTCGACGAGATCGATTTCGTGGTCATAGTCGCCAGGTTTCAGTCCCTGGGGACGACGAGAGCTTTTGACCCTCAGCATGGCAGATGTGCCCTTGTAGCACCTTGGCCTTGTCTGGCCGCGGGCGACACGCCCGTTCACAAGAAAGAGATTATTCAGTCGGTGTTCGTCTCAGGGGGCATCGTCAGGAGGCGCAAGGCGTCAAGGTGACGGAAGCAGGTCTGGGTGAGCGGAAGGCGAATCGAAGGCCCCAGAGCCGAGGTTTCGCAAGCAAGGGCGTGATAGAGTATAAAGACGGTCGACGCAGAAACAAGTCGCTCCAGAAAAGTGTTGAAGTTGAAGCAGAGTAAAGGAAAAAGTCAAAACCAAGGTAAGGGGAAAAGATGTCGTTGTGAGCTTGAGGGGAGGCGCTACTAGGGTGCTCCAACCTGATTTTAGCAGGACGATCTTGCGGCGGGGCGCCCAGCTAAGATGGAAGGGGAATCACCAGGAGGCATCCTCCGTTGAAGCTAGGACTACGGCAACTTTCTAGCATTGGGGTATGAAGAAAGCGGAAGGCTTCTCTAGCCAAGGATGAAGACTCTTTAAAACACTAGAATTGCTTCTCCAATTGAAAGAACTGCATTGTATCGCCCTGTGATCTTCATCAGGACTCATCGATAGGGTAGGAAGCTCATGTGGGCAAAGACCAGGGAGCGACAAGTTCAATGATGTAATGCCGCTGTCGGCGGGTCCATCGACGAACAGTGGGGCAGTTGGTGATCGGCGTGGAGTATTTGATGGACTCGGCCGTGATAATTCAACGACAAGATGTGACAGGTAATCGAGCTCGGGGTTATTGATTCAGCTGTCGTGGACATGGATGCCTCAAGAGGTACACACTTCTGGAGAACAGAGCTTGAACGCATCCGGCAGTTGGACTGTTCAAATCGGCCGAGAATCACATTACAGCGAGCAAACGTTTCCGAGACTGTCATGGATCAAGTCAACATTGAGTCAATTCCGGCCTACTGGAACCTGACTGCTACAGGGGGTAGATGCGTTAGTCGAGCACCTAACGAACTAAAGACACAGGTAGTGCAGCTCCCAATTGATGCTCAACACCTCGTCTCTACAAGTGTATGTGGGAGATCTACCATGGTTCGAAGCCGTTTATAGATATGCAGCTTTCAATTCAGCCATCAACGTCTGCAACTCACGAACGAAAAAAATGCAGCCTCTTAACAGAGCCATATTTCCTTCAGGCCCTGTATCAAGCCATCACCATCGATCGAATCGGTTCCAACCCCACCGTCAACGCAGCAACTACGTCATGTATTTGCAACCACCGCAACCGTCATGAGCGCATGGGGAATTTCGGCCCAAGGAAAGCAAGGCAGGTAGAGAGGTAGGTACAGTAGATGAGGGTACACGAGGAAACTCTCGGCCCTCATGGCTTAATAAATACCGTCCCGTCTCCCCTTCCGTCATCCATTCACGATCCATATCAATCTCGCCATCTCACAACTGTTCGACATTGGCCAACAAATACACACGCTGCTGTTGCATTTCGCATAAAGCATTTCTCTTGACTTTTAAGCATCCCACAACCGATCATCATGTCCAAGTCTCGCCTTCCCATCTACCTCGGCGGTGGTGTCGCCGCAGGTGTCGGCTACTACCTCTACAGCGCCGGCGGAAACCCCAGGGCTGCCGAAGAGAAGGCCCAGAGTACGCACATCACATCCTCCAATTCGCCTCAATTATCCCGGTGACTATAACGCTAACACTCTCTTCACAGGCGACGCCCACCGCGCCGCTGCCGAGGTCAAGAGCCACCTCCCCGGTCGCTCTCCCGTTGACGCCGAGAAGGACCTCAAGGGCTACGGCCAACAAGCTGGCGCCCAAGTTGACAAGGCTGTATGTCCTCCCAGCGACTCACTACAGCTTTAAATACTAACCGGTAAATCTCTAGCTCGCCGAGGCCGACCGCCAGGCAGGAGTAGCCAAGAGCAACATTGAAGCGTACGCCAAAGACGCCAAGGCAGAGGCCATGAAGGCCGTCGACAAGTTCGACAACAAGGTCGAGGAGGAAGCTGCCAAGGCCAAGGGTGGCATCTCGAGCTGGTTCGGCGGTGGCAGTAAATAAACGAGTCCGCAAACTCGGAAACCAAGTGTACTATTTTCATCAACATCGGAGCTCGTAATACGGTACGGCATGGGTTGAGCGGATGGTAAATTCTAACCCAGGGACAGAGAGACTGACCATGTGTCTTTTTGTAATAATCAGTTAAACAATGAATGATGATCAAACATCAGACCAACCTCTCGTTCAGATCAAGACTGCAGGGAAGAATATTATTCGTGCGTGCATCATGACATGTCCATCATGGATGATGTCTACCTCTCTAACCTCCCTAATCTTGACAAAGCAACCCAGTTTCCAGACTCCAAAACCCTCAAGCTATTCTGACATTTAAGCTCTTTTGTAAAAATGCTGCAACCCAGCCTCCCTCGGTCTCGTGTAAACCGCTACTCAAGCTCCGCAGCAACCATCTTGAGAATCTCCTCACAGCTCTTCCTGGCATTCTCAGGCTTCTTGGCCACAGCCTGCCACGCCTCGCCGTGCCTAGGCTCGTTGAGCACGCACTTGGTCACTACATCCGCCCGCTTCTCCTCGGTGCCGTGTTGACACAGGAACCTGTAGTACCAAGCCCACGAGTCGCCGCAGTCGCTGTCCAGCACCAGAGCCTTTTCGAACCAGTTCTGAGCCTTGTCTAGCTTGCGATCGCCCCAGAAGATGCGGGCTACCGCCACAAACAGGATCGGGTCGCTGTCCACCTTCTTGATGGCCTCGAGACTGCGGGGCTTGCGCTGTGTCCGCGGCTCGAGGTGCCAGATCTGCTCCTCCCAGAGCAGTCCGCTCTTGGGTACCTCTTGTTGCGCCTTGGCCATCATTGACTTAGCCTGGGCCAGGTTGCCCGCTCGCCGCTCCAGTCGTACTGACTCGCACCACAGCTGAGCGTTCTTTGGTACTGCTAGTCGGGCACGATCAAGTACTGATCGAGCCTTGACAGTGAGGCCGGCATTCTCCTCGAGACGGGAGTACAGAAGCCACAGAGGCACTGACTTGGGCACCGCCTTGACTCCGGTCGCGTAAGCTTCTCTCGCCTGACCTATCTTGCCTAGGTCGCTGTAGATCTGGCCCTTGAGCATCCACAGCTTCGCAGCCGCTGGGAAGAGTTGAAGAGCCTGTAACACAAGGTCAAGTGCCGCTTCGACGTTGCCCAACACCCGTTCAAACACCACGCTCTTCATCCACACTCGATCTGTCGGGGCCTGCTCACGGGCAATCTCCAACAGCTTCCTCGCCTGCTCTGCATTTCCATTCTCCGACTCGAGTTTGACGGCAGCCAGCCAGATATCCTCGTTGTTGGGGTTCTGGTTGAAGGCTCGCTTGAGCACCAGTCGTGCGTTGTCCACCTCTCCCGCTTGCCACTTCTCCTTGGCCAGCATCATCCACAGGTCCTCGCTCTTGGGGCACGCCTCGACGGCCTTCTCTAGGACCTGCCAGAGCGACTCTCGAGAGCCATGGTTCCTCTCCAGGTCGGCTGCGGCCATCCACATCGTCTTGCTGTTGACGAACACTCGCAACGCGTAGGCGTAGATCGCCCTGGCCGTCTCGTATTTGCCTCGGTTGATGCTTGCCCTTGCGTCCTCCATCCATGTATCCTTGCGATCGTCGTCTTCGTCCAGGCTCCAACCAAGCGTCTCTCGGACAATATTCTCACAGGTAATGATGGCACCCTCATCTTCGCACCGCTCAGCCTCAGCGATCCATTCCTCACGCTTGGGCATGGCAGACTCCTTTGCGAGAACCTGTACGGCACGCTTGATAACATTGACCTTGTTTCCCTGGCCGAGCTGCTCCTGCAGTCGCGCGGCCGCAATCCAGATTTCGTATGATGTCGGGCAAGCCTTTCGAGCTCTGTTCAGGACCTTTTGAGCGTTCTCAGGTGTTTCTAGACGGGCCAAAGCCAGCCACAGGTCAACTGATAGAGGAATGAGCTCTGTTGCCTTGGCCAAGAGCAACTTGGCATCGTCTGGGTTCTCCTCCAAGTTGACAGACTCCTTCCATAGAGCCTCCGACTCGGGGATGTGGTCCAGAGCTTGCCGAATAACTCGCTTCTTGTTGCTAGGAAGCGTTTCCAACCTCATAGCCTCCACCCATAGCCTTACTGAAGTGTTGTTTGCCTCGATAGCTCTGCGAGCAATGATCTTGGCGTTGGGGGAGTCGTTGTTGAGACGAATGTTTTCCAGCCACGCATCCTCGCTCTTGGGACATTGCGTGCAGCCCTTGTCGATCGTCTTTCGCGCTGTAACAATCTTGCCTGCCAGCTCTTCCAGTCGTGCCGCAGCGATCCAGCCAAGGGCATTCGTAGGGTTTGTCTTGACAACCGACTGCAGCAGCTCGCGCACACGGTTGATGTCTCCGACCTGGGCCTGTGCCTCACTCATCTGCATCTTGTTGAGGCTGGTGAGGTACCCCTGAGGATCGATGCTCGTCGAGGTTCCCCCCGCAACCGAGTCGGTGCCAGCCTGCTCTAGCCTGGACTTGAGCACCTTGTCTCGAGCCGCTCCGATCTTGGCAAAGTTTGTCATGGTCCCGTCCGAGGCGTCGCCAGAGCTAGATGCCGTACCCTCATCCATGACGGTTGTGCCCATCTCGCTCGAGTCGCGTGCCGCCGCAAGGACGCTGTCAGGTACAGCATAGAATCGCTGTCGCAGCGCCTGCTTGCTGCGTCGGTTCTTTCCGGTCAGATCGCCAACCTCGGGCAGGTTCGCCCACTCGTCGTCGGTGACGCTCGCTAGGGCGCGCTTCAAGTCGGAAAATTGCTGCTGGATCTTGGGGTTGTTGCGTTCGTACTCGTCCTTTTCGGCCTGCTCTCGCGCTTCTCGCTGCTTTTTTCTCCGGTCCATCCTCTCATCTACCCATTCCCATATCCGATCGGCCTCCTCGTCATCTTTGTCGTACACGCCGCCGGCGAAGAGTCCAACCTCGTTGTCGGGGTCTTGGTATCGATCATCGTCGTCGCCGCCCTCGTCCTCCTTTTCCTTGTCTTTTCCCTTCTTGTCTGGCGCGAGGCCAAGCTGGGCGGCGCGCTTCGCAAGGGCCTCCTTGATCTGATCTTCACTGGGACCGTCCCTAGCTGGACCAAGATCGGATCGTGTCGTGAAACCTGTTGCGCCTCGTCCAAGACCAGCAACGTAGTTCTCAGGTGCCGGCTGGTTGAGAAAGTCGCGTCGTCCCGACATTTTCGCGACGGGGCCTGTTGGCGCTTCCGATATGAGATGTTGAAATGAGCGATTGCGTTGAGTAAAGGTGATGAGTTGGGTTTGAACAAAGAAGGATGTTGCGACAGAGCTCCAATTTAGCCACAAGCCCAGGTCCAGGCAGTAAACTGAGGCTGATGGAGAGGTCCAAAAGAGAAATGATACGGGTGGAAATTTCAATGCAACCCGGCAACAACCCCACTGTTTCCTGGTGCATTTTGACACCTAGTTTGAGATATACTGGCACACCCTGTCTCTTAATTGATAAGATAAGGCCGAAAAAAAGTTCACCAACGCCCCTCCACAAAGAACCCCCCACGATTTGATTTCTAGTGATTTTGAATAGCAAAGCCCGCGACGACGAGGCCAAATTGAATACATACATCATGGCCAAGATAAAGCACGCCAAGCGCGGCAGCGCATCAGGCACGCCGTACGATCGACCAAGCGGTGGTGGAGGCAGCAACAGTTCCAACGCCAACAAGAACAACGTCTTCAAGTTCAACACCAACTTTGGCCAGCATATTCTCAAGAACCCCGGTGTCTCGGATGCCATTGTCGAGAAGGCCTTCCTCAAGCCCACGGATACCGTCCTAGAGGTCGGCCCCGGTACCGGTAACCTGACGGTCCGCATCCTGGAGCGCGCAAAGAAGTGCATCTGTGTCGAGGTCGATCCCCGAATGGCGGCCGAAGTCACCAAGCGTGTGCAGGGAACGCCAGAGCAGAGGAAACTCGAGGTCTTGCTGGGAGATGTTATCAAGACTGAGCTCCCGCAGTTCGACGTCTGCATATCCAATACCCCCTATCAAGTATGCCACACCAGCCTTGTCAAGGTGCCATGAACAAGAACTGACAACTCTTGCGTAGATCTCTAGTCCCCTCGTCTTCAAGCTCCTCTCCCTCCCAAACCCTCCTCGCACCTCAGTTCTCATGTTCCAGCGCGAATTCGCCTTGCGCCTGACAGCCCGTCCCGGTGACGCCCTCTACTGCCGCCTCTCGGTCAACGCCCAGTTCTGGGCCAAGATCACCCACATCATGAAGGTCGGCAAGAACAACTTCCGCCCCCCGCCGCAAGTCGAGTCCTCTGTTGTTCGTATTGAGCCCAAGATTGGCAAGGACCGCCCCAACGTCAGCTGGGACGAGTGGGATGGACTGCTGCGGGTGTGCTTCGTCCGCAAGAACAAGACTCTGCGCGCCAGTTGGCTCGGCACCAAGGAGGTGCTAGCCATGGTTGAGCGAAACTACCGGACTTGGTGCGCCATGAATGGCGTTCCCGTTGATGACACCCTGGTGGAGGACGGCCAGGACGACGATATGGACATGGAGGATGGTGACGCCGAGGAGGGCGGCATGGACGTTGACGAGGATGAAGATGCCCCCGACTTCTTCAAGGAGGTGCAAAACTCAGCAACCGCCAAGACAAAGAGCAAGCGGAAGAAGACCAAGGTGGCTGAGCTCGTCCGAGAAAAGATCCGCAAGGTGCTAGAGGACGTGACCGACCTGGCCGACAAGCGATCTGGAAAGTGTGATGAGAACGACTTCCTCCGCCTTCTGTTTGCCTTTAACGAGGAAGGTATACACTTCTCCTAATACGCTCTACGACCTGAAAAGAAAAGTCTGAATGAGTACTGGGTGGACGGATATGAATGGGTCAAGGTTGGCGTATAAAAGAGATGGCGTTGGGCGTCTTCACTTCACATTGAACAGCGTACTCCAAGAGTAGATATTACAAGATCCAATACCTTTTGTCTTCACGATATAGCATACATGCTCGTTTATGAAGCCATCGGATTCAGCAAGATATGCCTTTCTCATTTCCACCCTATGTATCTCATATGTGCTCCAAGCCTCCATCTCCCCCGAGTCTCAGCGACTCATAATTTTCTTGTTTGTTGGTGTTGTCATAAGCCGTTACAATTACAACATATTGTTGCCGCTTTTCCATCTATAAGGTTTTGTAGAACGAAAAACAAAAAGCAATAACTCCATCCATAACCCTTCTCCGCGGCCAGACCTCCGTAGCAGGGCAAGGCATACATACACTTGCACCATGGCACAGAATGTCTTGTGCTTGTCAGGCTGCTGGCCGTCCGGAGTAATGAAACCAGCGCGCATAAAAACCACCCAAGAAACACCTGACAGGAAGCATGGGCGTTATCCCTGTCTATAAACCAATGAGTCAAAATCTTGCATCTCCATGTTCCTTTAATGATCAGCCATCATGTGGTTGGAAATTGACATCCAACGCCCGCCGATCCCCAAGATGTCATGCCATGCGCGCTCAAAATACACAAGACAAACGTTTGTTTTTGTGACAAAGGAAAGGCCAGAAGGGTTTCCGCCTTTCTTCAGGCAGGCCCCCGTCTAGTTAGAAAGATCCAGTGTGGTGCTGTTCGGTTTGTGAGATGGATCGTTGGCCGAGTTCGGCTTCACTGTCTTTCTTCCGGATACTGTTGCGCTACGGACGCGGGCACTCATCGGAAGAGTGTACTTAACGACACCCTTGACGATGAGGTCAAACTCGTTCTGATAGATTCGCTCCCATCGTCTCGAGCCGCCTGCCGTTCCGTTCAGTGGATATCCGAGTTGCATCTCGCCGGTTGACGACGAGGTGCCTTGGTGAAAGAGAGAGCCCTCAAATGTGAGAGGGCTGTCAAACTCTGTGATCCGTCCCAACAGAACATTGGGTTTGAGGTCGTCGTCGGGGTCAGGGTCATCTAGCGGTGGATCGTTCACAGGATCATCCCGAGGGAGGATATCTCCTGGGTTATGCGGACGTGTCCACCAATCTGAATCTGTCCCCGTGTACTCTGACTTCGCAAATATTTCCAGGTTTGCGTGGTCGATTGTGACGACAACGATATTAGGGTTGTGCGCCTTGACGGTCAGATCGAACATCAAGACTTGTTCACTGGTCACCACATTGTGAATGGCAGTGATTTCGATTCCGGTCATTGGCTGTGAAGTGGCAAACATGAAACCGATGGCACCGGTAATCACCAGCATGAACATCATGGTGAGGACCAGACATGCCGCGAACCGGTTCAGGTATGACGACCGTCTCGTAAATGTCTGCGACTCGGCCTGTCGCAGATTGTGTGGCCCGCGTCGATTCCGCGCTGAGCGTCCGGATCGCATTGAGCCGATGAGCGGCGTACGCTCGTCATCTGCCCCAGTCGTATCGTCCATGTCATAGCTCGACGACATTTGCATCGCGGAACGCTTATGACCAAAGTTGCGATTCGAATGGGCATTTCGCGGGCTTGGGGGTCCAGATGAGTTGCGAGAATTGGCTCCCGCAAGCTTGGTTCTCGCCGCGTTCGGGAATGGAGACTCATTGTCAAAGAGCGAAGGATGGCTGTTGGCGGGTTGTCGACCCCAGCGACCAATATGATGATGGTGCCTTGACGTGCCTCGCGTTGATCCGCTACCGCCTCCACGGTTAGAGCTTTTGCCGTCTTCATCTCCAACCGCTAAGCTGTCGTTTCCGTTGCTAGTGAAAGTGTTGACGAACTTCATCGTCTTTTTAGGCCCATGAACAGGCCCAGCACCCTCCATGATGCCGTAGATGGAACGCAGATTCTGACGGTCAGCCTGACTGGCCATGGATGTCGCGCTGGGAGTCCGAGAATGAAATCGCCGTCCAGCTCGGTCATTTCCATCTGGAGGGTTAGAATCATAGACAAAGGTTTCCTCCGAGTCTGAGGTGTTGGCCTCATCGACAGCGCTTGCAATGGATGCCTCAAAGATATCTGCTTTCGATGAAGCTAGGGTTTGTTAGCAATCACATACATCGCATGCCGAGGTTATAGCTCACCATTCCCCGTATTGACAGCTGGTTGCTTGCGCGTCGTCTTCCTCTTCTCCTTCTTGGGCTTAATGGTCTCGGTGCTTTGCTTCGTCTTGAGAGTACCGTTGGGACCCTCGCTTTTTGGGCCAGTTGCGAGAGCAACTTGAGGAACACTGGGAACGGTTTCAGTCTCAACCGTCATGCTTTGTGTAGAACCGTCCTGCTTCGCCTTCGTCTGCTTCGTCGACATGGCACTAGACTGTCGCGTGATCATGGGCGGAGGGACTGATGTCGTTCTTCTCGGCTCAGTCTTGTTATTACTTGTGTCGCTCCCACTCTCTTGGCCGGCCAGGTTGGATCGAGCTCGCAAGGTCCGGGCGTCGACAAGCGCAGTATCGGAATGGCTCTCGGCACCAGAGAGCTTTTCCTTGAGCTTCTCTACGAGTGCTGTGTTGCTGGGAGGATTTGGAGAGTTTGGTAGGCTAACTTCCTGAACCGTTTCCAGAGCCCCTCGCGCCGGGGTCCTGATTCCAGAAGGGAATTGTGATTCCTCCATCTCGCTCTCTGACGTGGTCTGGTCCACCGGCTGTGGTGAAGGGCTGGGTCGCTGGACGTTGATAGAAGGCAGGTCGTGTTCACTGCGGCGAGCGGGCATCCCAGGCCTGCTAAACTGGGGAGGAGGCGATCGCAAGCGGGGCGAGACGGGCCATCGCGGGCTATGGCTATCCCTCAGATCCGTGTTGAAACTTGGTTTTTGCGGAGTCGGCGCTTGAATATGCTGCTGGTCTTGCGAGGGGAGGAGTTTGGGGGTTGTTGTTGACGACAGGGAGCGCGCTGGAGCGGCGGAAGTGAAGCTTGGTCGTGTCGTGCGCGAGGGACTCTGGTCGGTCTGGCTGTTCTTGCGGGATCGAGGACCGGGGAGTCGATTTGCTGAGGGGGTCCTTCGTGGACGTCGTGTGGGCGATGAATCCCTGGAGGCGAGAGGCGAAGGGCCAACAGAGTTGTTTGTGGAAGACTGTTTCGAGGTCTGGCTACCTGTTGTGGTGGTGGTTGTTGATGAGGTAGCAGAAAGATCGGGAGTATTGGAGCGTAATCTATCGGACAAGTTGGATGCAGTACGACCGAGGCCGGAGGGGCCGTCAGAGACGGCAGATGACTTGTCCATGATTACGGTAGCCTGCAAGAATGGCGGAGTGAAAGTCGAGGAAGCATGCCACCGGGGCGGGCCTTAGCAGGGACGATGAATGGCGATGCAGGCTTCAAGATGGATCATCGTGGTTGGCTCGTCGTCATTGGGGGGCGTGGGCGAGATCGGGGGCCTCGAGAGCGCGGGTATGTGGTGAGAATGCCGCAAAGTAGAGATCCAGACACCTAAACCCAACCTATTCCGGGCGGCAGCTTGCGCAAGTCTGTCGATGAAGGTGGCAGACGACACGAGCGGACGGGCGGGATGGTTGGGTCGACAGAAGGTGAAGACAGGGGGGGGTGAGAGAAGTTGGCAGTAAAACGGAAGCAGGGCAAGGTTCAAAGGTATGCAGGAAGAAGCAGCCCGGTGGTAATGGCGCACCGAAGGCGAGAAAACGTTGATGATGCAGCGAAGTGGTTTATTGTTGTAGAAGTGGTGTTTAGGTAGAGTAAAAAGGTGGTGGTGGTCGACGGGAGTGACGGTGGGTGTAAACGACGGGTGGAGGTGGGCGTAGTGCTGGAAGAAGTGGGAGAGGTGACGATCTTGATGTACCCGGCCGTACCTATATCCGCCCTACTCGAGGCGGCGGCAGCGGAGGAAGGAAAAAAACTCGACTCGACGAGAAGCCCTGCAGTGACTGACGCAGCCGGTACGTACAGTACAGACAGACCATGCACTTTGCTGTAAGAAACAAGCGGACGTGCAGTGCAGCGCAGGCAGTGGGCGTCGGATGAGAGGCGCCCCCAAATAAGAGAAACCTGGCACTCCCTGGACCGGGCCTGGAAAAAGGAACCTGAAAAGGAACCAGGAAGGGGCAGATTTGGGCTGGGGTAGAGCAAGGGGATTGGCCAGCTCAACTTAGCGCGAGAGCATGACACAATCTGTCGGGTCGCCTTGGTACGGAGCTGGCATGCCACACGCACACAAAAACGAGCCCAGCCCTTGGCTCTAGCTGTGATAATTGCTTGTTGGGTGACTTGACCGCGCGGGTGCGTGTGTGAAGTGTGTGAGTGGGTGTGTGTGGATTTGCTTCTGGGGCTGTCAGATTTTTTCTTCTCGCTCTCTCGATGCAAGGAAGCGACTGGCTGGAAGTTAAAGCCCTCGTTAACAAGAGAAGAAGAAGAAGAGGAAAAAGAAAGAGGGAAAAGAAAGTCGGAAAGCCACAGGCTACACGGCAAGGGCCAGTGAGGGGACGATACTACAATAATGTCGTAATCATGTTCACGCTGATGCACTGTCTAAACTTCTTTTCATCCTTGGCCTGTGGGTGTGGGCTAGACTCTCAACAGCCCAGCCCCATGTTAGTGAAAGGGCTTTTCTCACACGCTCTATTTGATTTTTGGTCTCGTTCTCTACTCTCTATTGTCTGCTCAAAAAGTTATGATACGTTAGGAATTGGTTGGGATGGGCTGATGAAGCCCCGTCTGTGCTTTTTGTGCCTGAACAAGAAGCTGGGCTCGACGTTGCTCAGGTGCTAAAGAAGCCCGTTGAGCCATTGCGCGTGGTCGCTAGAGCAGCCATACCGCCAAACAGCCCGTGCGGGTGCGTTTTTCTTGGAGAGGAAACGGGCAACCGAGAGCCGAGAGACATTCCAGGCTAGCTACAGCACGTAGACGAAGACCAAGACAATAGAAGGAGGATGAGGCGGGCGAGATTGGCAACTCTCGCTCGGTTGAGGTACCTGGGCTTGTAAGGCTAGCTGGGTCACCGAGATGGGAGGGCTCGATGCTCATTTCTCTTTATTCGCACCGACTATGAGGAGTAAAATGAAGGATACAGTTCCTTCGAGACTCTGATACTCAGGCTGTATAACATTCATGTCGGGGACTTCCCCGTGCTTGGCCCATCAACAGAGCAAAGCGTTTGCCATCAACTTGAATTTGAGCTCAAAATCCGTACTTCCACTGGCCCCTGGAGCCGGTACCTGACACCGGGTGTGAATGACCACCATCCATCTTCAGAGCCCAGGCCCTTGTTTGGCGGAAAGACCCCCTGTAACCGGTACCTGATTGCTCCCACACCAAAATGGAAAGCTCACAGATCAATCATCTCTCGCTTCTTTGTCCAGGAACTCATCACTCAGGACGCGCGGGTCATGAGACTCCTCGTTTGGCCGATAATCCCAATATCCCCTCGCTCGCTCGCCCATTCTCGCCTGCCGACATCCCGTCAGTTCCCGGCCGCACCAGTCTGTTTGGTGCGCCAAGTTCCGGGTTCATGGCCAGGCGAGAGAGAAGTCTTCTTCGCGACCGCAACCACTTGGCTTGACCGGCAGTCAGGCGGTGGAGGAGATTGCTTTTTCCTTCTCGTCTGGCCGTCACTGCTGGATCCATCAGGCCTCTTCTGGAACGGAATGGCACGCTGTCATGCTTCTTGTCGGCTTTAGTAATCGGCACCCGAGGACACGCACCGGGTTCAAGAGGGATGCCCCCGGTGAAGAAGACTTGCTTGGTAAAGGTATCCAGCGCCACGTTGGCAACGACCTTGAGTGGCCGGGCATGGCTCTCAATGGCTCAAGACTGGATCATGTGGGCATTGGAATCTGCATCATCTCTCTCGTCTATGCCCCCAGAGTCTTGATTGCTTGATCATGTCCATCCCCCAGGAAAAAGAAACTGCCAGCCGGATCGACAGCCCAGCAGCTTGCGCGTCATGGACTCGTGGGAGCCTTGGAATGACTACGTAGGTGGATGATGCACCCAAGGAAGATCCCATGGCAATGTCCCCGAGAGCCGGTCCTCCCCTCCCGCGGGAACGCTCCCCTGGCGCCGTCCCAACAGCCCGTTCCCCTCTAGCACCAAGGCCGTCATTGACAGGCTGCCCGGAAACAAGAACGAATGGTCCGGAAAACGCTCCTACATGGCACTTGTCCGCCCCAAGTCAGGGACAAGCAGCAGCAGTACATGTGGGCTACAGCCTCACCGGCTCCGTGGTAACGGCACCGCAGGTACACTTTGGGTATTCTCGCCATGGCCCCGTGACCTCCTCCCTTCTGACCGCACATTGCGATTGTTCTGGCTCTCCTCTAGGGCCCGGGGAACTGAGCGCCCTGCCCGGGTCCACAGGTACACAGGCACCGCACCTGAATGAGCGAGACGCTGACGACCCTTGCTGATACACTCCGGCCGACTTTTCCCACCCAGAGAGCCTGGGGCCGAAACGGCCGACCATGTTTCCCCAGGGAGATGTTCTATGCAAGATATAGTGCTGCCGCTCCCGATGCCACGAGGCTGGGCGCTGGTCTTCGACGAGACGATAGCGCTCTTGTGCCAGTCTAGCTGGGCGTTCGTGTCATGTCCTGCCTTGAATTCTACGCCCTGTTGACTCGGGGACAAGGCTCAACCATAGACTTGTTCCTGGCCAGAGACCCGAAAACGAACCTTGGGCAGACACTTGGAGGACTTGCCGGGGACCGGGCGGAGCCATATCTCCTGGCTGTCAGTCATACCCCTTCATCCAACTCTCTCATCTCTCAGATCCAAGCACGGTTCACCTGGAACTACCCTGGATGTCACTCATGAACCTCGGTCTCATCTGCTTCTCATTCCACCCCCTGGCGACCATAGATTGTGATGCAGTATCATGCCATGCCATATTCCATGCTCCGATCCATGTCATTCCCTTCTATCCGTCTTGTTCTCGAAGAGGGAGGGGTTCCCGCCCCTCCACGAACTCCCGCTCTCCCGTCCGAGACTTGGGCGTGACCTGATTCGGATGCCAGATTCGGCCTCCGTCAACCCTGTATTCACCAGGCTGTCACGTACCTCGACGTATCAGTAGATGTGACAATGGCCAGGGGCCTGCACACAGCTGCGGGAAAAGTGCAACAGCTGCCATGGTGAAAAGGCCCCAGCCCTCTCGAGGTCACAGCCCTTCACGCTGTGCTCGGCCTCTCACAGCCCGACACGAATGTGCCCTCCCCACCATCGACCGCGCGTGTGGCACCCGTTCAACAGCATATGAGGTAGCACCCCAAGCCACTGCTGGCGGACGTGATCAGAGGCAGAGATAAGATTACGGGGTAGGTGATCAATTTACGTGAAGGGAGGCAGACTTGGGAGGACTTGGACATGAGCCCTCCTCGCCTCGGCCACTCCCATTTTGCAGCAGCCGTGTAACACAAGACATGGCAGGGTTCATGTGAGACGGCTGGAGGATTTGATTCGAGGAGTGACATAATCTCGATTACAGACGTTTGAGTCCACATCCGCAGTGCATGCCTCACAGCCACAACCGCGTCAACCTGGCTTTTAAGTGACGGCGTCAGCTTGAACCAATCTCATCTCTAGAGAGCAAACTATTTCAGTATTGCCGCTGACACTGCAGTCTCTCACTACTTAGTTTTCAAGTTGGGGGTATTCATTTATTCACTCTTGGCTTTTTTAGCTCGTATACGTAGGTTCTGATCCTTAGCTCTGGTCATCTCTGACAGCGAATAGCAACTTTATACTTACACCAACCAACCAAGCCGACGACATGGACGAGGCAGAGGATCGCGTCAAGGACGAATCGCATGACACGTGCATGCTGATTCTGCGAGTGCTTGGCCTGGGGTGCCTAGGAAACCCTTCATGACGCAACTCGAGTATGCGTCCAGTAATCAACAGAACCTCTGCACATGAGAAACACATATTGTCTTGGATCTTATTGTATGACGATAGTGACTCTCCTCCCTCTCATCAACCATCCCACTCTCTAACCCCCAAGTGAGAGAAGAAAAAAACGCCCAAACCCCACGCGCCCATCCCCCGAAAAGAGGCTTCTGACACGCCGGACCTATCGCCTCCTCGGGTTCCTGCGCGGATCATCAGGCCGGGCTGAGCTGTCAGACGTGAAAAAAAGAACCCGTCACGCCCGAGTCTCTCCCCTTTCTCTTCCCCTGCCCGGCCACTTGTCGTTCGCTGCTTGGGAGGGGTGTCTACTTATGCGGGCAACGCCGGTGGTGGTTTGCGAATAGGCGCCTTACACATCACAGTCCATGGAGTGATCTAGGGTATTGACGTGGACTCTGCCTAGTCATCGTAGCACCCTCTCTTTTCGTAGGCTATTGATTTTGTACAGCATGCACAAAGGGTCCCCCCAGTGAGAGAATGCGTGACTCCTGTTGGCCCCTTGGCTTGGGGGTCATGGCAGGAGGACGATATCGGCTGCTAGGGCTAGTGTAGCACAGAGTTCCCATGTGCAGAAAATCGTCATCGGCCACCGGATCTCTACCAAGCCCCGAGTGATATCACGCGGAAGAGTAGTTTCAGTTGACTGCGAGTTGTTGGACTCGACACAGGCCCATCAACTCGTGATAGCTCCATCAACTCGTCGTTGCCTATTGTCACTGTACCCAGTAGCCTTGACGTCGACAATTCGGTTGATTAACTGCCACGAGTTGCGTAGCCGTAACAACTCGACTCCATTAAACCCCATATATGACTTGCACAGACTCGATGGTTAAAAACTATAGAGAGGCATCATTCAATATTCAACTATAACTACTAACGGAGCATGAGTATCATTCCCCAACCATCACGCCTCATCATAATTAGCCAGCCAGCAACCATATATCTCTACAGGGTCATCATCAATGCTATCTCTATCCCAAGGACAACCAAAGACGTTACCCCCCAAAAAAACACCGCCCATCTCCAAAAAGTGCAAAACGAGACAGTGTCGATAGAGCCTGCGATAATCCATGAACCCAACGCCGCTATATCTAATGACGTAAATCGTACATGTCCAGTCATCAGTCCCTATGGATGCCCCGTGAATACATGTATCCAACCCGCCACGCCCATTCAGGCCGGCAACTCACTCCTCATCATCATTACCGCCAGGTCCGACTCACTCGCCCCCTATTCGGGAATTGGGTTGCTGGATGGAGCCTGGGGCTCCTCCTTCTTCGCGCCCCACGTGAACGGAGAGTACCAGCTCGACCTCTTGTTCTCCTTGACGGCGTCCTGGTTCTCCTGGACGAGTCGTAGTGGTCGGGGCTTGCCTCCCGCAAACGAAGTCGTGTGCCTATCAGAGTGGGATCGGGGAGGTGACTGCGAAGAAGCTGTAGACATGTCGCCAGATTCTCCGCTCAAGCTCGACGTCTCACTCCTCATGCCAGGGAAGTTTCCAGAAGTGGCCACAGAGGTCCCACTGGGTATACGAGCGGCCGCATTAGGGTTGCCTGACATGTTGGGCGGCGAAAAGAAGGTCTGCGAGTGTCTCGGTGTGCCCAGGGGCGGAGAGACGGGGCCGTCTGGTCCTCTATACATCTGGCTGACGAGACTGGCCGCCCCGGTGAACTGGTCGCTCTGAGGTCGTGATCTCCTCGTGCTTGTCGACCGCGTCAGTCCGATAGGAATACTAGGAGCCTTGTCAGGGTCGGTGTGATTCGAGGTCGTGGAAGGTGACATGACAGAGATGGGTCTCGGTCTCGGCTTCGTAGGGCCAACGGCCATGGATTTGGCCCGTTGCAGCAGATTGGGAGGAAACTGCTGTCTGTCCAATGGCGTAGGCGGTAGAGGCAGGTCTTTGTTGGTGTCCGGGAGGGGCTTGAGATCGCTCGACTGATCCAGAATAGACTCAAAGTCCTGATGCTGAAGAAGGCGCTCAATAATCTTGTTAATATATAGTGTAAGGGCCTTGTTCTGCTCCTTCATCGACTTGAGTTCGTTCTCTAGGCGTCGGTCGTTCTCATGTCGTTCATGGGCTTCGGCCTCATCAGCTGATGAAAGCTCATCGGCCAGGCTGGACCCTCCGGTCTTGCCCTCGAGAGCGTTGAGCGCATCCTGGTTGGAATTAGAGCCCATATAACTGAAGTCGTTCTGACCAAAGTCGCCCTTGAGAGTCCGCTCCTGGAGAAGAAGCTGGTAACTCTCGTTGTCTTCCATAAGTCGAGCATTGGCCATGCGAGCTTCCATGAGCAGACGCTCAACCTCGTGCAGCCTGCCGCCGCCCTGGTTCTCTGACTCGACGAGCTTGATCTGGGCCTCTGCAAGCTCTAGGCGTAGAGACTCGATAAGCTTATCCTTCTGGAGGATGAGCTTCGAGCTGCTCCGTGAGTCACTTCGTTGTATGGAGGAGGGCGGGGCAAAGCTGCCACTATCGAGAGAGGGGGATGAACTGCCTGTATCTGAAATATGTTAGTATCATGATGTCAAACGAGGCAAGTCTCGTATGCGTACGTTGTCTCGATGGGCGGTTCTCTTCGGGCGTACTGTTCCGTTGGGCTAGGCTGTCCTTGAGCCTCTGTATCATGGCCTGCATCTCTTCTTCTCGATTCGACATGTCTTCCTTCTCCTTAAGGATGGAACTGCGCTCCGCCTCGTAGATGGACTCCATCTCTCGCATCTGGCGAGTGATTTCTCGCTTCTCGTTCCTCAACGTCTCGATCTGCTCCTCAAACTCGTGGGTCTTTTCTTCCAGCTTGGTCGACTCCTTGACCGACTCATCGAGCTTCGACTGCAGAACCTCGGCCTGGCGGTGATATTGAAGTGACTGCTTCTCCTCCTTCTCCAGACGCTTCTGCAGATCCTCTAGAGCAGCAGCGGCTTCGGCTCGGGCATCAGCCTCTGCGTTGCTGAGTCCTGTGTCCCTCCGAGCGGCAGCAGCACGGGCAGAGACAGGCGTCCCGGTTCGTAGCGATCGAGTCCGCGCATGGCCACTAGTAGGGGTCGATGCCCGAGAGTTGGGGCGAGATAGAGATGGAGAAGGACTCGAGTCGGCGTGGGACACCCGACCGACACCGCCAGCCGGGGGCTTCTTGGTAACGGCAGACATGTCGCGATAAAGAGCGTCGCTGTGACAAACGCTCTAGACGTGGAATAAAGAGAAGAGCAGGTGCTATGCTCAGAAGAAAATGGTGCGCGGGCAACCAAGTAAAAAGGTAAGTAAAATATGCTGATTATGATGGTTGAGACTCTGCGGCTTGAGGCTTGCTGCACGTCGCCCAAGTGACCTGGAACACAAATACTCAACAGAGCGGAGGGCGAAATAGGAGTGCCCGAAGGTGGGAGCCTCTAGCTGCGCCTCAAATTGGGTAGCCCGGGGTAGGAGTAGCGGTGCGGTGCGGTGGTAGCGTGTGGCGCTGGAGCGTCCAGAAGCCGAGCAGGAGAGTTATTCTGGGGCAGTCAAGCCTCAGTTATGATTGAAACAAGCTCCACTAACCAGAGCCAAAAGGAAATGGATTCGTCGAGGTGATGCCGAAGATGGAGGTGACGGGTACTGTACGTGGACGTGTCCTCGGAATGCGGCTGCGCAGTTGCCACGACACTCGGTGATTGCTCAAGAACAAGGCGCTGCTGTCGAGGTGAATGTTAAAAAACGATGGATGGCAGTGTATCTGTAGGGAGGCTACACAAGGCATGGCAGTGTTATTAGTCGTATCCAACATGGGTGGTATCCTCTGTGATGGACGCTGCAGGGTCCGTCCGTCACGGTATTTCCGCTGCAACTCATACTGTAGCATCTAATCACTCTTGCGCGGCCTGCAACACCTCCAATACTCCGTCGACCGTCATGGTGAAACGTGCCATTTGCTCTCTGTCTTCCATGACTGCGGAGGTTCCCGCTTAGACGTAGCACCGTTCCTAGCTTCCCCCTTTGATCGCCCTCCCTTGGACTCATTGGCCAGGGCAACAGGAAGCTCTCTGTCTGTGTTTCTCCCGTAAATTGACATGGTCAAGGCCTGATCCATGCGTCGCGTGCATGACCTCTGTTTTGGTGCCTCTAGTCAAGAGATTGGAAATTACGATGAAAGGATGGGCGGGAATGTTGATGCCTGTGTTTGGAAGCTGCTTCATCGACTTCATTTCGCAAGGAGCTTCTACCCGTCAGAAGTAGCCGCTCCGTGTTTATGACGAATCGATTATATGTGCCAAGGGGGAAGGGAGTCTGGCCTCCATTCGCGGCCGACCACGCAAAGGGTCTCTTGTTGCTGATACAATACTGTAACTTGAATATGGCCAGATTATCAACCATTCGTAACTGTACTCGAAACCCTGCTCGTCGCGCTTTAGCTAAAAGTTTAATGCGCAAGAGCTTGGAGCAACTTGTTCATGCCATGGTGACCGTTGTGAGAATATGGCCAACATTATCAGGGCGTTGGTAATGTTTAATTTGCGAGAATCCCTTGACCAACTGGCCGTCAAGGATATCCATGCCATCGTTGTACCACAGAAACTAGCCAGTTAAGGGATTATAATGTCCAGGCAGACAAAATACCACAGCTCGTGACGAGTAGTGACATGCAATTTAGAGAGATGAACGAACAGATCGGAAACACGTTGCTGACCCTGTCTACCATCAAGCGCCCGTGCTGTCCCTCAGGGTTGTAGGTACAGCTGACGACAACAAAACCTTGGCATTCACGTATTCGAGACAAAACACAGACAGGCACAGAGACAACTAATGGCGGGGAACAACGGTCATGAGCTTTATTTTTTCATTTGACCTGGACTGGCAATCAATGCCAAGTCCAGCTGAAGCCCAAGACACATAGGTCGAGGGGAGAACCTCCACGCCTTTGCGGCGGGCATGCTCTCGCTGAAAGTCGTCGCTTTTTCATCACATTGATTGGTATATCCTCAAATGCCCTGGACCCTTTTTACCCGAAACGCCATGAAATGCACTCTCCTTTAGCTAGCTGGCTGCTTAAGCCTGCTGGTCGCTGAGGATATCGGAGTCACCAGCGTCGAGGATGGCCATGGTGGAGCATCGGAAGAGCTTACCGCAAGCGGTACCGAGCTCAATCTGTAGGGAGACGAGTAAGCCTGTGAACCCTCCAAAGTCGTAACGACTTCTTCTCTGGGCAGGCCTCAAGAATTTCTTCTTGAAGCCAGAGAAATGCTCGACGAGCAAGCATTCCTGAGAAGTAAAAAGAACCATCTTGCATGAAGCTGCAAGATGATAGACATGAAAGAGACGTAGCGCAGTTCAACTTACGTTGTTGCCGGAGAAGTGGTGGATGGGGGCCTTGGACAGCATGCTGTAGTACTCGAGCTCACTCTTGCGGAGAGGAGGAGTGTTGCCAGCAATGATGATGAGCTTGGCCTTGCCGGATCGGAGGCTCTTGAGGGTAGACTTGTATCCAAGAGTGACTGAGAATTTCTGTTAGCCAATGGTTTTCTCGTCGCAGCGCAGGAATTCGTCTTCGTACCCTTTCCGGACTTCATAACAAGCGCCAACTTGGAGTTGATGCTGTTGGCATCCTTCTTGCTCTTCTTCTGGGGGGCCATTTTGACGGATTGGCGACTCGTTGACGGCGACTGGACGTTGGGTGATGGAGTGCTAAGGTTGAATATCAAAAAGTTCCAAGAATTTGGAGTTTTGGCACCTGAAGGTGGGTGCTCTGCGGGGCGGGGCGGTCGGCCAATGAGCGTTAGGGTGCACTCGCCTGAGCCCTAAGCCGAGGTTTACACGGGTGGTGCACGGATCGCACCTCTGCTTTGAAATCAACCCAGTGGATTAATCAGGAAGAGGCAGTCGGTATCACTTTTGTCGGGCTCATCTTCCCTCCAACACCACATCACCCAACTACGGACAGATCATCAACAATCCGACAAAATGGCGCGCCGTCCCGCTCGTTGCTACCGATACTGCAAGAACAAGGTGCGTTTTGATGCGCTCGACGTCGATGGGAATTCGGGGAGCTTTTTGGCTTTGGAGAATCTCATGACGAAATGTTCATGACTGATCTCCCTGGGGGGCGGCCTCATCTCCCATCGATGAAGGGCTCGCGATGATGTTGGAACTCTACTGACCCGTCTTCCTCACAGCCGTATCCCAAGTCTCGGTTCAACCGTGGTGTCCCCGACCCCAAGATCCGAATCTTCGATCTTGGCCGAAAGCGCGCCAACGTCGATGACTTCCCTCTCTGCATCCACCTCGTCTCCAACGAGTATGAGCAGCTGAGCTCCGAGGCCCTCGAGGCCGCCCGTATTTGCGCCAACAAGTACCTCGTCAAGAACACCGGTAAGGAGGGTTTCCACCTCCGAGTCCGTGCTCACCCCTTCCACGTCGTCCGTATCAACAAGATGTTGTCTTGCGCCGGTGCCGATAGACTGCAGACCGGTATGCGTGGTGCCTGGGGCAAGCCCAACGGCACTGTCGCCCGTGTCAACATTGGCCAGATCCTCATGAGCGTCCGCACTCGTGATGCCAGTAAGTTGACCTGACAAACACTTTTGCCACTCTTGGATCATGTTACTAATCCACAATCAGGCCGCGCCATTGCCCTCGAGGCTCTCCGACGATCCCAGTACAAGTTCCCTGGCCGACAAAAGATCATTGTCTCCAAGAACTGGGGCTTCACCCCTCTCCGACGTGAGGAGTACCTGGAGAAGAAGGCTGCCGGCCGCGTCAAGGTCGACGGTGCTTACGTCCAGTTCCTCTCCAACCACGGCAACCTTGCTCAGAACCTGCGCCGCTTCCCCGACGCTTTCAAGTCTGAGGCTTAAAGAAATGATGGTTGGGCTGGCATCTGGGTTTACTGGCGTCAAAATGGCATGTCAAATAAGGACCTCTAGAGAAGTCTTGAGTTGAGGGTGTCGATTCGGCAAATTGAAATCTTGCAATCAGACTCGCGCCGTTCCTTGTCTCGTGTAACATCTGGGTACCTGATAGTTGATATCGTGGAATACCATTGCTTTCGGCCTTTACGATGAAAGAATTGCTGTGCGTAACGTCAAGTGCTATGTTTGTCCGAGGATCCGGTCTGGCGTGCTTAGATGTGCCGTATCGTATGCTGTGACTGTCTCGTACCTGTTGCTGGCTGTACCTATGCATTGCGATGTCGTTTGCCTGATATGCACGGGGATGGACGATCACTTATGCATGCTCCCCCGTTCTTGAGTGGATAGTCACAGTTGTTATGGTTGACCAGTTGCAATGCCAATGTCCCTCAAAGGCGCTCATCCACGTGACGAAGCCGTAGCAAGAATAGCGTAGGGAGAAAGAATGTCATCACATTTCAACCCTTTGCGTCAGATCCGTTGTTGAAGGGGAAAAGGCCGATTAGTCAGTGTCACAGCATCCATCACAATCATCCATGACTCGACCTGAACTCACTTGGACAACCCACATGACCATCCGGGTTGAAATGCCCTTTGTTGTCTGCCTTGTTGTTTTCAGGACTTGCTTAGCATGATGTTTAAAGTATATAGCATAGCGAATGCCAGCAAATGCCAACAGGGCAGGGAGTGAGTGTGTCTCGGCAGACGATTCGCGGAGACAGAAATGTCTTGTTGGGGCACTCCAGGGTCAAGTCGGCGCCTCATCCGGGCCACATGACTTCACTTGGACGGTTTGTGACGCCATTTGAGCGAGGTCACAAGTAGCGCGCGTCGTCCTTTGACGGGCGAGACAGACATCAGGGGTGCATTGTTGTTGTACGAGCAAGGGTAGGGATGAGGCCATGGGTTTTTTTCTTATGCAATCCCGCTGAGTGAGATTTGGAATATCTATGTTGGGCAGACATCGGATCCGCTGGAAGGAGAGAGAAGAAAAAAATCTCGTTCTGTCATGCGGCGATGTACCTGAACGGGCTCCCGTAGTCTACCCTCAGTGTAACATCCAACCCATCCATTGACGCGGATAAGGTGGCTAGCGGTGGAGCGCTCTAGCTGGGAGCACCCGGACCCGTCTCGGTCTCGTCTGGCTGCGGTTGTGTCACTCTACTGCAGAGTGGCGGGCTAGATCTCTTATCGTCACGCAGTCTCAGGGCCCACTGATCTGATAAGACACCTATCTGACGCGACATCCATGACCCATCCCATGGAGACGCTCGCGAACATGCTCCCCTTTTTCTCGAAGCCTGCGACGATTCGGACCGTATGACATGGATGCTTGAATCAACTCATGGGTGCAGATGAAATGCCGGTGAGCACGGTCATGGCACTTGTCAAGGCGACAGGGCTGGGAATTCCCTTTCCATCAGGCTAGGTATGCCATGGGCATTGCGTCCACGTCAGAGCATAGCGTTCGCACGTTGCAGTTTTGTCCACCGCGTTGGCGCTGCTCATGCAAGCCCCGGGCAATTCCAAGACAGCTTAAGCACCTTAACAGATGGGCATTGTTTATGTTGTTGGGGGGTCTAGTCAACCAGCTGAGCTGAGCTGGCTATGGCGGATGGAGGGATCGAATGTCCACCAGACGGGACACGCGAGCGCAGCGCCCCCCCACACTCGCCGATCAAGCCCCGACTACTTGTACCTAACTGCCAGCGTCTAGATGTGGATGACGCCCATGAGCGTAGTCCCTCTTCTGGCCACTGGTCCCCTCCATACGTTCCGTCTGTCACTTTCCCTCTTCCCTCTGGTTATCTAGAGAGTGTCTGTCTTTCTCCTCTTCACTTTGCGGTTCTTTGGACCTACACTCTTTGTTCCCCATCCTCTTCTCGTCGAGCTTGGCCTGTTCAAGGTTCTTGCTGCGAGTCCCAACCACCGCCGTTCCACCCTGTTTGCATACAGCCTCTGCAAGCCCCCGACATAGGCCGACATAGGGGGCCCACTTCCCTCACCTACACCGATCCATCTTATCCTGAGCGGGCTGTACTTGGTCCTTATCAGAACCAAACATCAATCACGACACGACACAGACTACGACGAATTACACCGGGAGCCGTAATTACTCATGGCTTTCCACCAACCGACACGGCAATCTATCCAGCGCGTCGTCCGGCCCTCGGTCGACGAGCAGGAGCTCCCGAGAAGAGAGGCACCGATAACCCAAGAGCGCCAGCAGGACGAGTCGCAGACATGGGTCCTCTTCGCACCCACCGACGTGACGACCACGTCGTACCTCACCGAGACTGAACAGTCTCTGGTGACGCCCGGCCGGTCGAGAGTGGGCGATTTGGGAAGCTTGAACTCGGTCGCGAGATCGGAGGTGGTGGGCGACCCGCGACAATTTGCCTCTGCATCAGCCGCTGTTGTCGAAGAAGAGGACGATGCAGAGCTTGATAGCCTCGATAGCCACTTGCCCGAGTTTCGATCGCTGCCCGGACCCAACGCCCAGCAGGAAGACAACCAGGGATCTATGCCCGTTTTCCCCGCTCACGATGGACTTGGCTCTTTCCATCTGGACCAGCCGACCTTGGGCGCTGACGCCCAAGACCAAATATACCAATTTGAGCGCTTCAACCCTAAGCGGCAGTATCGGAGAAAAGAGAGCTTTGACTTGAGGCAGCTCGACGTGGAGAATGACCACGTTGAAGAGTCGGAGAAACGCCAGAGAATCGAGGCGTGGCGATTGGAACACAGCCGTGTGCTCTTGGGCGAGATTCAGCGCGAGACAAGACGAAGACGACTCTCTCAGGCATCTCACAAACGCTCATCATCTAACCTTATCCCGTTACCTTCACAACCTGCCCACGATGCTGAATCTGATAACATGACATGGCATGATGAGGATGCTATTGGATCTCCGACCCACTCGGAGGGCATCCTAACCAAGATGACGAGGAAATTCATGCGAGATGTGGTTGGAATGGATGAACGAATGATTTCCATCCTGCTCGGAGAAGCCGTGCCTGAGGACAACGAGGATCTATCATCAACACCCCGCGCCTCGCAGCAGCTCGGGGTACAACCCCCGCCCATCGACAGAGAAGCTTGGCAGCTGGACATTTTGGAGAAGATGTCAAAGGAGCTGGGAATGCTCGTGAGCCAGATATCTCACCACCCCGGCGCCTTTTCCACATACTCGCGGATCCAGCAAATGTCTCTGCCCTATGCCGGCCTCCCCATCATCCCGGAATCCAACACGTCACACTCAGCGGCGGATAACATCCACCCCACCACCAACCCCGAGCAGACATCGTTCCCTCAGTTCCAGCCTACGATGCAGACAGCAGCTCAGCCCATCGACATTCGCGGCAGGTCCGCGGAGTCACCAGCCGAGCCGGTGCAGGCACCACGGCAAGATACACATATGAGCAACATGTTCACGCAAGAGGAATGGGAGAGAGACCTGGACATGAAGCTTGTGTTCCGGTACCTGCGATCCCGATTCATGCCGCGCAGTAATAACCCACCTCCCTCGACAGCTACTCACCTGGCAACGTCAAGCACACAGGACATTGCGGCCAAACTGGCACGCGTCCGGCAACATCACCCCCTTGTGTCGCGAATGCGGCCCCCGACGGAGCGGCGGACGTTCAAGGCGACAACTCCCGCTAGTCCCGTGGCGCTACGGCACCCGAGCAGCTGCGCGAGTCAGAGCACAAGACGGTCGGCTCGACGAAGTAGCGTGTCGTCACGTCACTACTGGGACATTGGGGGCTCGCTGGGTACGGGTTCTGTGATTGCGTCCAACGGGCCGATGGGGAGCTGGGGCGAGGTGTGATGTGATGTGCGATGTGTGTAAAGTGCCACGAGAGATGAGAATGGATGCTTGCTTGCTCAGAGGCTGTGCCATGACGGTTGCATCTTGACGGCGTCACGAGGAGCACTGGGTGCTGCATGCCTAATGGATTCATGATTTCTTTCTTTTCATGTAAACACTGGACATCACCACTTTGGAATTTTTTTCGTTTTCCGCAAATACAGGATTTTTGGGTCGTTTTTGGAGCAAGTTATAGAGGTGTGCTTTTTCCGGTCGAGATATCCACATCTTGTCCTTTGTTAGGGCAAGCATCAATTGAACAGTTGAACAATGGAAAGCGTCCTGAAGGAAAAGGAAATCTGTCCTGAACTGATCCCGGATAGGCAGTGAAAGCTACCGTTAATCTTATACTGCATATGGCTCACGCGAGATGTCGGGTTCACAGAGCCAGCCGTTGCTTCGAGGCGATAGACCCAGTTGTCGCCTCACTCAACGAGTCGAGTCTGGAACACAGGGACAGGACAATCACGTCAATCCCCGGACGAGGACAAGAGCCGATGGCCAATGAGTCAATCCGCCTTGCGTCTAGAGCTATCTATCACAAGTTCTTTTTCTCTCCACGCGCGATTCCTCTGTGAATGATGCCCAACGCCGATGAATGGAACCTGGAAGCTAGACAGACGGCGAGATAGGCGGAACGCTGAGAACCGCTCAACGGGGAGGCGCCTTGTCTGCCGTCCAGGCAGTTCCAGCGGCCGCCCCACGGCGGAAGCATCCCATTGGCCGCAGCCCCTGGTAGGAGGGGGCCACTGCGTTGTGCTGTGAACTTGTACCTTTTGGTGGGCGTGCACCGCGTTAAGCACCGAATTTGGCGGGGTGAGGGCGAGAGGCAGCTCGAAAAGGGACTTTGGATGGAGCGCGACTTGAGACACGAGGAGCGCTGCTTTAACGACCAGTTCCCCCTACTCCTTGCATGGTTGGTGTGTGCTGTGGATGAATTGATTGTGTGTGTTGGACAAGATTCGGAGGCTTCATTGTTCAACGGTTTTTTCTCTTTCTTTGCAGATTTCGAGCCGGGGTTAGCATAGCGTTAACAATGCAGGGCAATTATCTATGACGAAAATCACGCTTGCACTTTTCACATTCGATGCTCTCCTAAACGTCCAACCTCACGGCTCACATGCCCACTTATCCCACCACCTCCTCTGTAAAGGCAGCCATGTTGTCCTACCGTATCAGGCAATAGTGCCTCGACAGGGTGGGCGCGTCAACTCCTACAAGGCGTGTTGTGGGGAGGAAGAGGGCCATCCCCCATCTCTCGCGAGCCATCCATACCATCCCACCTCGAGAAAGTCGACGCCTTGTCCGCCCTGTTCCCACGCCTACAGGCAATGGGCATCTCGTTCCCTCGCGACTTTTCTTGTCGTCCACTCCATTTCGTCCGCCTGCGATTCCTGCAGCTGTCTCGTCTGTAGCGACCCTCGAACCATCTGATTCTAGTATATAAATAACGCCATCCATCCGTCTGCTGCCTTCGCCGTTCTCTCCCCTTCTTGTTCGCGCCGTGGTTAGTACTTCATCCGTCTGCCTCAGGATCCATCCCACGGCTCTCCAGCTCCTTCTTCTCTCGCCTGGCTTCCCATGGATTCTGCGCCCGTCTGGATTTCCCCTCAACGACTCCCACTGACGATCCTGTAGTGCGATGAACTGGAACTAGGCGGCCGCTCTGCCTGCGACCCGTCTGGGCCTGGTTGAGGGCCCGTGACACCTCATCACGGCACCCATCTTTCGAATCAAGCTGCAATATCTACGCAACCTCTCCGAGATTCTCCATCGCTAGCCTGGACTCTTCATCTACATCGACGGCACTCGAGCCTACCTGCCCGTCCGCTCCCGATAAACACCCCGCGATATGAGCGCGCGCGCGCAACGACTTTCCAATGGCAGCGACCCCGTTCGATCCGTCCCACTTCGCCGCCAATGCGTTTGACATCTACACTGATGCCGCCACAGTCAAGGCGCTGGTTCCCAACCTGCCCGGGGGATCTTGCAATTTTGCGGACCTGAGCCCTGGCGCCAATGGAGCACGATGCGGATGCAGGAGGTTCTGGAGTCGAAGTCCCACCGGCAACAGCCTTGTCCCGGACCAGTCCCAATGGTGTATGTGCAATCATCACGCCTGCTTCCACGAGGAGGGAGATCACAATGCCCTGCAGCCTGAAGCTACCCAGCTGGGCCAGGAGAATGAGAGGCCCAGGTCCGGTCGAGACCCCTTGAGCCCTGTCATGGACCTAACCATCAAGACCCCGTCTGCCCTTACTGGAATGGACTTCCCAAGCTTCAATGGAGGAAACGCCCTATCTCTTATCCCAAGGGCCTCGGAGGATGCCGGATCTTACCCAAGGCCACCTGTTTGTTCAAACCCTGGCGCTTCTGCTTCACTCCCAGATACCCTCAGCTGGACCGGCCTTCTACAGTCACAACCCCACCCCTCGGCCATACCCCCCATACCGGCCCAGTGCTTGATCGCGTCTCAAACAGCTTCCACGACCTCATCTGTCCAAGCCAAATATTTGCGGCCTTTTGCAGGAAAAGGCCTCCAGACGCTCAGCGGTGTGGCGAGCAGCGGCAAACCCTCATCTCCCCTACTGGACAGGACTCCCGGCTCCAAGCCAGCTGCGGCGCCCCAGGGACAGGCGCCGCATGTTGACTCGTTCACATACGTTTCTCAGGATTACGGAGTGCCTGACACTCCCCGCGCGGGCACGCCGACACAATCCGAGCCGCGGGCGGCCGTGTTCAATGCGGCCGTCTCACGGCGCGCTTTCAAGAACCTCTCAGATACCGTCAGCAGCCATGACCAGCGATTGGATCGGTTGGAGACAGTTTCGTTCACTGCTCCTGGGCACGAGGATTGCCATGAAAAGCATGACCATGCTGATATCCGCATGACGGACCTAGAGAGCAGAGTCGATGAGGTTGAGAGGCTTGTCAATGACAATAACAGTATTGCCTCTCGCCGCGCCGATGATGCCAGCGTTGTGTCTGTTTCTACGAATGCCACGAGCCGGCCAACTCATTCACAAGAGCTCATGAGCCAAGTCCAAGAGCTGCAGGCGCAGGTCACCCATCTTCAATCATTAATGCCCTCCCCCAGCCATCCATTTGAGGTCGAGGTGGTGTTTTTGCCATTTCCTCTCAAGAAGGTGTGGCAGGAGGCACAGCAGTTCAAGAATGAGCCGCAAATTTCTAACGAGGACTGGACTCAACTCCCCATGACACACAGTACAGCCACTATGCGGTCTGAGACGTCTCTGTATCCCGACTGGACGGGGACAGCCGCAGATCAGGACTTGAGGTGGCTGCTGCCCAAGGCCTTCCGGGACAAGAGTGTCATTGACCAACGGCTACGGAGCCGTGGACTCATCAAGACCATCACAGTCATGGGCTCAGATGCCCGCAGCGTGACGATGGCCATGAACACGGCATTCGGGCATGTCTTTCGCGAGATGAACATATTCGCCCGTCCGCAGACTACGGATCCTCGATCATCAACATTCTTGGGACTTCAGTCGACATGGGTTCCCCTACGCAAGATTCATAAGGACTCACGCCTGCGTTTTCTGAGCCCTGCCGAGATGATGACTCCCGCCATCTGGGATGTGTCGTTCCTGAGTTCGGTCATGATGAGGGCGTCTGAACCTAGATTGTTCATCACTCATCCTGACGCCTACCTCCAGGATTTCCAGGCCTACGACATGGGCTGGACGTGGCAGAACCTCAAGGAGATGAGCCCAGTCGTTATCGATGCGTCGGCGTCACAGGCGGATGCTAATGTCGGCGAGGAGTGCTGGTCTTGGGTTGAGCAACTTGACGAGCCACCGAGTGCACACACATCTATGAGTATGAGTGCGCGCAACGAGAGGCAACCAACGTCATCATCACCATCACAGCAATTCTTCCCTGCTCTACAGACGATGCGATCCTTGAGTCCTTCAGTTACACGAGGCCAGTCCCCGATGCTCTCCAGCCGGAGAGGATCTCGTCCTCCTCATATCCGTACCTCATCCATGCCCATGTCTGCTCCTATTCAAGTCTCGCCTGCACTCAGCAAGCGTCGTGTCGCTTCGTATGGACAGAGCCGTCGCTCATCCCCTGCCATCCAAGCTGCCAACCCCCAGTCAGCCATCATGAAGCACCGTCGCACGAGATCACCGAGTCATTTTCGGTTCACGCCGAGACGGACACACTCGCCAAGTCCCATGCCCCTCGGCCTGTCGGACCGTCAGCCAGCGCGTGGCACTACACCGTTCGCATATGCCACTCCATTCAGCAACGCTCCTCTTCAGGAACGCCCCGTCCGAGCGGGCAGCTCTGCGCCAGCTGCAGTCCAAGATGGGTTTGACGACGGTTCAGACTTTGACTTTCGGATCTGCGAGAGTGATTCGGACATGTATGACGATGATGACGAGAGCGCCGGTGTCGTCGAGATGATTGTCCAAGATCAAACAAATACCAACCAAGGCTCTCAGGGTTGGCAGCTGCCAGAGGATGAGCCGTGGCCTGGCATTGAAGACCCAAACAACGTCTCGGATGGAGAGAACATTGATCCTCTCCAGGCGGACCGTCACAGCAACACCAGCAGTCAACCATCGGAATACCCCAGCACACAGAGTGCATGGCCCAACGGCGACACGACTGGCTTTCATATTCACGAGGATGAAGAAAACGCATCATGAATTATCCATCCATCTACCCACCTATTCATGTCCGAGACGCTTGATGCTTCACGATATGATATGGCTCCTTTTACTTTTATACATCTACCTCCTCTCATATCCCACCACCACCCATCATCTTCTTCCTCCATCTCATTGACACTTTTACAGCCCGGCGTTATGACGGGACACGTTTTTTGTTTTCTGCAAGGCGTTGCTGTTGCGGTTTTCTCCAGGGCGAGCTGACGGGAAGGAAACCAAGGTTAGAGGTGTACGATGCGACGCGTCGGGCTACGCCAGGACAAAAAGACTGGAAAACACGGCCGGCACTCTCGCCTCACCTTTTGGGATTGTATGTTGTTGATGGCGCAGAGGCATTCTCTCAAAAGACCTGGAGTCTCGCTTTTTTTTGTATCACAATATTGCTCCTCCTACTCCCCTTTGTTTCTCAGCTGCTGAGATTGTATCCTACAAAGGGCGTGCAACACGTCCAAGCCCGCTGCTCTCTGCTTCGGTCCTCTCTCTGTCCAACCCTACTATCGATGTTCAAACAAAAGATACATGGCTTGAAAAGCAAGCCCACTCTTCCCTTGGCATCTGCTGTCCGTATCTAAACCCCGAATACGAAGTCAAGACACAATACCTACCCAGTTGCCTGGAGCGGTGAGTTGTTCCATCACAGCTTCAAGGGTCCACAGACGCAAGGCAAGCGCCACAGGTGACGACGGTGGGAGCAACGTCTTGTCCAGCTCATCAAGTCTCACGACCCTTCGTCTCGTCCAGAAGCATGAGTTCATACAAGTCAAGTCTTGAATCTATTCGTGGGCTAACAAAACAGTTGGTATCCGGGTATCAGAAGCCCCATCATGAACGCAATCCATCATTCAATCCAAGCAGCAAAGCAAAGCCATCCATGGCCTCTATCCCACACAGCGCATCCCTCCGGTAACCCCAGGCATCATAAACAACAAGCCAAGACACCCAACCAAGGAAAACAAGAAACAGAAAAAGAAACACCCCAAGGCCATGCCCTTTCTAGATGCCAACCAGCCGATTTTCCGGCACATGCCTGTAGTTCCCACACCCATCCACATACGACTGTTCGTCCCTCTACCCCCGGCTGCGCCGTTACTCCGGCCGTCCCGGGGTGGATCGCCTTTGTCTTTCCAAGTTCGATCCGCGTATGTGTGTGTGTGTGATCCGTGAAACACCACTCTGTGTAAACGCCAGTATAAAGCAAATTAGTTTGTGCACCCCTGTCTAATACCAAGTCCCCTTAGGATCCAGTTTGTAGAGAATCTTGCACTTGCGCGTCTGGCACATCTTTGCGCGATCCAAACCCTTGAATCTAGGGCCATCGGGTCCCGTGACGTAGTGATATTGGCCAAAGAAGCGCCACTGACGGGGGTCAGCCAGCGAGTAAACCTCATCACCCCAGCGGCCACCGAAATGGAACCAAGAGGTGGGTGCGTGCGGGTTCGACGCGGCGGGAATGAGGCTCTGAGGCTCTCGGGGGTCGTCGTCGTCATCATCAACCTCCCTCGTGTAGTCATAATGGTATGCATAATTGTTGAGAGCAGGATCCCAAAGAGGACCCTTGTCCGTCACATCCTTCAGGAGCTTGAAAGGCAAGATATAGGCGTGGATTCCGGGGAGTGCGTACATGGCATGCGAACCAACTGCTGAGTAGATGACGGGTCGATCGCCGCGCTTCTCGACAGCCTCAAAGGCGTACGCCTGTCCACCCTCGTGTTCTGAGAAGAAGACTCCCCGGGGTGTGCCATGCTCGAATCGGACCATGCAGTGCTCCCAGTCGCCCACATGGTTGCCAAAGCGGATGTTTAGAACCGTTTGTCCCAGGTTGTAAGAGTAGAAAAAGAACCAGAAGGCATCGACAATGCCAGAACCTTTGTCAACAACGATGAGCACGGCTGGCGCATTCGAGTAGCCATTCTTGTCAGGCTTGTGTCCATTGGTTCGGATAGGCGCTTGTTCAGAGCGACGATCCTTCTGAAACTTGCGGTTCCGGGGGTCATTAATCCGGTGAAGAGGACGAGACTTGTCGATATCGTACCAGGTTGTTGGCTCTCGGAGCTCAGGGTTTTGCTCGGGGTTGCCCGAAGGCGTGTTGGTGTCATCGTGATTGCCCTCTTCCTCATCAGGGAATGGTTTGGGGATGTTGTGATGGCTATGCAGCCAGGTCGGGCGGTCTTCGACGTCGTCGTTGCTCTGAAGGATAGTCCTGCCAGAAATCTTGTTCAACTTGTGCAGATTATGGAGAGTCCACTTTTCGGTCGAGTTGAGAGGTTCGTCGTCGACGTGGACAGTCATGTGCTCGACATGTTCGCGAATGTCCGAGGGCCAGAACTCTTCGCCAGAGTAAAGGTGAACCAAAGGTGCGTGCTTCATGACATAGTCGGGAATGTCGCGAAGGATCCTTCGGCGGTGGTGAAGGTTCCTCTTGGGGTCTTGACGGGGAATGTTCTCGGGCTCCCAAGACAGAGACCGACGCTTCAGCTCACCCCATTCAGGTTCCTCATCATCGTGGTTTGTGCGCGACGCCGGATCGCTTCGGAGGTGGTGCAGGCCACAGACACCAATCCAGCGGCAGGCCTGTCGATCCCAAAAGTAGGGACTGCTGTCGACCCAGCGACGGTCCCTGGCACGCTTCTCGGGGCCCTTTGTTGTCGGATCAAGTACACGAGGGGCCAGCCATGCGCCGAACGATATCAGGAGCAGGAACGCCAGTAAGATGGTGAAGCGGCGGAACCAGAACATGGTTTCGGTGAGCGACCAGCCGATTTCGGCCTGGAAGTGTATGTATGTAGGGGTCGGAAGGAATAGTGTCTCCTGGATAGGTATATATCACCAGGACGGTCTCGGCGTCAAGCGAGGCTAAAGAAGAGGAGGGGAGGGGAGGAGAGGAGAAGATAGGCCAGCTATATGAGCATCACGAAGGAACGAGGGTATTCACGACGCCGCTGGAGGCAAGTCGTCCGGGGGGCCGGGCTGAACCGAGGGTTGGGGTTGGAGGACGAGGAGGAACGGAACTGCTACTGTTGCTGTTGCTGCACGAGAAAATAAATGGGAAGGGTCCAGAGAATGACGAAGGATGCATCCCCTTCAAGAAGGAAAAGACAGCGCTCAACGCCGCGGCCATTGGATGGGGGATGGATGCTAAAGGCATGGATTGGCGGGTGAAGGTGAGACGGAAGAGGTGGAGGCGCTAGAACTGCAGCCCACTTGGGTTAGTAGTGCTCCACTGGAAGGAGAGGTACGGGTACCTTTCCAGGACTCTTGTGTTGCGCAGGGGGGGAAGGCACGAATCGAGGGGCCTGCCTTGCCGTTGTTTCTGGGCAAGCTGCGCAGGTACGAATACGCATACGTTATTTACAGAGGCAGGTACAATGGGAGCCTACCTAACCCACACCGTACTTGGCTACCGAGGTGCGTGATGAATGATGATTGTAGGTGGAAGAGTATAGCTTATCTATTAACGAACTTGCTAGCACCCTCTCTAGGTACGTTTCATGGAGAAATCATGGGTTCTCTAGTTACATAGTACCTGACTATCATGGGCAAGAGATCAGATCCGGCCAGGTACTAAGCAGCACTTCTGACTGTACCATATCTCACAACTCCGTATTGGGGTTTATTGACGCCTCGTCAGCCAGCCATTGAACGCCCCTCAAGTTACACCCCGGTGTCTACTCGCCTTGTCTCATACCTCGGGTACCTGGCATTCAACGCTGATCTTCCTGTATTCCACCGACGCGAAGAACGAGGAAGAGAAAAAAACAAAAGGCTGGCGACTACGATCTGTCAAACCGGATCCTCCGCCGAAGAGACAGGCAAGGCAGGGACCCAACTCTTGTCCACGTTTTAGCGCCTC
Organism: Fusarium piperis; assembly: GCA_027886205.1. Classification (NCBI taxonomy): domain Eukaryota; kingdom Fungi; phylum Ascomycota; class Sordariomycetes; order Hypocreales; family Nectriaceae; genus Fusarium; species Fusarium piperis. The sequence goes on along the minus strand of RZGM01000060.1, from coordinate 178,108 downwards.
GCCAGGGATGGGAAAAAGCCGCTGGGCCCCTCTTCCAGGCAGGCTTCCCCTCCTGAACCCAGTGAGGCTTTGTTTGTCCACGCACAATGGCCCCGGGGGCTAGACCGCTACGAGTCGTAAAGAGTACCAGCCTCTTCCGAGGCCGAGGCCACTACCATACATGTATTGGGTACTCCGTACTCGACCGCCACTAAACAACCACAGCCACCTCCTCCAGGCTGTTTTGCCGGTGCCTACATGCTCGGAAGGCACATCTACCCTCCGAGGCTTCACCGAGAAAAGGCGGGAGCAGGGAACGCATCCTTGCTTACGACAACGATACAATCAAGACAAAGCCCCCTTTGAGGCATCACGAAGACGGCACAGCAGACAGACGGCTTCGTAGTGACATGCCATGGAGGGAGAGGCCCGGTCATCAGACGCCATCCTCCCCAACAAATACTGCCCAAACCGCCTGCAAGAACAACAACTGCGCGGTGGAGGGGGCTGGCCCGATTTGTCGATGGCAGCGACGCCATCTACCTCCCCGATCGAGCGAGGCTCGGCAGCCTGGGGTTGGTAGGGCCCCTAGAAGGGTCAGGGTCCTGGCCTGGACGGAGTTCCGTGCCAGCCAGCTGTGGGTGGCTCGGGTTTGGGTGACTTGGTCACTCTCTACCCGCGAGTCACGAAGCATCAGAAGACAGATGAGCAAGTCATTCAGTGGCACAAAGTCACTCAACCCATGAGATTAGCTCACGGGCATGAGCCGTGGTTGTTCCAGAGGGCGAAGATACAGATTTGTCGCATAGATCCGAGACAACACCTTGGTTCAAGCGATCCCTGACAATCGTCCGAAACACCTCGTTCAGGGTACCAAGCCGGGTCAGGTACCCCGAGGTATGTGTACATGGCGGTCTATGCATAGATTTTCGAGTAATGCGCAGCCTTTGTCTGACAACATTTCAGCCCGGCGTCGACCTACTGTCCTCCCACGTTCTGGAGTTGACCCCATCTCTTGGGATAGCGTCGCGCTGGCCGGGCCGGGTTCTAGTTCGCTGGCCTCTAACTGTATCCAGGGCTTGACACACTCGCCGTGTAAAGTCAAAAAGAGCCGACCAGCTGTAATCAGCAATCCCCTGAACAAAAGCGAACGAGTTGTTCACTCTCAGTTATCAACCAACAGAGGCCAGGATATGTCGTGTCGCCCCATAACAGCAGTGCAACATTGGCAGCTAACTATGATCTGGCACCGCACCAACCACAGGCACCTGAATGATTTCCCCCGGACTGTCATGAGTTGAGCGTCACCCTCCACCATGGCTCCAGAATCAACCCCGGTCTCGGCCCAGTGACTCTCTATTCCGACGAACTTGTCACACACCAACATGACCCGAGTCTTTAGCCAACCGTTCGAACCCCTCCTTCATGTCGAGGGTGGCCAATAGTGGCATCCTCGCGCAACGCGTGGGTTTCAAGGGAAGCTATACCGCTTCACCGCAAGTGCCACGCGACTTTCTCATGACCCATTGCCATTCGCGCCGCCGTCTTGCATCGTCCCTGCTGTGTGTGTAGGTAGTCCAGACTGCCAGAGTCCAATACGCCATCGAACAGTCACCACAACCAAGCCAACACGTACAAAGCCACAATTACAAATTCATCCATATCCATTGCAGGCGCATGTTGCGCCACGGGTATCATATATCATGCGCCGGGAACTAAGGCCTTTCAAGAAGCCCCAACTCAGTCAAGAGTTGCTCTGAATCGGTGATCGGGTATCGTTTTGGCGAGAATTTGGCATTGGACACATCTTGCCCACCTAATCCGCCATTGACATGTCACCGTCGTCGTCGTCGTCCGTCTCACTTTGGTTGTCATTGTCCTCGTCATCGTCCATACCGTCGTCCTGCCTCTCAAAAATATCGGTCCATCTGCTGGGCGTAGGCGTCGACAGAGCACCTTCTTGTGCAAAGCTACCAGGATCCCCCCTCGTTGATGATGCTGCTGCGGTAGAAGTTGCTCTGCGACCGCGGCCACGACCCCTTGGTCGCCCAATTTTTCGCCCGGTTCCGCGTCGGCGCTCGCGCCTTGGGATAACTTCCTCCCCGTCTTCGTTGAACATCCTCCTCCTTCGCCGAGGTTTGTAGTCAGGGTCTCTGTTGTCCTTGAAATCCTTGCCCTCGCCATCCTTAGCCCATACTGTGACCTGGTCTGTTTCGCCCTTTTGTCTCTTGAGTGCAATCAAATTCTCCAGGAACCGCGTCTGCTGAGCTCGTTCTCCTGATCTATCCTTGCCGACTGGGATTCGAATGTTCCACTCCTCTCGAATAGCCGCCAAAGGGTCTTCCCTAGAAATCTTTGGCTTCACCAGGTTTTCCGTCGTAGTAATTCTGGACGCGCAGGCACCAAGAAAGTCGATATTTCCTTCCAGGCGGCGTAGAGCAGGTAATGAGTTCTCGTTGTCGCGTGGCGCAAAGATGGCCTCTGTGCCGATGATTTCGGCCCATTGTCCCTCAAAAACACGGCCTTTGTATGCTATGATGGGGTTTTGGGAGTGAAGTTCCAGTATTTGGATATCCTCTGTGTCGCCCTGGTTCTTGTCGCTGTCCTCCTCCCTCGCATCTCGCGCACCCACGCTCTTACCCTTGTCGTTATCGTTGTTATTATCATTGTTGAGCTCGGGGTCTATCTCAGGTTCGTCGTCGTCGGCCTCGGGCTCCGGTAGCGGCTCGTTGTCATTATCATCGTCGTTGTCTGCTTGAATATCCCGACCACCGATGCCCTTCATCTGGCTAGGGTTGTGGTCTAGCCAGTTCTTGTAGTATCCCCCTCGGCTGTGGTGAGGTGCCCTGGATTGCCTGTCTTTGAATTCGGGATACGAAAGTTCGACCGTCAAGTAGTAGGTCTAGAGAACGTCAACACCAGGCCGATATTAGCGATTTGGAGTGTATGCGCACCTCGGTCTCGGTAGTAGAATACTCATATTCCCATTCCTCTTGCTCGTCTCGTTCCAGCTGATCTTGAACAGTAAGGACAGCCGGCGTATCGGCCAATGTGGTTTCGTCCAGTGATGAAGCCATACTGCCGATAGGAGAAAAGAGTGTGAAGCTAAAGCTTAGAGGAGGGCATCGAAGGATGACACCAAAGAGGGAGCACCCCCGTTGGGTAGCCTCGACAAACGAATCTTTTGTGACAGTGGAGGGATATAGAGAGTTGAAGGAAGATGGGAAGTTGTCGTATTGCGGAAGCTTCGGATAGCTACCTAGGTAGGTAGGTAGGTACTTGCCAATTGGAGAACAGACAGTTCAAGGTCGCGCAAGCTGGAAGTCGGTCACGGGTGGCACTTGCAAAGAAAAGTCAATGGCTGCGACTGCGGCTGCGGCTACAGGGATTAGGCGGGGCAACTCCGTCCAGGTCGCGACTGCCCCGCTATCGCAGTTTGAATTTCGAGTCCCGTCGCATCTCGACAAGCCTCATTGGACTCAGACTTAGTCACATCTCGACAATTTCAAGATACCTCCTTTTTGACTCAGGCTGGGCGTCAAGAGCCTCAAAACTTAATTGCCCTTCTCCCCGCTCTTTCCTGTTTTACTTTCCTCCCTCCTGCTACGGCTTGATCTCTCATCCCCACCCCTCCTCACGCATCTCTCCCCTTCTACTCATAATATCTCGGGCAAGATGCCCACTGTTCACCTGTTGGACTATGTCGCCGGCAACGTCAGGAGCCTGGTGAACGCCATTGAAAAGTCGGGCTACGAAGTCGAATGGGTCAGATCACCAGAGGAGGTCCCCAACGCAGAGGTTCGGCGAGTTTCCTTCCGCCTCTTTGTTCATCATGACTGACGCATCTAGAAACTCATCCTCCCCGGTGTCGGCCACTTCGGCCACTGCCTCTCACAGCTCTCCCAAGCCGGATACCTTGAACCCATCCGGAAACACATTGCGGAAGGAAAGCCCTTCTTCGGTGTCTGTGTTGGTCTTCAGGCTCTCTTCGAGGGCTCTATCGAGGACCCGGATGTGCCCGGCCTGGGAGTCATCCCCGCGGCCCTGGACCGTTTCGATGACTCGACCAAGTCAGTCCCGCATATCGGGTGGAACAATGCCTTTACTGGTGGAAAGGCCATGTACGACCTCCAGCCCGACTCCAAGTACTACTATGTCCACTCGTACAAATGTCCCTACAAGCCGGGCGAGCTTGAATCCCAAGGCTGGACTGTAGCGACTGGTACCTATGGCACCGAGACTTTCGTGGGCGCCATTGCCAAAGGAAACGTCTACGCAACACAGTTTCACCCGGAGAAGTCAGGAGTTGCCGGTCTGAAGACTCTTCGCGCCTTTCTCACTGGCGAAGGCCTGAAGAACCTTGGCACCGTTGTTGACGAAGCTGTTGCTAGTGCACCGGTCGAGTTCAAGGACAGTCTCACACGACGAGTCATTGCCTGTCTCGATGTCCGCACAAATGACCAGGGCGATCTTGTTGTCACCAAGGGCGACCAGTACGATGTTCGCGAGAAGAGCGATGACCGCAGCGTGCGCAACCTTGGTAAGCCCGTCGAGATGGCCAAGCGCTACTATGAAGCTGGCGCCGACGAGGTGACCTTCCTCAACATCACTTCCTTCCGAGACTGCCCCATTGCCGATCTTCCCATGCTTGAGATCCTCCGCCAGACGTCCCGCACCGTCTTTGTGCCCCTGACCATCGGCGGTGGCATTCGCGACACCGTGGATACAGACGGGACAAAGGTGTCGGCCCTTGAGATCGCCACCATGTACTTCAAGTCTGGTGCCGACAAGGTCTCGATCGGCTCCGATGCTGTCCTCGCTGCTGAAGAGTACTACTCCCTCGGACGCAAGCTCTTTGGCAACACAGCCATTGAGCAGATCTCGCGTGCCTATGGTATCCAGGCTGTGGTTGTGTCCATCGACCCCAAGCGCGTCTATGTCCCCAAGCCCGATGCCACTCGTCACAACATCATCAAGACGAACTTCCCTGGCCCCAAGGGCGAGGAGTACTGTTGGTACGCCTGCACCATCAAGGGCGGCCGTGAGACCCGCGACATGGACGTCGTTGAGCTTGTCCAGGCCGTTGAGGCTATGGGTGCTGGTGAGATCCTGCTCAACTGCATCGACAAGGACGGCACCAACAGTGGTTTCGACCTCGAGCTCATCAACCAGGTCAAGGCCTCCATCAAGATTCCCGTGATCGCCTCAAGTGGCGCCGGAAACCCAGGTCACTTCAAGGAGGTGTTTGAGAAGACCACGACCGATGCCGCCCTCGGAGCCGGCATGTTTCACCGTGGCGAGTACACAGTCAAGCAGGTCAAGGATTATCTACAAGAGCAGGGACTCAAGGTGAGACAGTTTGAGGAGGATTTCTAGATGACTCTTGGATAGATCAAATGCAATAAAAGCTATAGACCACGCCGCAGAGCGCGATAGATTGATTTCGTATTGTTCCTATCCACAGGAATGTGCTACATAGAATTGTCATACTGAAAGCCAATAAAGCAAGAGACAAAGGCTAGGTACAGGCATATCCATACGCTCAAACACCTTGAAATCCATAGCATCAACAGAGATGCGCCAAAAGCCCTGGGGATATTGTGATTTTCTGCAACTCAACGCCCGAATGCTACCAGACGTCTCCGAGAATAGCAGAGCAAACCGCCGAGCGAGCCTCCAGATCAAATTTTGGAAAACACCAACGAACTAGAACGACATAAGAGAGAACTAGGAAAAGGCATCCTTCCACTCCACCAACTCCGTTGAGTAAAAATGACACCTACAGCTCCATACCCATCAACATCCACCTCTTGCTCGTGACGTCGAGGTCATGAGCCCAGTGATCAAGGGTAACCATGTCGAAGCCAACCCACTGAAGACTCTTGGACAGAGACCGCGCCTCATCCACGGGGATGCGCCTGTCAATGCAAGTGACGATGTGGGAACAGTCCAGGGGACCGTCAGCCAGTTCGATGAGGGCCATGAGACTAGATTCTAAGTTAGCATAGATCATAAATTTAGGGGAAGCAGCAACACATACGCCTTTTTCAGATCTCGGCCAAGAACGCCTTGGATGTCGAAGAAGACAAAGAGGGTCTTTTCCTCTCCATCATCAGCGACAAAGGCACGGAAGCTCGCACCGCCGGCATAGTCCCACATCTCCAGCCAGGCAGTAATGTCGTAGCCGGGCAGCTTGTCGTCGGAGAGCTGCTTGAAGTGTTCGGGAAGCCGGTCATCGGGCGGCGGCGTTTGCAAATAAGCACCAGACAGGCCGGAGCCATTCATCGACGGATTCCTCTCACCGTGGAAAGCCGTCTTCATGGACTCACAGAAGAATCTCTCACATTCTTCCCTGATCGAGAGTGCTGCCCCCCCTCGTCGGCCCAGGCGCCGGCCTGGGATCTCGCGCTTCTTGCTCTTGGGCAGAAGGGCGAGCTCGTTAGACGAGGTTAGTGCGGCGAGGGGGGGGCTTGTCGGAGGGGATGGTAGGCCTGAGGAAGGGACCTCAGGAATACCACTCGGCCCCTGTGAAGTGTTAGCGATGCGTGATACCTTTGATGAAAGGAGAGATCGTACCTGCAACCCCGGTAGTGCAGTAGTGGAGGCCCTTAAGGTTGGCGACAGAGTCGACGATGTAGCAAGAGGCAAGGACATTGACCTTCTGGGCAACGGCCTCGCCGTAATTACTACTGTAATTCAAATTTTGGGTTTTCATTGGCGCCATTGCTGATGATGCTGCACGGGTGTCGGACTGAGTGGTGATGGTTGACGTGGATTGAGGGTATGAATCGGCAGAGGAGAGCTCGGTGGTGTTGTGTGACTCGTGCAGATTTGTTGTCAAAAACTCAGTGGTTGGGGACAGAGGAGGTGTTGAAATATTTGAATTCGGGAGTTGTTTCTCGTAGAGACGTTTGCGATGGAAGGATGACAACTGGACAGGAATGTCTCGGTTGTTGCTGGACGGTGGAAGAGTTGGGTTTTGGGCAGCGGTGAGGTTCTGGACGGGGGATGGATGTGACGGTGGAACAAAGGAAGGGACGGGGGGAATTTGAACCTCGGGGTGCTCGGGGCAGGAGAGAGAGAGGACCCGGATGTGTGCTGCGGGCAACTGGCTGTGGGTGGGTCCTCGCCTGAGGCTCTGGGCTGGAATTTTGACCTTTGTGGCGGGGCCTTTGCCACTGTAGCAGCAAGGCTAAGGAGGATACTGACAAAAACAACATGGACACTCGCTTCGCTTATTAGCCCTGTGCAATCCTGTTCTTTCTGTCCAACCCTTACGCAACACTAACGCGAACGCCTCCACACAACACATGTCCAAGTCGACTGGTCTCCGGCTGTCGATCACCGCTTTCTGCAGACGGCTCCATGCAACCAATGACCAATCTAATCCTGTTGGATATCCATGGCCTGACTAACGGTTGTGAAAGTCCGGCACGCACAGTCAGCACGACGTCTACGATAACAGAGAAGAGACACAAAAGCGAAGATACGACATGGTTGATTCGTCGTTTGCTGCTAGATGCAGCCGCAACATTAGCCAACCACTAGGAAACAGACACCAAAGGATGGGAAGCAACGCTTGTCTCAGCCGCTCTGTGCCACCGTTGTCTCGCGAAGGGTCTAGAATTGGTGTCTGCATTGCGCATGCAACAAGTGGGCGCGCTTACCCAAGACCATCATGACCTCCACCATTATGGCATCATCGCCCAGGAAAGGGTCTTCAATTTGCATGATCACATGAAAACATGAAAATCTGATATGACTCAATCCCATCTACATTCTCCTCTTTTCAAAATTGACCCTCCACTTCCGTGGCAATTGACAATAACTTCATGATCACTATGATTCATCCCAATAGGGCCCCCCGTCGACAGTCTCGGCCCTCTTGCCCGCCCGCCAAGACTAGCCCTGGTCGTGTAAGTTGATTGGTGGACTGCCACACTCTTCATCATCCAACCCCGCGTTTTGATGCGTCTCTTTCTCCCGGGGGAAGCTAGGGAAGGTTTCCGGTTCAGGCTATCACCGAAGCATCCATATCCATGTTTTGGCAGCGTCTTATTCTGCGAGGAAAATGCAGCCAGACGTGCAGATCAGCAACCCAAATATCCAAAGCTGGCTTGCCCCAGTCTCACGTGAGAACACCATGCGTGGACCTTCCCAACTACACTCGTTGGCCAAGCCAAGACAAAGGAGTCATTTTCAACCCTCTCTTCAAAGAGAACCTTTCAATATTTACATGATGCCATGTCCATCATGCCATGGTCACGTCTATAACCGTATTGCTCAGCCGCAGACCGACATTAGTATTACTATCATACAATGTATCCCACATCCATCTTATGTACTATCCTAGACATCTTATATTCCAACGCATCCATCCATCCATTTATGTTCTTGTCGTGCATTCGTTCATGCATGTCGTGCACTGAGGCTGGCAAAAGCATCAGGGCTGTGTCGACCATTCGTCCATGCAAGATCTAGCCCAAGGTTCATGCTCTCACGGCTCCTTGCAGCAAAAGGATCTGATGTAGTCGTCGTGTTGGTGTGAACCGCAGCAGCGGGAGCGGCGCTCATAAAGGGATTCGTGCTCGCTGAGAGCGGCTGAGAAACGCTGCGGTTCTGTTGCACAGGTGCCACAGGCGTTTGCATTGGTTGGTGCTCGGGAATCGTTGGTGGTTGAGACGACTGTATCGGCTGTGTCATGGGGTTCAGCGGCTGTGCAGGTTCCGGAGCTGACTGTTGGGGAGTCATCTGAGGATAGTTGTTGAAGAGCGCCATGATCGAAGCCGTGTCAGGTCTTTGCGGTTGATAAAACTGGTGCTGTTGTTGCTGTAGCACCTGTGGTTGCTGGCCATAGAGCTGCTGGCCAAGTTGTGGTTGACCAAACGGATTATTGCCTGCTTGGATCTGGGGCTGTGGCTGGGTTTGCTGAATCGCATTCTGCTGAACGTAGGCTTGTTGACCCATCTGTATAGCCGGCTGTGTAGCATTCGCAAAGAATGGGTTCGTCGCCGTTTCAGGTGGGTTCATGGGCGCTGGGCTCTGATATACAGCAGAACTCTGGAAGACAGATGGGCTCTGGAACGAGGTCTGCGTCTGTTCAGGAATCTGACCAAGACTTGGCGATGCGATTCGAGTCGGTGAGCGTGCAAAAGGATTGTATCCCGCTTGGCCCTGGTTCGTATTGACCGAAATGATCGAGTTGGGAACCTGCTGCGGTTGCTGCTGTATGGGGTTTGCGGCATTCGCAAAGAAAGGATTATACCCAGTAGGCTGGGCTTGTATCGTCTGAGGATACGCCATATTATTAAATCCAGTTGATACGAAGCCATTCGGTGTTGTGGGAGCTGAAGGAGCTATTGCCTGCTGGTAAACCGCGGGCTGCTGGGTTGGCTGTGGCGCAGGCCCTCCTGTGTGATGAGGGAAGAGAGGTTGCTGGGGAGAAAGAGACATATTCTGGAAGGCCTGGCTGAATGGGTCGGGCTGTTGCTGAGGGGCTGGCGCACCGAAGGGATTCGTCTGGCCAAACACATTCTTGTTCTGGAGGCTGCCTGTGGACTGTGCTGTCTGAGGTTGAGCCGGTCCCAGATTGTCGAAGGGGTTCGTCGAAGCGCTCGAAGGCGTGGTTGGTCGGTCTGTGGCTGAACGAGTCGGAACACTTAGCCCAGCACCGAGTCCCAGTCCTCCGGAGGTTGGCGTAAGAGGCGTCAGAGACCTCGACGTGCGCAGAGTCTGTTCTCGCGGCGAGGGTGTAGGAAGAGGAGAGGGTCGGCCGCCACCCTCGCCAAGGCGCACAAGAGTCTCGATCGCTCGCTCGATATTACCATTGACACCCTTCAACACCAACGCGTTCCGCTTGGTGTCGTAGAAGCCCATGTCGCGAAGCCTTGTCAGCTTCTGCTCCATATCATCAGGCTGGTCGAGGTCCAATGTTGCGCCGAAAACCTTAGACGGCTTGTTGGTTGGCCTCGGGGGCGGGCTTCGCGCATCCTGAATGGCCGCGATCGATCTAGCCTCCTTCTTTGACTTGGACGACAAAGGGAAAATGGACGAGGCTGATCGAAACCCAAATTTTGTAGAATTCTTAGGAGGTAGAGGGGGAGGCACACCCTCGCCTAGGCTAGGCGATTTCGGCTTTCCGGTCCTAGTTACGGTGTTGTTCATATACTTCTGGCGGATGAATCGCTCCATGGCCGAGTCGGCTTCATCAACATCGACGGGAACAGGTGGTTTGCGGTGTTCTGGGTTGTAAATATTGTTCGACGTAGTATTTCCAACCTTTCGCATGTTCTGTAGATATGTGTGAGTAAATTCATGGCTTCTGGCTAAAAACTCGGCTGGTTCTGCTGCTCACGTCGACTTGTTCGTTGGTCCAGCTATCCATACTGAGAGACTTGACCTTGGAGATGTGTGTGCCCAACTTTCGATGGATCGCAGCGCATCTCATGCACAAGAAAACGCCCAACTGGTATTCGCATTAGCTCGACGCTCGTCGCGGATAGTATAGCATGTAGCGCCATGCCGTTCGGAAACCTTACACTCCATGATGCCCAAGCTGAATACAACAGACCATGTTAGCGAGACCATCCACATTTCGAGCATGGTGTCCGGGGCAGACATCAAGGCATATGTGAGGCATACCTGGATTGCGCGCGTGACAGTCGGCGCACATATTGTTGCCCGGAACATTGTGAACGAGCTCCTGGAGGGCCTTCTCGTTCCGCGCCTGCTGGCGCTTGCTCAGCACGCCTGACATGATGGCGGGGTCTAGACAGATGTGGTTCGGGAAGTCTCGCAGGAAAGCACGATGCCAGGACGATTGTATTCGGGGTGTAACCGTGTCGAGTCGATCGCGGGGACGAGTTCCCCGATGCTCGTGAAGGACAAGATTCGGCGGACGGAAGATAGAGACGGAGACCGGAGGCCGGGACGGGGTCGTCGTCGAGAACGGACGGGAAAGAGACAGGGGATCAAGGATCAAGGCGATGAAGCAACGAAAATAGCAATGATTAACTGAAAGCCAGACGAAGGAGAGACGGAAAGAAGAAGCGGATTCGGCCGCTCACGAGATCCAGAAAGGCGAATCACGAGAAGGAAAAGAAGGAGGAGGGATGGAAAACTCAAGGAGACGACGGGGAGGCTATTGCATGAGGATAGCGTCCCGTCGCGCTGCTGTGTGCGATTCAGGTCCAAGCGGTACAGCGGGTGCAGGTGCGGGTGCGGGTGCGGGTGCACTTGCCTCGCCAGGGTGTGCACTTGTCAGGGCAGGCCAGAAAAGGAGACGGGAATGAGTTCTCCAGCAGAATTGGCTGGGCAGGTTGGCAGCCCGCCCACCCACCTAGGGAAACCAGCCCGGGAATGGAATACCACCAAAGGCCCCCTGCGACCCCCCTATCGCCCCAGAGAGGCCCCTGGCTTTCAGAAGGGCCTCTAAGCCACAGTGGAGTTCTTCACTCAATGAGTGATCCACTGGTCCCCTAAGGTTCCCTTCTAGGCCATCCGAACTGGGTCTAGCCACGGTTTAGTCCATCCACCAGTTGAAGCGTCTCGAAGGCCTTGGGTGCTTGGCTCGGCGACGGCGTCAGGGGCAGGTCGCGTGGATGAGACAGGGTTGAGACGAGGAACCATTGTTCAAGACTCGGTACGTGTTAATGGCTGGGAGAGACCTTTCACGGCCGAGTCGCTGGGCGTGATGATGTGTAAGTGGTGGTTTGACCAATGAGCCTCCAAAACGCCATGGCAATCTCATGAATGGGTGGATATGGACGGTTGGATATTTCGTGAGATTTGCAATTCCACTCTACGTGTCAATAATTCCCACTTGTAGTCAATGTCAGCACGAGCGTGCATCTCAAATTGGGGTATCCGTACTCTAAAGGAAGGTAGGTACCCAACGAGCAGCCCTTCCACATGGATGGCTGGGTTGTTCCTTGCTAAGAGTTTGATCGATGATAATGGATCCATGAATTGTCGGTTTCTAGCGGACCTCGGTTGGGCAAACAAGCTCGCAACCCAAAAACGAGTAAACTTGAAATTATTAATGGAAACATTAACTAACGTGACCAAAGTGACCCCAGTCCATACATCGCTAGGCAGGCGTTGGTCCGTTCTTCAAAAATCTCCAGGACGTCCCCTGTGGTTGATGATCAGCTTCAGGGTAGCAACAACGATACATGGAACCGGCCTCGAAGTGATGATGCAAACGTGGAATCCACGGCTTACCAGTCGTGATGACGCCCATTGATGGTAGACGTTTTTAATATTGCATGTGAGGGGGTGCCTAGGTAGTGGTCGTGTCTCGTATCCATCGGCGACTTAATTGACAAACTAATGCGAACAATGGAGGATATTGCACTAACCCAGAACACCAAATAGCTGCCTGCATTACTGAACCAACCGTTAAAGTGATTGACTGAGTGAAAGGACTCAAGCCACTCCCACAGATACCAGTCAATATATATGATCTCGAGGCGGGAATTCAGTACAGGGTATCGATGCAGTGAAACAGTAAGATACCGCCACTTGGCCTGGACTGAGCCTCGTACCTCGAAGCGGACTAGACAAGATGCCTGGCATGTCCAGGCTGAATACACGTCCCATTAAGGTGTCATCAACGCAGGCACGGCGAACTCAAAGTGCGTCCCTCTGACAGAAATGGTCGCAGAAAGGTTCGGGATCCATCAAGCGACGCTGCCATGAGGTTGGCACAACGTCATAGCGCAGAAGCGAGCATACCAAGAAAGTGAATGGATTTGGTCGTAAAGAGCAGCAGCTTCCTTAGATTTTTTCGTATTCAATACAATTTCCTCACCCATCCAATAATTCCACCAAGTTCGACGACATCTTCTACTTTGACCCTTGCAACTCAACGTCTGTCCGTCGGCGTTTATTACAGATTGCGCAGTATCCATTGTGTCGCGTTGCGTTCCGACCTCCAGCCACCATTGTTGCGTCCCTTGCTAGGGTCACCTTCACTCCAACCTCCAACATTATATCGCCTCGTCCCAGCCACACAGCCCAGCCCAGCCGTCCATCGGGATCGCGGCAAACAGCTGGAGCCCTCTAACGGTTTCGCCGTGCCTTGCAAGTCTCGTCTCGCCCGCCTACCCAGAAAAAGACGGCGTCTGTGGCTCTAGTGGCTCGTTGGGGTGGCGGTACTCGACGGGATCCAATACGCGGGCACCTTTCCAACGTCAGCAAGCCTCCATTTACCCCTCCAGGGCGGCCATCCCCTGTTCAGCCCAATTCCAAGCACCACGACTACGAATATTAGTCGGTTGGGTTGGTAGGTAGCCAGCTGCCTCGTGCTTCCCGGTCTCCCACTGCACACGTATGGTCCACGTATAGCTCCTCCAGGCTTCCAGGCAAGACTCTTGGCTTCTGCGCCCTTAAGTACGGCCAGGCGCAGGGCCGACTCGAGCTGTCAGCCACCCCCTCCACCCAATTCCACCAGGCCCGCGAAACCCATCACTGTCATCACCGTGAGCCCTCCCAAACGCCGCCCCGGAAACTCCAAATTCTTTGCCATACCGAGCGAGCCGGCATGGACGCTTGCTAAAGACCGCAACACCACTCCCAAGCCCACCGAATCCCCCAAACCGGGCTTTCCGACAGCTCTTTAAAGCACTCGTTCCTTTCCGAACACCGAACCCCTCGATTCCCGCGCGAGGGATACGACGACACCCACACAACTCCCAATATGGCTGGCATTGAGCAACTCGAGGTTCACAGCAAGGCATGTCACCTGCCATCCTGCGCAATGGACGATGCGCTAGGCTCTGGGCTCGAATCACCAGCTAACATCTACTAGTCGTATATCGTCCGCTGGGTCAAGGTTGATGAAGGGAACACGCTCTCATGGAGCGTCCAGCCTCACAAAAAGTCAATGTAGGAACCCACACTTTGCGACACCCCGCGCGATCATGCCTCGCATTTAAACATGGCCAAATGCTGACTCGGAAGCAGCAACTTCGGCTTGGTCAAACACCCTGGTAGCGGTGCCACAACTCTAGTGTCCTCGTCCACCAGTGATTTTGATGCTGGAGCCGAAGAAACGCGTGGTACCTCAGACGGCAAGGCCAGCCGTTTTTCCAAAAAGGACATTAACGCGCAGGACCTGCTCAAGAACAAGGGCTTCATCCCCATCAAATGGATAGGAAAATGTGAAGCAGACAGGGTGTCTATTGGCACCTTCGAGGTCAATGCTGGCCAGAGCGGCATGTACGGTCTGGTATTCGACAATACGTTCTCGAAGCAGACATCCAAGACAGCGACATTCGTTGTCATGACCTATCCAACAGGAGCACCCCCCCAGACTTCCTCACACCTACCAAACCTCCAAGCAGTAAAGGCTGGAGCTAGCCAGGTGAGTCTTGGGCGCCACAGCAGCCCCAAGCTCGATGGAGTTGCATCTGCATCATTCGATAGTTTGCACAGCCATAAAGCTGGTGGGAAGACGACTTCTGTCTCTGGTCGCAGTGATGGTGGCTCTTCGAGCAACTACCATGTTGGAACCCTCCACAAAAGACGTCGCAAGAAGGGACAGGGCTACGCGCGACGATTCTTCTCGCTTGACTACTCGACATGTACGCTGTCGTATTACTACAACCCCAAATCGTCCGCTCTTCGTGGCGCTATCCCGCTGAGTCTGGCAGCAATCGCTGCAGACGAACGGCGGAGGGAAATTAGCATCGATTCGGGCGCTGAGGTCTGGCATCTCAAGGCACCCAATGATAGAGAGTTCCAGGAATGGGCTCATGCACTGGAGAAGGCCAGCCGTGTGGCCAGAGGACTGGAAACACTGGACCTTCCTACGGTGAACGAAACCCAGATAAACACTCGACATGTGTCTGTCCACCAACACCAGCACCAACCCTCACCACACGAGGAGAGGGAATGGCAACAGGTCGAGGCCCTGGTTAGCCGCGTTGTTGGGACTCGCGATGCGCTTCGCCGTCTGACGAAGGAGGTCGCTGCGCAGTCAAAGCCTGTCTCCAGCCCCCAATATCTCTCCCCTGGAGCAGCCAGTGCCATCGACGATAGCGACACCTACTTTACCCCTACACCAGATAGACGATCATTCTGGAGACGGAAGTCAAACACCCCTGCGGTATCTCCGGCCACCCTCGGCGCAACAACAGCTTCTGCTCTGGCAGTGCCTGTACCAGGAGGTGTGACCACAACCATCTCGGCGAGTGGTGCGAATCACTCGAGACGACAGTCCAAGGGGCTGATCCGGGAAGAACATTCACTCCAGGACCATTGCCAGTCACTTCTGACTGATCTCGATTCAGTTGTATCCGAGTTTACGACTCTGATCAGCAACAGTAAACGTCGCCGCATGTCAGTGCCTCCGTCTGCAGGCGCCGTCTCAAGAAAGAGTATAGACACCGTCTCGACAGCAGACGAGTTCTTCGACGCTGAGGACGCCAACTCTGGTGTCCTCAAGATCGACGGCAGTGAGGATGAAACCCCCGATTCAGAGGAGGGAGATGATAATGGAGATGAAGGTTCCTTCCGGGATAACTCGTCCATATCCTCGATAGGAGAGAACGACACGGTCAACCTCGACGATGCTGCTCACCTGTTCCCGACGAAGCCGAAGAGCCTTACACCGCTACCCCTTGACCAGGTTGTTGCAAGGAGATCGACAATACCGCCCACGACTGCTCCTGCTCCCAGCCTGATAGCATTCTTCAGGAAGAACGTTGGCAAAGATTTCAGCACCATCAGCATGCCCGTCACGTCGAACGAGCCCACTTCTATGTGCCAAAAGGTTGCTGAGCAACTCGAGTACGCACAGCTATTGAACCAGGCGGCGAGGCAATCGTCTCCTACTGATAGACTGTTGTTTGTCGCAGCTTTTGCAGTTTCGCAGTTTAGTAGCGGTCGAGCTAAAGAGCGCGCAATCAGGAAGCCCTTCACTCCCTTGCTTGGCGAAACATTTGAGCTTGTCCGCACCGACAAGGAGGTTCCAGGAGGTTTCAGACTTCTGGTCGAGAAGGTCCAGCACCGACCCCTTCTCCTGGCGATGCAGGCAGACTCATCCAACTGGTCTTTCTCCCAATCACCCGCGCCTGGTCAAAAGTTCTGGGGTAAGAGCGCAGAGATCACGACTGATGGTCGCGTCCGAATTGTCCTGCGCCTCTCCAACGGGTCTGAAGAGCGGTATTCGTGGAATATCGCCACCATGTTCCTGCGTAACGTGGTGATGGGTGAAAAGTACGTCGAGCCCGTGGGCACAATGCATGTTGTCAATGATACCTCGGGGCACAAGGCTGCCGTAGAGTTCAAGAGCAAGGGCATGTGGGGTGGACGAACGGAGGACGTCAGTGTAGAGATCTTTAGTCCAGACGGTGTCAACACGGGCAGCGGCTTGACAGGCGCATGGACAACCGGCCTGAAGACGTCTGGCAAGGGAGGTGGTCAAGAGATCTGGCGCGTGGGATCTTTGGTCGAGAACGCAAACCAGACGTACGGTTTGACAACATTTGCCGCCAGCCTCAACGAGATAACAGAAATCGAGAAGGGCAAACTCGCGCCCACAGACTGTCGTCTGCGTCCCGACCAGCGAGCGTACGAGCAAGGCAAGGTGGACGATGCGGAGGAGATGAAGCAGACGCTGGAGGAGGCACAGCGCAGCCGGAGACGAGACCTGGAAGAGCGTGGCGAGACATATAAACCCCGGTGGTTTGTCAAGGTAGAAAACGCACCAGAGGGCGAGGAGGTCTGGAAGCTCAAGACCGGAAAGGATAGCTACTGGGAGGAGCGGGCCAAGGGAACATGGCAAGGGGTTGAGGAGAATCTCTTCAAACTTTCTTGAAAAGAATAGCGGACACGATGTAATTGGAATCCCTCATCTTGGTTGTCGATACCCATAGACATGTAGTAACACATTACTTCTGAGTATATCTCCTCGACTGAACCATGTTTGTGTGAAGGAGACGTTCTACGCGGTGTTTCACTGAGGTTTGTTTTTCGGATCTGGTGTCGTCATTGTTGTCAGAGTTGAGTTTGAAGTTGGAGGGTTCTTCCCGAAGTCAAGAAATGAACCATGACGAAACTGACTTGACGATCACCCCCTAGTGTTCGGTGTAGATACCCTGATATGGGAGCTCGGGATCCTCAAATCGGGACTGGCGCTCAATGTGACTGTCACTTCCAGTCACTCATTGTCCTCGGGATGCCTTGCAGGGCCCAAGCCAGGCTTGGCTTCAAGATAGAGTGCAACCCGGCTCATGGGAGACTTTCAGGGGAGGTGGAACCCCCCACATTTTTCGAGATGAAAAGAGGGCCTTGAAGTTGCAGAGCAGGGACTGAAGGTGATTTATACAAGACCTTGGGAAGGGATCTGTGTATCAACGCTGGCTGGCAGTGAGTGGCCTGGCGGGAGTGTTGGTCACGGGATGTTACCACGAGGCGATGGCCTTGTTTCACCCGGGACTAGTTCTTGGCTTTGCTTGGCTAGCAGATCTTGCTTTGCTTGGCTGCTCGATGTGAGCTGGCGCGGCATTTGTAGCGTGGTATCCCACCGGAAGCGAAGGGGGACTTGGATTTGCAAGGGTTGCAAGGGCGGGCGGGTACTGCTTGACGATCGCCCCGACGATTGAAATTTTGCAGGCCAGAGCCAACTCCACCGTCACAGACGAAACGGGGGGAATAGTGCTGGATTGGGGGGTTGTTTTGTGATCCATGGATCCAGCGAGAGAAATCCATGCCAAGCGCTGTCAATCATCATCCCACTCGTGTTCAACAAGAACTTTTACGGAGAAACGGCGCTGGAGAGAGGCGGGAGTGGCAGAGACGGCCCCTGAAGATCCAAGTTGTTGGAGACGACGGGTGCTTGGATCGTCTGTTAGGCTCGGTGGTGTTGTGGGTGCCTCGTTTAAATGATCCATATGGAGGAGCTTGATTGATCTGTTCAATGATGGATCGAGCACACACTCGGTCAAGCTCATGATGAATGCGCTGTCAGGACTGCTGTACCTGCCAGGCCTAGCCGTCTGCTGTGCAAGGAGGGAGGGAGCCTCAGGGGAAAGCCGGTTTTGACGAAACACCCAATAGCGAGAGACCTCCACTTCCAGCTTGCTTCAGATCAGAAGGGGGGGCGTGAAACGATGACAGGGGAGAGGGGGGCGTATGTATGGGGAAGAGGAGCCATTACGACGCCTGGTGGAGCCCAGATGCAGGATTGGGAAGAATTCGAGCTCTTCCACCAAGGCCGAGAAACCGGAAAGTCTACAGGCGCCAGGTTAGAAAGTTGATGAAGCGTTATTGGCCTCGACATGTTCTTGGTCCTGCCGGGATGAGCATCAAGATTGTGGCTGCGCAGTTCTTGGGGATGTTGATAAATCCAAAAGAGGGAAGAGAGGTTGGTTTTTTCCTCGGCGCCTTCATCGATTACGCACTCACGCTTGGACTCGGGGAGATACGAGCCATGGGTGGGAGGGCAGATGCTACTTTGCCGTCTAGACGATTGCTACCAATGTATCCGTGCTTGGTGGGATTTTCAAAGTCAAGGTTTGCTATCAGGTTTGCTCTTTGGATGCAATACCGTAACCACCTTCGCGTGCAGGATGAAGCTGTTGTTTGGTTCGTGGTGAAGCACAGACAAGCCTGTCTCTGTCAGGTACAGGAGCGTAGAGGATGTCGATCCCTGATAGGCTGGCTGGTCAGGTCATTGTGCTTGTGCGTCTGTGTCTGAGTGTGAGTGTGTGTGTGTGCCCCAACCAGACACGACATGTCAGTCAGTTTGCTTAGCTTTGTTGATAGTAAACACAACCATTGCGAGCAAGATATTATGGCCATTCTATCTGAAACGCGGTCTCGACAAAGGAAATGGAGAAGTGTCACCTCCCACACGTCCAAGTCATCATCATGCCTTTGCTCAGATGCTCTTGGAGATTTTGAGAAGCGTGCCAAACATGCAACCAAGAGGTGGGCCCGAAATGAATGGACTAGAGGCGCCCCACGTTTAATCAGGGCCTCCCATTGCTCATCCGTGTGCTCGAGCTGCCAAATTGATGGCGGCTGCCGGATCGTTCTGTGCGGAATCGAGCTCGGTCGTAAGATGGTCGACCCGGATGTCCAGGAATAGAGAGGACGGGCCAAGAATAGAAGACTAGATACCCCTACACCCGCCGTGATAGAACAGACAAAGACACCGGCCGGGATGCAATGGCCATCCGTCCCTTGATTGACACGGCCACGGCTCCACGGCCAGAGTTTTTGGCTTGACTATCTGCTGCAGTCGTACTGTATTGTTCTAGTTGCATGTACTCCCTCCCTCCCTCAGCTCAGCTCTGGCCCGTTCTTAAATCCCATTCCAGCCTCTTCCGCGTCACTCTCGTTTTCCTCTCCTTCCCTCCTTCTTTCTCCCTCCATTCGACTTTATCTCTTCACCCATTCCACCGGTCTTCTTTCTTTGTTGCCGTTCCAACTCCCTCGTTGTTGGAATCTTTCTTTTCTTCGACTGTAATTCTCCTTCCTTCGTTCGGATCCCCTCGTTTGACACCACCTCGGATCGGATTACGTCTTGTTTGAACGACCGTCTTTCTTGGACAACAACGACCGCTTGAATCGTCGAACTGCTTGGCCCATACTGTTCAACCCATCTACAATGAAGACTGCTGCTCTTCTTTCCGCCTTGGCGGGCATCGGCGCCGTCTCGGCCACCCCTACCCTCAAGGAGCCTCCCAGCAAGCGTGCAACCCTCCCCACCGTCATGGTCTCGGGCAACGGTAAGCCCCACGAACCCATCTGATCAGATTCGCCAGTGACCCCCGAAGCCCGCTAACACGCAAACCCCAGCTTTCTGGACTGGCGATGACCGATTCTACCTTCGAGGCATTGACTATCAGCCTGGCGGTGCTTCCGCTAACAAGGACCCCTTGGCCGATACCAAGGTCTGCGAGCGCGATATTAAGAACTTCAAGGACCTTGGCGTCAATGTCATTCGTGTCTACGCCGTCGACAACACGGCCAACCACGATGAGTGCATGAAGACGCTCAACGACGCTGGTATCTACCTCGTCCTGGATGTCAATAACCCCAAGTACTCCATCAACCGTGGCAACCCCGGTCCCTCTTACAACGCCGCCTACCTCCAGAGCGTCTTTGCTACGGTCGAGATGTTTGCCCAGTACGACAACACACTCGCCTTCTTCTCGGGTAACGAGGTTATCAACGACGAGGAGGATACCGACTTGTCCGCTCCCTACGTCAAGGCTGTCACTCGTGATATAAGGGCTTTCTTGAAGGCCCGCAAGCTCCGCCAGATCCCTGTCGGCTACTCAGCTGCCGATGTTGCATCCAACCGAATGCAGACTGCTCACTACTTCAACTGCGGCTCCGACGATGTGCGATCCGACTTCTTCGCCTTTAACGACTACTCCTGGTGTAACAGTGACTTCAAGACCGCTGGCTGGGATGTCAAGGTCAGGAACTTTACCGACTACGGTCTTCCTATCTTGTACGTATTAGACTCGTATATTTGTCTGTTCTGCTCTCTTCTAACATCTCCTTAGCCTCTCTGAATATGGCTGCATCAAGAACCGCCCTCGTAAGTTTGAGGAGCTCGAGGCCCTCATGAGCGACGAGATGACTGGTGTCTACTCTGGCGGTCTTATGTACGAGTACTCTTACGAGGACAACGACTTCGGTATCGTCCGCATCAGCGGCGATAGCGTCAGGACCACGGACGAGTACAAGCTCTTGAAGGATGCTCTTAAGAACTACCCCATGCCCACAGGCAGTGGCGGTGCTTCCAAGTCTACGCATGGTGTCGAATGCCCCACCAGGGAGGCTGTCTGGCAGGTTGACCCCGACCTTGTCCCCGAGATGCCCTCACAGGCCAATAAGTACTTTACCAGCGGTGCTGGCGAGGGCCCCGGCTTCGATGGCAACGACAACCAGGGATCTCACTTTGAGATTGACAGCGGCACCGCGACCGCCAATGTTAGCGTTGGCAAGTCCACTTCGACCGGCAGTGGTTCCGAGTCTGCGGACGACGACGACAGCGCCGCTTCCACTCTGGACCTGGCTCCTCTCTACGTCACTGGCGTCGCCACCCTCTTCACTCTGTTCGGAGCCCTTCTCCTGTAAACGCGAGAGAGAGGGTCACTTGTTCATTTTGTCTTTCTTGCTTTAGTCTTTGGGATTTGCCGTAAACGCCACTGGCCAGGCCCCCATTGTGATTCATGACAGGTACAACAGCATGGATGCTGTGGAGGTACGCGCTGGACACGTCGGTTTCGTCTTTTTTTCCACGGGAGCATTGGCGTCTAGCCCAGGAAGGGCAGACAGCCGGGAAATGATTATAATGCTGTCTGGGCCATAGTTGCCTTTTTGTTTTTATAGTTGAAAATGATATCGAATAGACTTTCGTTGCGATCTGAGCTTGAGTGATTACATCCATGATGGACGGTGTATCATGTCATGATGGAAAATGATGGGAGGAACAGATGTTGATCAACAGAACATGTGAGCAGAGCTAAAGCTCCGAGCCATCAGGTCGGGGGTTAGTTTCGGTCCGGGGAAACGAGCCTCGGCATCTCCAAGTTGGTCCCATCCGCCACTTGGACTAACTTACATGCCCGCCAGAGAGTCAGGTCTGTCTGACATGTAGTAAAACCTCGTTCTGCTTCCTCACATCTATACTCTGTCATCTCATCATCTATTTTTCAATTGCTGCAGAGAGACGCCCTCAGTCCACCATGTCATCCACTAGTCCCCTCCCCGCGTACGCCTCATATGAGCACATGCTGGTCAGCTCGCCGGCGCCCTTTGTCGCACACGTCGAGATCAACCGCCCGCGCAAGCTCAACGCCTTCTCGCAGGCAGTGTGGCTAGAGTTTGGGCGCGTCTTTGAGCAGCTTGGCCACGATGCTGAGGTGCGCGCCGTCGTCCTCAGCGGCGCAGGCGACCGCGCTTTCACCGCGGGCTTGGATGTGCAGGCCGCCATGTCGGACGGCGTCCTCAACGGGGAGGAACAGGATGTTGCGAGAAAGGCAAAGGCTCTGAGGAGTCACATTGAGGAGTTTCAGGCATCTATCAGTGCTATGGAAAAGTGCGAGAAGCGTAAGTATCACTTGTGTTGGAGTCGAGACGAAATACTGATGTGGTTTGTTCTACAGCTGTAATCTGTGTCGTTCATGGTATATCTATTGGTCTCGCCATCGACATTGCCTGCTGCGCCGACATCCGCATCTGCGCTTCCAACACGCGGTTCGCCGTCAAGGAGGTTGACATCGGCCTGGCCGCAGACATCGGCACCCTGGCTCGGCTGCCCAAGCTCGTGGGCTCGACGTCGTGGGTCAAGGACGTGTGCCTCACGGCGCGGGACTTTTCGGCGCAGGAGGCTCTGTCGGTGGGCTTCGTGAGCCAGGTGCACGAGGGCAAGGAGGCGGCTGTGCAGGCCGGGGTGGCTCTGGCGGCGATGCTGGCGACCAAGAGCCCGGTCGCGGTGCAGGGGACAAAGGAGTTGCTCAACTACGGGCGCGACCACGGCGTCGACGAGAGTCTGCGGTACACAAAGGTGTGGAATGCGGCGGCTGTGCAGAGCAAGGACTTTTCGCAGGCGCTGATGAGTGGGCTGAAGAAGACGAAACCGAGATTTGAGAAGCTGTAGAAGATTTGGTGTGGAGGTTGAGGTATCGCGATGCTGGCGCTTGGCCAGATCGTCGTCGTCGTCCGCGTTGGATGATTACTCGGAGCCGGACTCTTCCTCGGGGGGGAGGTTCTCCTTGAGACGCTATGTGTATGTTAGATAACAAAGGTCACCAGCAAGGCGCAGCATACTCTACGCCAGAGTCGTTGACGCTGGGCAGAGTGTTTGTGGGTAGACGCACATCTTCTAGTTTTGCCTTGAGCATGGAAACCATGTTCTCCTTTACCACGACGCGCTCATCGTCCAGATCCTCAATGATGTAATCGTGGTTCGTGCTGTCGATGCTAACAATGATGGACTTGATGGAAGGGTCGCACTCGATGAGAACGCCTGGAATCGCAAGGGGGTGTTGGTTAGCTCAGGACAGTAGAAAGCCTATTGCGTGAATGTACCTCTGATAGCGCGAGGCATGATGGGCTGTTGCCGGCGGTGCAAAAGCGTAGGTCGGCGTTTGTGTTGGTTTGGGGTCGTATGAAGGAGGCGTATTCACAGCGTCGAGAAGAGTTGAAATACGCTGAACCCGTTCACGTCGAATATTGGTGGAGCCTTTAAGACGCACGGACCAGTCAGCTCGGCGCTAGTAGCGGAGAAGCCTTCCAGATTCCCTAGAAATGAGGAATCAAGTCACATTCCTTGTGATAACAGCTTCTCGTCAGCGTCTGCGCCTCGACAAGCCACTCTCGAGAGAAGATGATCGAACACGACGGCCTGGAAGATGCCTGATGTGTCTGAAGATTCAGGTATTGATGGTAGCATCTTGTGACTGATCTCGTGTGTTGAATTAACAAAATCATGTATGACAAATACGTGAAGAACATCTAAACCTTGTGCCTTGCGCCGTTACGCTCTAGGTCAATGACAGGTGACAATCATCACCCCCGCGCTACAGTTACATGCCGCAGAACCCGATTCGCGTCCAACCAACACGACCAAGATCCAAGCCACGACTATGAAGTCACACAACGGGTCGGCCGGCTTTGTTAACCAAGGGGGAGGCGAAAAAGCAGACAAGAACTACAAATGGCCGCTGCCCACCCCAACCTTGATGCCGTGAACAGATGATGACGTGAAGCTGCGCAAGTCTCTGACGTTTCTATTCATCCCGCTTTGTGCTCCTCGATACCCATCTTGCAGACGACAAGGGACTTTGTGAGAAGGCATCTTGCATATCACTGAGACATCACACAATCACGAGGTTTCGAGCACTTCTACACTTCATAACCTTATCACCAACTACTGAATTATTGAAACAGCCTGCCTGGCTTGCATAAAGTGGTTCGGCCGAGTGAACACTACACAAATCATCGCCTACACACAAAATGTCAACAAACGATAGCAACGACGACGACTTCTCCCTCACTGATAGGCCCTTTGCCTGGGTCATCATTCCTCTGGCCGTCATCGTCATAATCGGCTGCATCGCAACCTTTTTCCAAATCCGCCGACACCGCCGCCGCCGTCAACAGCAATGGGCCGGACAAGGGCCCCGCGTGCTTGGCCCTCCGGGACGTCGTCGTCTGTTCGTCACAACCGGAACCCGGGGGAACGGCCGCCGCGCGCCGTGGGCCGGGACAAGATCTCAAGAGGGTCTCAACGAGCTGGGAGAGGCGCCGCCGCCTTACGACGGCAAGAAGGAGAGGCAGGAACCCGTGGAGCTGCGGGATCTGGAAGCTGGGGGGAGTCCGCCCGAGTATCCGGCCGTGCCGGGGCCGGCTGTGACGAGGGATAGTCGGAGGGGAGAGTGATGCTTTTTCATGATACCAATATGGGTTTTGTCATTGGCGGGTCTGCTTTTGGATACCTTTTGTTTGGTGTTTGGGTCTGGGCAGCGTTTTGATGATATCTGATTGATGCTTTATGGGTTAACGGATCTTGATAGAGCACTTGTGATGTGCATAGTACATGAATAGCTTGATTAATGTGAATATGGCCGTTATGGGCAAGGTTTTGGATGTACACCGAAAACAGCATTCTACCTAGTACGGACATGTGGTGTATCCATAATGCAAGGGCTTTCGGAAACTCTTGCGGCACGACTCGAACAAGCAAAAGTGTACGGAAATGGACAACCCGCTCGAGTTTCGGCTTGAATCAAGGCATCGGGTAAATGGAGTTGTACGAGATCGCCAGTGCGACTTGAGATATAATCAAGTATCGGCTGGATACATGTTGACGGAGTTGTTTGAGCCCTCGAGTGTTAAAGGACCCTTGCAGTAATAAACCGACAAAAGGCAAACAGAGGGTGAACTGTCCAGGGGGTCGCAGTAAAGGCCCGCGGCAGTTGCAAACCAGGGTGTGTGAGCTCATTCGTACCTGATTTGTAGTTTCAACCCATGACGAAAGTCTCACCACTTAACTCTCGGATCGACGTCTTCACAGGCTGCCCGACTCTTGTAGCGGTGTGTTTGAAACAGAGGCCTCCCTTACTCTGTTGCTGCCGGGCATACGCGGAGGGGCACTGCTCCTGCAGAGAGAGACGCCTCAGCGTCAGAAAGCTGAAAAAAAAAAAAAAAAAAAAAAAAACACCGTGGGCGCTGCTTTCGAGGTGAGACAGGCAGAACGGCTGTTGTCTCAGACGCGGGACTCCAGGGATGTCCCATGTCTTGGGGTGTGTCTCGCATGGTACCGTGGCATGCTCCCCTCTGTCCGACCGGGGGAGAGGACCCATCTCTGAGTTTTGCAGAGTTGCGAAAATTCGCATCTCGCAAACTCAAAGTGTACAGATAGTAAGCCTCACTTGTTGGGGTTGTTGAACGGAGATTAAACAGCCCAGACGAGTAATAGTTGACGCCCGGGGGGGAGAAATAATGCGGGAGGTTGGCCGGCTTCTTCTCGACCGTGTGTCACTGGGCTAATCCGTGATTGATTGACGTGTTGCCAAGCCCTTGTGCCTGCCAACGATACGAAAAGGAGGAGGTTGAACCCGAATGTGGGCTCAGACCGACTAATTGAGTTTTTTCCTCTGTGCGAACATGGGAGAATCGGGGTTGACAACTTGTTGGATAGAGTAGGTGGGCGAACTTCAGTCAGGACTAGGTGCTTTGTTAGCTTGACCTGCTGGAGAACTGCTAGCCGGCGTCACGCTAGGTTGGATGTTATGGATGCTGCTGTTTCTAGAAGTTTCCTGGATACTTGTGGCAATAGTATGTTACTGTTTGGTACGTTTGAGTATGAAATCACGCCCTTGGTGCCGAGCACGGAGTACAGAGCAATCGGAACATCCAAAGTTGGCCAAAGTCGAGGCGGTTGATACCTTCAGCCCTACAATCCACTTGTAGGGTTCTAGGAAAAGGACTCGGAGGAAACTGAACCTCCTCGGACCTTTGGTGGAGGGGACTCGAAGAACCATTTTTAATCGAGTGATTGCGACAAGACTAGATTCTGGTGCCAATTGAAGACCAGTGAGTGACAAGCAAAAGACAGGGTGTGTCTTCCCATGCCTGCCAAAGCGCATGCAGCAACTGTCACATATGTCATGGATCCCATTTGATCTGAGCGCAAGGATTTGAGGCTCACTCAGGTGATTTCTTGCCTCCGTCTCCCGGCCCACCAAGGGGAGGCTTTTCCTCTTCGGGACCCGACTCTGGGGCCGTGGCGCTGGGCCGAGGACGGGCAGAAGATTTGACTGACCAGGGGCATTGAAGAAGGATGGACAGTTTCTTGACAAAGAGGCGTCTTGTTGATGAAGCGCTCTTGAGAAGAAAAAAACAAAGCTGTCTGGTTTTCTTGGAGGCTGGGCCCATCAGTTCTGGCCCCGTCTGGGGTCAACCCTGCAGCGAGGTAGACTGATGGGACGAATCCACGAGTTATTGTGCATGGCAGCCCAACGGTCGACTTCGACCTTGTCTTGTTCCTGTCGAATAGAGAGGGCTGGCTTGGCCGTCACCACCATGGCAACGGGCAGACACTTTGGACTGCGGCTTGATTCTGGCGGCAGCTCATACTCACCCACAGGCTGCTCTCATCCATAGACTTGGCTCGTCCCATCCATCACTCACATCGTCTCTCCCAACGAACGAACACCGTCAGGCCTCGTCTGCATGTGCGCTGCGAATGCACGTCTGCTGCTGCACCTCTTGGGTTCCTTCTCGTGTCGGAGACCGGCCATCCATTGGCAGAGAAACCACCATGCTCGGCCGGGCGGTAGCGCTCCTTGGCCCTCGGTGGCTCGTGGGCTAGCACATCCGGAGGACGGGACCCCCGGCCGCCGGGCGCTATTGGACCAGCGCTCCGGCAGCGCCAGCTCATCACCCCCCTCCAGAGCGCACTAGGCCAGAAAATCCCCCATCCCGATTGCTTCCTCCCCCGCCGCTAGATCCATTTTTCCCATGGATGCTGTGCTGTGCTGTGATGTGCTGTGCGTGCTGCTGCTGCTGTAGTTTGATGGAGCATGGGAATCGAGAGAGCTGAAGCTGGATGGATAACCACTCATCATTCGAGTCTGTTTGTCCATGATGAATAAACAAAGAAGCCCTGCTTCATCGGTCTGCCGAGATTTGAGTGTCCCGTCTTTTCGACAAACTGCTTCCCGTCTCTTCCTTGACAATACGGAGTCGACGACGGGCAAACCTAGAAACCGTCATTGACACGACGACATCATCATCATCATCAGCAAAGTAAAGACGGAACAACGGACAGCTTCCTTTTCAACCTTCCCTCCTATTCCTCCGCTGCTAAAACCACGCACGACGTCGCAATCTGCAGTTCCCGTTTTTCCCAGCCTCCAAACTTCCACTCTTGGGACGAGTAACCCAACCTCCTCTCTTCTCGTCACCCGTCAGGGCGGTTAAACTTGGATCTCCTGCACCCTAAATTGATTGCTTCCCTCTTTTTCTCGAACTTGCCCCAAACAAGGCTTGCTCTTTCTTATTGCTACTTTACTATTGTATTTTAATCCTTAATCATTTCCTCGGCTGGGATTTGCATTGGATTTGCGGCTCGCTTCCGTCCGTCTGACTGGGCTGTACCTAAATTGCGCTGGTTGCTGCGGTTGCAAGTTGTTGGCCCGCCCGCTGCCCGCCCCCCCCCAAGGATTGACGGTTCGAGGCGACACCCACCCACCCACACCCTCCGCCCGCGCACCCACGCCGCATCCGAAACCCTTCCCCAAATCTTTCGCTTTGCTCTCGATTAATCGCCCCAAGGCTTCCACAGCCAGGTCTCCCGAGAGCGAGAGCGATATTGTAAGTTATCGACTGCTACGTGCTCAGTCGAGTTTTGATTAATTTTTCCTACGGTTATTTGTCCTTGTGTAAGTCTCTCTGCCCCCTCTTCATCAGTCGATTCACGCCTTGGTGGCGATTCATCACTCTCCACCATTGGCCTACACCGTTGCCTTTTGCTCGTGCCCGTCGCTCGCCCTAGCTTGAGAAATGCTGACCTCTCTTTCGTCTTTAGACACTTTTGCCTTGCGATTTCTTGACCGTCAAACGTTCCGCATGTCTTGAGAATCACAAATCCATTAATCAACAACCCCCTGCGCCCCCTTCTACCCCGAGAAGGCCCTGGGTGATATTCTGCATCCGCTCCGGATCGCAGGCCTGGGAAGAAAAGGGCCCCGACACTTTACCACCTCAATCACCTCACCAGATCAACGATGGGCGCCACCTCGAGAAAATCTCTCCCACTCCCCGCCCCTACCGAAACCGAAACCACCAACACCACGCCCACCGAGTTGACGACGGGGGATGAGGTGAAGCCCGGCGACGACAAGTCTTCATACTCCATCCCCGAGGACGGAACTCCCGTCACCATCGCAACCCGACACAAGGCCAGCAAATCACAGACCTCGTTGCTCATCGAATACTTTGAGGGCGGCAAGCCTGCCTCTGGCTCAGCCGGCGAGCGTCGTCCCAGTGTCCGCGTCCGCCTGACACCATCCAAGAAGGGCCGCAACGACCACCATCTCCAAGTCACAGAGACCAAGGGCACTCGCAACGCCTCCGTGACTCGACGGATACCTCTGGACCTGCATCGTGACCTTGACTACGACGAGGACGGAAACAGTATGAGCTCCTATGCTTCTGCCACCGAGGAGTCCAATGTCTCCAGGAACCCAATCGATATTGAGATTGACCGGAGCCACCGACGTCGGCGACCAGCCAGCCCATTGATTCCCTCAGAGAGCTACACCGTCAACCCCTCAGAAATCTCCGCCATCCCATCAGACAGCTTCCTCGACGGCGACGCCAAGGGCAGCTTGAACAGCCCTACTGGAACCCGTGATATGTCATTATCCGCCGCTGGCACTGGTGCACTCGCAACCGCAGCCGTGGATGAGGTCAAGAACCGCAAGAGCCGGAACAGAGACCGGTCAAAGGTGTCGTCGTCTGAAAAGTCGAGGGAAAAGTCGTCGGTGGATAAAAAGCGACGACCCAAGAGCAGAACCAGCAGCGTCACTGAGCGGACGGCCGAGGAACTTAAATCCCCCCGCCGTCGCTCCAGCAAGAGCCACCAGGAATCCGTTGTGTCAGGTGCCGACACGAGTGTCTTATCCTCTAATCTCTCTCCGAGCCACCGCACGTATGAGACACATTCCACACGCTCAGGCGCCTCCAAGGCGTCATCAATCAACAATCCTAAGCTCCTGGAGACGGTCGAGGATGCCATCCGTCGCCTGATTCTTCCCGAGCTTAGTGCGCTCAAGCGCGAGCAGAGCAAGAGAGAGGGTCGCCGCGATTCCTTTACGTCGTCTGGAACGTCTGTATCAAGGGATGAGTATACCCCAGACCGCCGGCGGTCCTCGGGTCAGCGCAGCGACATCAAGGCTGGGCGCAATAGGGAGGCCCGTCATGAGCTCGATGACAGCTCCCTCATCAGCAATGAATCGGCTGATCAATATGACGACCACGTTACACCGAAGCGCAGTGGCGACCTGCTCAAGTCTGCTGCCATTGGTGCCGCTGCTGCCTCCTCTGTTACTGCAGCCTCCTCTGTTACTGCAGCCTCCTCATTGTTGGATGACAAGTCCCAAACTTCAGACCTGAAGCCGAGAGAGCGGAGGCGTCGCAAGGCTGAAGCTGCCCGTAACCGAAGCATGGGACGTGACCAATACTCTGGCGACTATGACGACGCTCCTGTGCCCCCGATGCCTCTCATGAGCGAAATCAACGGCACTGAACTGACCCGGACCTCGATTCGTTCCGCCGACACAGACAGGCCTCACTCAGCCACCGAGGAGCTTGCTCCTCTTCAAAACGTTTCTCACGTAGATGGCTCTGAGTCTGACACGCCGACACCAACACGAACTCCTGCCAATCTCGAGAGCACCCTGTCTACACAGCACGCCAATGTTTCTCATGGCGATCTGACTGCTCTGCCGCGTGGGAAGAAGGAGTACATCGACGAGTATGAGACTGACGAGTATGGAAACAAGGTTCCCATTGAACATGGCGACCACTACGGCGAGGATGAGGGCGACGACATTTCTGATGTGGGCGAGTTCGAGGGTTATGACAACTCTTACTTTGCTACTCAGGACGTGCCTCCACCCCTGAAGTATGTGCCGTATCAAGCAGGCGCCCGTGGTCTGAGCCCGATTCCCAGCGTCTCCGGCTATACCGAGGGCGGGAGTGAACATCAGCCTCGCAATTCTAGGAGCATGCACTCTACCAGTGATGCCTATTATGAGCGATCTGAGAACCCCCGTCACAGCCACTCTACTGCTTCTCTAAGCTCCATTCGCGCCAGGGAGCTTGATCAGATGTCCCCTCGAAGCTCCGGCATGGACTATCGGAACACGACCTACACCGACGACTCGGGTTATAACCGCAACACCACTTACACCGACGACAGCGAGCTAGATAAGGTCGCATCTGGACAGGCCGTGCAAGGTGTTGGTGCCACCAACCCCAACATTGTCCACCCCCCTCTGGGAGTGGAGTCGGCCGTGGCCTCCCTGGTTGATGGGTCGATGCTTGATCAGTCTGTCCTGACCGGTGGTTCATACAATGACTATGGCGGTGGCCGAGATTCGACACTATCCTATGACGAGCAGTCAAGGACTTACAGCAGCCGTGGATTGAGCCCTGGCGAGCGATACACGGATAACCAGAGCGAGTCTTCTAGGCATGCTACGCCCAGCGCTGTCTCTCGCAACAGATCCCCCCGAGAGTTCACCGAGTATGAGCTCGATGAGCATGGCCGCAAGGTTGTCCGACCCAAGTCTCCTACCGCTGCTGAGGTGGCCATCACATCTGGTGCTGTTCTGGCCCTGAAGGCCGCCAAAGGCAAGAAGCAGGCGGCTGCCGAGGGATCTGCACAGGAAGAGTTCCAACCCGCTGGTGTGGCCCGAAACAAGTCCTTTAAGGAGCGCACGCTTGAGGGCCACGAGCCTCGCAACACACCTGCCCACAGCATTGACCGTCTGTCCTACGAGGAGCTCCCCAAGATGAGCGCAACTGGCGTCCCCAACTTCCACGACCCTATGCCCGAGATTGGGTACGTTGACGATGATGCCCAGACCAACCCCTCGGTTGTCCAAGAGCGCCTGGATGGCGAGGACCAAGGCCATCTCTCCTCTGGCCGGGCAACTCCTACTCCACTGAACGTTGGCGAACAGCAGGAGACTGCCCGCAGCAAGAGTGCAGCTAGCAGTCACGGCCCAGGGGGTTTGGAGCTTGCTGGTGCGGCGGTTCTTGGCGGTGCCGCCGGAATGGCTGCTGGCCACGGCCATAGCCGCGAGCCCAGCCACGACCATGATGAATGGCGATCTTCCGATGACCGCAAGCGGGATACTCTCGTGACGAACCCCTACGAGGACGCTAGCCCGATTGCCAACCCTGCTCTGAACGAGAACCTTCTTGGTGCTCGTGGTCTTGATGCCTCGTATGGCGTCCCTTACCATACTGGAAGCCCTGGATTCGGCCAAAAGTACGACGAGGGATACATGTCCAACGGCAACAACAGGACCCCCGATCTCCCTCCCAAGGTCAAGCCTCTGTCTTTGTCGGGATCTCCCCACATTGGAGACGACCCCTTCTATGCGCCTATGGCCAAGGACGCTCGCCATCTCAGCGGCATGTCTCAAGGCATGGCATCTCCCTTTTACGATGCCGCTACTGGCCAGGGAATTGACCGCATCGAGAACAAGGATATTGTCGCTCTCATGCAACATGTAAGTTACACTCACATCCTTGAGCCAACTATTTGATACTGACAACGTGACAGCTCATGGTCCGTGATGCCCAGCGCAGTGCTCGTGATACCGAGATCGTGGCCCTGCTCATGAACTCTGCTCTGGAGATGCGAACTTCTCTTAACGAGTTGAAGAACCTCGTCCAGGACACCAGCGATGATGTCATCTTTGCTGGTGTTGAGAACACGGAGAAGCTCCAGAGGGCCATCAATGGCCCACGCCCCTACCCTGGCCCTCGTTCAATCCAGAGCAGCTCCCAGCTTGACACCCTCAACGAGGCTGCTGCCAAGAAGAACCTGTTCAAACGTGCCCTCCAGGGCCTCAGCAACAAGGGAACTAGTGACTTCAAGCGCATTGAGGAGATTCTTATCCAGATTCTCGGCGAAGTGGACGTTCTCAAGACCCAGACAGCCCCGCCTGTTTCCACCAGCGGCGGACGCGGCCCTTCGTCCGACAACCTGCACCCTGAGGGTCACTATGAGCAAGACCGAGGCTATGAGCCCGAAGGCAACTCGACCATCACTCCCAGCCAGTCGGGCCACCTCTCCCTGTCGCAGTCTCGATCACGACTTGGAGGAGATCGCAGGGTCTCCGATAACCGCATCAGCACTGTCGCGGAGCACGAGGGCGAGTACGAGTTCGACCACCCCAGCCCAGCCGCCGAGCGTACCAATAGCAACGTCTTGACACCAAGCCGCGCGGGCTTCCGCGGCAGCTCCGTCCCTCTCGACACTCCTCCCCAGCCCCCAGCAGGTGCTCAGCCCATGAGCAACGACAACACCCCTCGTACCGACAAGGCGAAGAAGCACAAGTCTGGTGGCTCGACGAGCTGGCTGCCCAAGTTTTCTCGGTGGTCAGGAACCACATCCTCTAGTGTAGGCAAGGTTTTCCGCGGCAAGAAAGACAAGTATGACGACTTTGCCCATTCACGATCTGCCTCTAGCCTTGGCTCATACGACGAGGATGGATACCGGACCAACGCCTACGGTGAGGACAAGCTTCACACGGGATTCTCGGATCAGGAGCTCGCAGCAGCACCCACTGCCAGCGGAGCCAACCCCGCGGTTACGCTGCGTGAGAGGACCATGTCCCCCGGGGATGCTCCCAAGTACAAGGTTCACCGGAACTCGTTGAACCTGCAGCACCCCCAGCCCAGACAGGGCCAGACAGAGCGCTTCCGGAACGCTCTGGAGTTCTCAGCTCAAGAGTACAATGTCCCGATGACCCCTAGGTCAGCGGACTGGGGTGGCTCTGTTTCCAGCTTGAACCAGGTGGGACAGAACCCCAACAGATACAGCATGGCGTCCTCGGGAGGCGCACCACGGGACCCAGAGTACTGGACCACCTCCCCGAATGGACCCCCCCGGCCTCCCAAGGAGCCCATTGAGCCTACAGGCAGCCC
Organism: Fusarium piperis; assembly: GCA_027886205.1. Lineage (NCBI taxonomy): Eukaryota > Fungi > Ascomycota > Sordariomycetes > Hypocreales > Nectriaceae > Fusarium > Fusarium piperis. The sequence continues at coordinate 144,925 of RZGM01000060.1, read as the reverse complement.
GTCTAGCCAAAACGTGCCGCGGGGCGCCCGTATTTCACACCTGGCCAAGGGAAGCCCTGTGCCACACCCGAGCGACGAGAGCGGATATGGGACGATGAGCGGGACTCATGTCAGCCACTACACTAGCAGCCCCAAGCCCGAGAACCGTAACTTGAACGCTGCCTTGGGAGCTCCCACTCGACGACCTAGTGGGCCGCGAGCCATGACCCCCAAGAGCCCCGAGCAAGAAGCGCAGCGACGCAAGAGAGGTATGTCTAGGAAACACTGATGTGACAGAGCTCCAACTAACTGCTTGAATAGACACCTTTGGTAGTGTTACCTCGCGCAACACGGATGACACGGAAACCTTTTAAAGGCCGATCTGTGTGAAGAGAATTTCCCAACTGTTGTCGAATTCAAGAATGAAACAAGCAACTTTCTCGACACAGCCTTTGAATCTACATGTTTGGGTTTCACAGGATGCCGTTCGTTTGGAGTCTTCAGCATGACATGACTGGCCACACTTGTGGCTTTACAAAGAAAAGACTCGTCTATAGACTGAAGGAGGATGTCCAGCCGAAGGAGAGGTGGGCAGCTCTGATCACATAATGACTGATAAGCATATTGGGTGTTTGAAAATACGAAAAAAAGAAGGGGAAAAGCGATGGGAGGAGGAGGATCATCGGGTTTTGCATCAAGGGGCTTGTGCTTCAATTCTTGACGACGATATGACTTGGCTGTCTGGTTTCAGCAAAGCGATTGCTTTTCGCGGGGGCATTTGGACTGGATTTGTTTACGAGCACGGAAAGGAAAGGACAGGACAGGCAATGTAAGGAAGGGGATAGGATAGGATAGGAGGAAGATGAGGGTATCTCACGAGCGTGTGTGGGGTTTGATGTGTGCTTGGGCACTCTTCAAGTTAGATAGGATTAGCTGTAGTTTTGTGTGATAGATACCACGTGGGTTGTAATTGGGGGACGAATGAGAAGGGGATTGAATTGACAAGGGAGATTCTGACGATGAACTGAGTGTGTTCTATGAGATGTGATGCATACGGATAGAAGCTGTTCCCTAGGTCGCATTGGTTGGTAGGGAGTTGCGGATCATCAACTCAATCTGGGGCTAAAACTGGGGCACCGGGGAGACTCGCATAACTCCGGGGCTCCGAGGTCGGTGCAAGGCTACTAGCGTTGGTGCATTCTACTCCAGCCTGGGGGCGATCAGCGAATGGCGGGGAGCCAATATCCAAAAAATCCATCAAAAGGGCTCGACGTGCAGTTCAGCATCCATCCATCAAACAGCGGTATCTATATCTGTTGATTCTCGTAATATTCTAGACCTGTATACTCTCAAGCATCTAAAGCATTGGTATTCTGTCTCATATTTATCAGTTTCTCCTCTTCTGTAACGCTCCTTCCCTCAACGTCATAGACGCCCCGCCATCGGCTTTTTATCGGCATCGCTCGTATCGACGCTGACAGTGAGAGGGATCCCTCTCATCCTCCCCAGACTCGAAAACGAGTCACTCAGATCCAATGGCCGCCGATGTGAGAGGGAAGGTCGCCGTGGAGGAGACGCAAGTCCCTGTGCCGAAGCAGGAGAGCAAGGCGCATCACTACAAGGGCTTTGTGGCGGGCGTTTTCAGCGGCATAGCCAAGCTCACAGGTAAAAAGAGATTGGATCTTCATGAGAGGCATATGTACTGAATGAGTTTTAGTCGGTCATCCATTTGATACCGTCAAGGTCCGTCTGCAAACGACGGACGCGGCTCGCTTCAAAGGTCCTCTGCAGTGTGTTCTTCAGACAGTCCGCAATGAGGGCTTCCGAGGGCTGTACAAAGGCGCGTCACCGCCGCTGGTGGGATGGATGTTTATGGACTCGGTCATGCTGGGGTCATTAACCGTGTACCGTCGACTTCTATCCGACCACGTCTTTCATGTACAACCAGGGTCAACAACGGGTCGGACGTCGCCCCCGTCGTACGGACACGGCATCGCTGGCATCGCGGCGGGATCGACCGTCAGCTTCATCGCGGCGCCTGTCGAGCACATCAAGGCGCGGCTGCAGATTCAGTACGCCGCACAAAAGGCCGACAGGCTGTACGCGGGGCCCATCGACTGTCTGCGCAAGATTTATCGACATCACGGCGTGCAGGGCGTGTACCACGGGCTCTCAGCCACACTCCTCTTCCGGTCCTTCTTCTTTTTCTGGTGGGCCAGCTATGATGTGCTCTCGCGGGTGCTGAGGGAGAGGACGAACCTCGGCGCGCCGGCCGTCAACTTTTGGGCCGGTGGACTGAGTGCGCAGGCCTTCTGGTTGACGAGTTATCCGAGCGACGTGGTCAAGCAGCGCATCATGACGGACCCCCTAGGCGGCGGTCTGAATGATGGAGTTAGGAGGTTCCCGCGGTGGAAGGATGCTGCCGCGGCTGTGTATAGGGAGGGTGGGTGGAAGGGGTACTGGAGGGGATTCGTGCCGTGCTTTCTGAGGGCGTTCCCGGCGAATGCCATGGCGTTGGTTGCATTTGAGGGTGTCATGAGGGCGTTGCCATGAGTTTACACACATACATTCTTACATACCCCTGATTGAAACAAGCGATCAGTTATCAAAGCAGCATAGCATCACTCATTCACATAGCAGACAGACGAGCAACAGAATTGAAACACCACAAAGAGTGCCACACAGATTGGCTGGGTTGTATTGGCCAAGTCGTCAAAACTTTTTGTATTTCCCCTGTCCCCAGTTTCACCAACCCATTCCTGCGCCGTTGCAATGCTCGACCGGGTTTTCTTTGGTTTGGTTGTTCTGCCCTGTTTACTCGTCGTCCTCGTCAGCCTCGTCGTTGACGACGTTGAAGAACTTGAGCTCGTAGACACCCCGCGAGGTGGAGACGACGCGGAGCCAGTCACGGAGCTGCTGCTTCTTGAGGAACTTCTTGGTCCTGCGGGATTGTCAGTAACTCGTCCGGGACGCATTTGATCTTCCGAGGAAACGCACAGGTACTTGAGGTAGCGGCCAGAGAGGTCGTTGTGGGCAATGATCTCGATCTTGCCCTCGCCCTGCTGCTGGACGACGACGCTGTCGCCCAGGTTGTTGGTGCGGCCCTCAACCTTGATGCGGTCCTGGAGGAACTTCTCGAAGGCGGCGACGTCGAAGATCTTGTCGCTGGCGGGCTGAGAAGCATCGATGATGTACTGGGAGATGGCATGTTAGTCTCGTGGTCCGGCAAGTATTCTCCGTCCTTGAATTCGTCGGTCGTCATGGTGTCTGTCGCCTTGGTCAAGGAGATCGGGAATCGTTTTGAGCGTACCTTCTTGGTCTGCTTCTGGGCCTTGCCCGACTTCTTCTGTTAAGATGACCTTAGCCTACTGCAATTTCGAGGCGCCTCTCATGCTGGGATCAAGGCGACAATGAGGGTTTCACCCCCCAAGCGTCGCCTTTCCCGCAGAGGGCCTTACAGCAAAGCGGTGTCATGTACGTACTGCCTGAGGAGCCATTGTGAATGGGTTGTTTTGTGGTGGTGGTGGTGTTTCGTGTGTGAGTGAAAGAGGGAACGCAAAGAAGTTGAATCCTGCGCCTGGGAGAGGGAAAATAACGTCTGGCTTGGTGAGGGTTGGTCGTCACTTTGGAGCCGCGAAATGGGGGGGATGCGAATTTGCCGGTGGGGTGGGCGAAAATTGGTGGAGAGGGCTTTGGCCCTGATTACATAAGTGCCGAGGAAGACACGGGAGTGGCTGTTTCAGCGGCTAAAGTGAGCACAGACCATCAGATGCTGGGTTGGGTTGAGGTGAGCAGGTGTAGCAGCCAATCAGATGTGCTAACGTAGTTAAGGTGAACTACTCGGCAAGTACTCCATTATGATGAGCGAACCCAGGGCGGTTCATTTTCTTTGAGAGATTCATTGGCGGTTGTTGGTGAAGCATGGGCCAGGTTGACTGGTCTTTAGTTTATCCGCTATGTAACTCTATAGCTCTGGTTTATAACGTAGTATTTTATGTTATCGAGCTATTCTTTTTATGCATGTCACAGAAACAAAAAAGAATGGAGGCTTAGAGGTATCATAATCCTAACCTTTGCTAAGTAATTTCCTAGGTACATGTCATGTAGTCTTTGCCTTGATAGTAAACAGTTTTGGTTATGGTGTTGCAGACATCAGAACGTGGTGGTGTATGCTCCCTTTTATGAGAGCCATGATTGGCTAGAAACAAGCTATCCGGCTACGGTCCTTATCCTTGCTCCACTATAGCTTGTAGACTTGATTGGCCACACAATACCACAACATCATGGATCAAGACATCAAGAGCGTCCTCCATTCAGATTAAAATGTATTAACCTATCCTAGCTGAACCAATTTCTCCCTCCCCCATGGCCTGAAGCCTTTCAACTTTTCCCCACTAGACTGAGCCTCTGTAACCACCCCACGCACAAGGTAGGTTGCCGACGCAATTCACCTCTATCGCACAATAGAGACGAACCCAAGCCTAGACAGCTCAAGGTCTCTTCACCTGGTCCTATGCTCTTCTCAGTCACATCCACTCTGCTTGGACCACGGGCTGTCTTACAGTGATCTTGAAGACCTTGTCCAGGTCCCTGACGATGTCGGTGGCGAGGATCTCGCGGTACTTGAGGTACAGCTCCCGGAGGCGCGCGCGCTGCTCCTTGGAGACCTCAGCCTGGTCCACCAGGGTGTCCTTCTTCCTGTCGCCGTCGGACCGCTTGACGTTGTGGTAGTGGCGGAGCCTGACGCCCTGGGCGGGGATGACGCCGATCTTCCTGTAGAGGGGGCGGCCAAGTCTGGACCTGTACCTGGGAGCCCTGTGCGTCGTGAGGCCGAGGTTGTCAGCCACCTCATGGTTGACGTTGTCGTACAGCCTGTCCTCGTACGCCTGGTGCTCCTCATCTGAGGAGGAGGAAGAGGAGGCCACCTTCTTGGTCTCGATGTTGTCATTGTCGTCCAAGTCACTGCTCACAAGCTTGATCCTGTTGTTCTTGGGGTACTTGTAGGCGGTGTCGGTGATCTTTTGGATCTTGGTGCCTCCTTGGGGGACGGCCTCGATGCGGTTGACACGCTTGCCGTCCGACTTGGAGGGCACGCGGAACTGGCGGTCGATGGTCTGGCGAAGGATGACAAAGTTGCCGCCGTTGTTGCTTCGCTGGATCAACCTTCGGCCTCCGGTGGTACCACCAGTGCCACCAGTTGCGGCAGCCTGGTTGCTGGTAGTGGTAGTGGTAGTGGTGGTGGTAGTAGTGGTGGTGGTGGTGCTGGTCGAAGGGGGAGACAGGGTGGTGACAACGGTGCTTCCAGCAGCATTGGTGTAGGTGACTACAACGGGGGTGCTGGAAGTGGAAGTGGAAGTGGAAGTGGAAGACGAGGAAGAAGAGGAAGAAGACGAGGTGGAAGTGGGAATGGCCGCGGTGGGGGTGAGGAAGGCGGTGCTCCCATCACTGGCAGCAACCTTCTTCTTGCAAGGGTTGGCCAGGATGCCCTGGGCAAGGGCGAGCAGAGCAAACTCGAAACGCATCTTGGGAAGATGGGTAGGAGACGAGAGGAGGGGGCAGAGGACAAGTTGTGAAGGGACGAGTTCCGAACGAGTCTGTCGAGGTTCTGCTTGGACAGATCTGAGGGGGAAAAGACACGCTCTTTATGTCTCTCTTGAGAGGCCAAATGGCAAGAAAATCAATGGACAATGGTCATTAATCATAGTTTCCCCTCCTCAAAATGAGACCGACTGGCTTGATGCCATGGCCCTCAACAACACCACTTGTCCTCCGAGTTGAGGCCACGCTGGAGTTGAAAGAATGACGATACATGGGAGAATTAGGAGGCCGCCCAGTTATGGCCGTCAGAGGAGAATCATAGAGTTTACAGTATTCGGCTATACATGGCCTCAACACCACATCTGGTCAATGACAAGTATCTCGACGTATTCACTTAAGCCACGCCGTTCTCTACGGCCATATACATGTAATATACGCCCGTTCAAAGGAAACAAGACAGATAAATTAGGTTATGCGGATTCGATCAATATGCAACAAATAACTCTCAATCTGCCCGCTCTCGCAAATGCAAACATACATCACCCAACCTGCAACAGTTCTGTCGTGATCCCAGGTAACAAATGCAAAAACACCATCTCAACAAACTCGTTCCTATCGTCACACATGATACAATGATTGCTCATCATGAAAAAATACAACATTGCCAGCCGCGCCTCGCGCTCATCAGCTGCCAAACAGCTTCTTGAATGCAGCCTTGATGCCTCCTGGCTTCTTCTCCTCCTCCTTGGCTTGCGCCTTGCGCCGCTCCTCGTGTCGAGCTTTGCGTCGCGAGTCCTCCGTGTCCATCCTGACGTGCCTGGATGGACGGGCATCTCGGTCCCGGGGAGAGTCGGGCGTTGGCTCATCGTGTGTACGACGCGATCGAGGACGTGCTTCATCCATCGACTCCCGAGGACGTCTGTACTTGGACCTCGTTCGCTTGGGCGCTTCAACGGGGGGAGACTCCTTTGCTCGTTCTCTGGTTGGTTCCGCCACTGCAGGTCCTTCCCGTGCGGGCGGCGAGTTATCTGAAAGCTTGACGCCAAAGAACCTCCTCCTAGGCGCAACCGACTCCTCTCGCTCTGCTGTTGAGGGGCGGTCTCGAATGTCATCAGGCCGAGGTCGTCCAGAGTGGCTGTGTCTCCGTGAGCGGCGATGTCTCCGCTCCGGCTCCGGCTCCGGCTCCGGCTCCTTCTCCTTGCCCTTGACCTCCTTAACCTCCTCCCTGGGGGTTTCTCGGAGGCGTGAAGGCTCACGCTTCCGCTCAGGTTCCTTCTCCCGTGCGCGCCGCTCTGCCCGCTCTGCCTTTCGCTTGTCATGGGCCGCCTGTTCTTCAGGCGTGCGGCGTCTGCGGCCAGAGCTTCCAGAACTACCTTCGGCAGAGAATCCGCTGTCTCGTCTGGGAGTTCTAGGAGGAGTACCCGGGGTGCCTGACCCGGCGCTATCGGGTCTATAACGGCGGTGAGAGTGCGAACCATGAGAAGGTCGCCTCGTACGCTCTCGCGGCTCCTCCTCACGGGGCAGAGCACGTGAAGAAGACTCCTCTACGGGGGCACGGGAACCACGCGATCGTGGCTCCTCCTCACGGCGATAGCTACGGGGCTTGGGCTCTTCAACACCTCGTGAGCTCCTGACCCTGGCCTCGCCTTCACCGCGTGATCCACGAGATCGTGGTTCTTCGTCATCACGGTGTCTGCCAGAAGATCGACCCTCTTCATCCCGATGAGACCTGTGACGGCGCCGACCCTCATCTTCATCTCGAGACCGGTGGGCCCTCTTGTCGTCCTCACCGCGGCTCGATCTGCCTTCTTTGCCCTCCTCGTCACGGCTCCTGCTGGAGTGGTGCGAGCGGTGCGAGCGTCGGCGCCTGTGATGTCTGTCTCTGTCTCTATCGCTGCGCGACGAGTCAGATTCTCTGCTCCTGTCGTCTGCAAACCAGTCAGCATCGGACGTGTAGAGTTCCTCGAGCGCATCCTCGAAGCTCCTCCGTGGTGATGAAGAAACTGGGAAGTAATGGTTCTCGGGATCCGCTGTCATCTGATGTCCCAGATTAGGTAGGTATGCATCATCATCATCATCATCATCATATTCTTCTTCTTCCTCTTCACGATGCTGCCTGAGCAGCGGTGGGGGGCTGCTGGGAGGGCTCAGCGCCTCGGCGGCCGCATAGATGACTACCGCGGCAGCTACAGTGTCTTCTGCATGCTGGATCGACATCTTGCGCTTCCGCCGGAGGGTATGGGCTCTCTGTAAGTCGATCATATCTGTGTCAGGTATCACGATGCCAGGGGTGGGAGGCCTGATGCCTCCATGCTCGGTCGGTGAGGAGGGACCCGAGTGAGCAACATCTCTCCTCCTCAGTCCCTCCTCGATGGTAGTGGCAGGATGCCTGAGCTCTGGCCGCACAGGAACAGGGGCCATTGTCGACTCGCCTTCGGCCTGGAAAGAACGAAGTCTGGGTGCTCCTGGTGCGGCCGCTCTTGAGGATGCGCCTTGGATCTCAAGGGAGCGAGGCCTAGGGGCAACCTGCACAGCAGCTCTTGGTGATTCACCCTTGGCGTCAAGAGAGCGAGGCCTTTGGGTTCCATATGCTGCTGCCTTTGATGACTCGCCCTGGGTCTCGAAAGTACGGTGCCTAAGCATAGGGCGCACCGGTGCTCTAGACGGCTCGCCTTCGACCTGCAGTGGAAAGGGTCGCGGTATAGGTCTGGCTTCAGATACCCGACTGGTAACGGGCATGAAGATGGGGTCCTTTGTGTAGATCTCGGTGCCGGGACGTATCCTCAGTGACCGTCGAGGTCGTTGCTGCTGCGTCAAGAACGTTCGGGGAGGTTCGGTGCGAGAAGGCCTTGTGAAGGCCCGTTCACCCTTCGCCTCCCGGGTCGCAGCAAGCCCAGAAGCTACGGCTGCACCCGCCCCGAGGCCTGCTCGCAAGACGGGGCTCGGTCTCTTGGGGCTATCTCGTGCAATCTCGACTCCTTTGCCCTTGTCTCGCGGAGGGATCTGCACCACCCTTGGTGGCTTGGATGTCTCGGATTGAAGTAGCTCCATTGGCTTAGCCTCATGTTCTGTAGCAATCTCGGAAGTTGGGGACGTTGGCTGCAACTCCACTGCCTCTCTTGGCATGGCCTCGGGGGTTGGCTCCTGATCCGACTCTTCATCGTCATCCATATCACGAGTATCGACACCGGGCGGCGTGTTGTGCTCACCAACATGTTGCTGAGGCTGCATCGAATGCAGAGATCGGCTTTCTGGGTAAGGATCTTCAACCGCAGTGTTGTATTCCTCGTCCTCCGAGCAGCTGCTGCTGTCCCACTCAGGTTCATGGGCTTGAGAAGGCTGAGCCACAAGTTCGGGTGCCAAAGCAGCCGATGCTGGTACCGATGCTACCTCATCTGCTGATTTGAGGGCAGACTCATCCACCACGGTCGAGGGAATGGCTGATGGAAGATCGCGGCTCTCAGGCAGAGACTTATCTCTCATCTCTGTGGAGTCCTGGTGGCCCGGATGCTCAAGTGCAGGGGCATCGGATGGACCAAGGACCACGAAATCCGATTCATCATCTGAATCCTTCGACTCGCCAAGAGCACTTCTTGGAACAACACCATCAGCTGTGTCAGGACTGTGTCCCGATCGCTCAGGTAGAGGCTCGTCGCGAACCGACCGAGCTGGTTGAGGTACGGCGACAGCAGCAACCCCGGCTTGTTTAGGCTCACCATCAGAATCAGACGAGTCCGAGTCAACATCCGCTGGATCAATGTCGCCTTTGGCCTTTGTGGGGCTCAATGGTTCAACGGTTGGTGGCTCCTCTGAGGGATCTAGCTTATCATGCGCCACCTCAATGATAGTGTCCGGCGATGAAGACCTCAGCGGGCTTCCTCCCTCGTCTAGGCCCAGCAGAGATCTTCTCTCGACGCCACCTGTGGGCTCAAATTGGACTGGGCTGAGCATCGCACTTGGCAGATCGCGGTAGAACAGAGGTGAGGGTGACTGGTCGCCAGCTAGTACCCTCTCTCGGAGATCACGAGCTGGTGTTTTTGGCGAAGCTGGACCAGACATGTCCGACCCCTGACCCTTCATAAACGCATGCTCATCGTGATCGGAATCATCGTCTTCAATGGGTCCATCTGCGACCGACTCCAAGAGCTCAAGTAGAAGGGATTGGATCTCGTCGTCCGATTCGGAACCGCCGTCGACCTCCTCGTCCTCAAGAGTACGAGAAGAGGGCTCGAGCACTGGAGAACTGGCCTGGCGAGGTTGGGGCGTCTCTCGTTCATCTTGTGGAATGATGACATGAAGAGTCCTGGTGGTTGATGACGGAGGCTCAGAGTCAGAAGCATACGATTCAACATCAGATCCCTCTTCTGAAGCAGCTGTCGCTGATACATCGATGGCTTTCTGGAGTGGTGCCTCTTCTCCAGCAGTGTAAAGCTCATCCTTCTCCTGGCTCAAGTCACCCTGTGTGGTTGAAGCAGGTAGCACAGGAGCTCCAGTTTCGTCCTCTTCAGAGTCCTCATGGGAAAGTAGCTCTGGAATGCCAGTGGCAGCGGAGGTCTTCGGTGCCGGGCTCGATTCAGTGTCATGAAGCTCATCGGTCGCTAGGAGAGGTCCCTGGGGCTCTACAATCCGAGTGACGATATCAGGAGTTGAAGATCCAGGCGTATCGTGATCTTTCAGCTCTGGCACGTCAAGGTCCTCGGCTGTCTGAGCATCTCCCAGAGATTCACGTCCAGAAATCGGCAGGGCAGTGGACTCTTGATGGCTAGCAGGGGAGACAGAACGACTCAATGGCTCAGGTTCAGCAACAGGTGCATCAACAGCTCGGGCAGCGATCTCTGCTATTCCCGCCTCGCCCGGGGAAGAGTCCGGCAGATGAACGGAAGTTTGGCGCGGCTCAGAGCCGGAGGCCTGTCCATCACCGGCGACGCCACCTTCAACGCCGGCATCTGGGGTGGAAGCTCTGGAGGAGTGGATCGACTCAGCAGGCGCGTGAATGGTAAATTCATCAGTGTCGAGGCTATCTTGAGCGAGAGCCTTGGCTGGGGCGGGTTCAGGTTCTGACAAAGAGGATGAAGTGGGAGACTCTTGTTGCTTGTGGATTTGGGCTTCAGAGGCTTCGGCGACTGGGGAGATTGGCCTAGACACAGCGGACAACTGCTTGGGCCCGATATTGGCATCTTCCCCTGAGCCTACAGGCTCGACCAGCTCCACGGGACTTGAAGAGCTCAGCACTCCCGCATCACGAGTCTCGGGTTCGTGTGACTCGTCATTCTCTGGCTCGGAATCTGATTCTCCAGGCTCGGAAGAAGCCGTAACCTTCTCTTCGCCCTTAGTTCTTTCCGGTGCCAGCACGTCGAAAGTTTCGGCGTCTTTGGTGTCGGTGACGTCTTTGTCAGCTTCCGAGACTGTTGAGGCTACCAGGGAGTGCGGTAGGTCCTTGAGCTGGGACACTCCCTCAATGTCATCAACCGTCATATCTGGGGAACTGGCCCGGGAAATGGGCTCCAGTTGTTGCGGTTGCTCGCTAGAAGCTTCTTCCGTTGGTTCAAGGTGTCTCCGTTCCTCCGCGCCGGCGCCACTTTGAGAAGAAGGCGGACGCGAGAGAACGTTGACCGGTGGCAGTGCGTCGTCATCCTTCTCCTCAGGCTTTAACACAGAGGTTAGCGGTTCTTGGGCCTCCTGGTCTGTACCCTTAGCATCAGGAGATAGATCCTCAGTTGTTTGCTGTCTTTCCTCTAGTTTTTCGTCGAATGCAACAGGCTCTTCGAGCTGAGGCCCTACGGCTGGTGGCGACGACTCAGGCTCCAGGTGTAATACTGCATGGTCTTGCGGCATCTCTCCTGGTAGCTTCAGCACGTTCTCGAAATCAGTGTCGAGGATTTTGGGCTCGTGCAATGTGGTGTCAGCTGCGGGGAGAGCTTGCAATAGTCCTAGCATGGACACTTCCTGTGTTGGCTCCGAAGTTGCCGCTCTTTCAGCTTGAGATGCAATTTCGGCCTGAGCCTCCTTGGCAGTAACCTGCTGTTGCTCTTCCGAGTCTGATTCGGGAACATGGGCGCTTGCAGGGTCAGCAGCCTCGTGGAGTGATGCCGGCCCCTCCGCTTCCGAGTCTGCTTTCTCAGCCTCTTCAGTTTGCATGCCGACAGCTGTAGATGGACGAGAGACGTCAGGAAGGTTTGTCGTGTCTCCCTCTATTTCGAGGTCAGAGACACCAGCCTTGGGCACCTGAGTCTCTGCATCGGTGTCCGAGGTCAACGCAGCTGGGGTCTCAGACTGATCGATTGCCAGCTCTCTGTCGCCCTGTTGTGATGCAGACGAGTCATTGGCAACGGGACTTGGTGAGTTGGCGTCCATTTCGTCTGTCTGCACGTTGCCATCGTGAGTATCATCAGCTAGTTCTTTGAGGTGTGCTTCAGGCGCGGTTGGTTGTTCCATGTAAATGTTTACAGGTTCAGCACCAGCCTCAGCCTCCGCGACCTCTCTCTCCACGGCATCCGTTGATTGGTCTGTGGCACCATGATTCTGAGGGGCTGGGACTTCAGCACCATCATTGGCTTCTGAGGCGGCGTGGCTGGCGGCCAGATCGACGCCATCTGCTTCTGCGACCGAATCTGGCTCTTTAGTGACAACTGGAACGACGTCCTTGGGAACCTTGACAGCCGCTTCTTGGCTTTCTGGCGCTGTTTCCAAGGGCTCATTCGACAACGTCTGCTTGGCGTCATCGCCACTTTCTGGGGTAAGCTTCGCCGCCGGACCAGTTTCTATGGCAACTTGCTCGGCCTGCCCAGTCGTCTCCTCACCATCTTGACGAGAACCATCTTGGCCCAGAGTGTCTCTCGTCACCAGCGGCTCCTCAACGTCGTCCAGAACCTCGGCCTTTGGCTCTGGAGACGCGGGATCTTCCGCTACTCCAATGTTCGTATTCTGGCCCGAACTCGGCTCATGTAACCCTGGCATCGTGATTTTTGTCATGTTTTGATCATCTTCTGTGAAAGACAGAGCTGGCGATTTCGCCTCGCTGGCTCCATCGCGCTCGTCGGCCGCTTCAACAATCCGCGGCTGGCTCGGCTCATGAGCGATAGGTGTGAGTGCTGTATCATCCTCGCTAGGTGGTATTTCTCGCTGTCCCTGGGTATCGTCTGAAAGTAACTCCAAAACTCCGTGATCCAAATCTTCTTGCAACTCCGTAGCGGGGAGTTCCAAACGTTGCGGAAAATCAAAAGGGGTATCGTTTAATGAATGTCGTTCCTCACCTTTTTTCGCCTGCTTCTTTTCGCCTGGAATCGGACCAAGAGTATCTTTACTCTCTTCCTCTTCCTTGGCCTTGGCCTCTGCCTCTGCCTCTGCCTCTGCTCTGGCTTTTTCGTCATCTTTCTTCTCGGCTTCGGCGGCCTTTTCTGCTTCAGGCTCGGGAGCTGGTTCCTCTTCAGGCTCGGGAGGCGACTTGGTAGCGGCGTCTTCAGGCTCCGGGGCCGGTGCTTCTTCAGCAGGCTTGGCATCTTCCTCTGGTGCAGGAGGCTCCTGTTCTGCTGGCTTGTCGTCTGTCTCTACGGCGCGTGCAACAGTCTCTTCGGCAGGCTTCGCCTCTTCATCAGGGGCCTTCACGTCATCAGCTGGTTTTTCATCAGTGGAAGGTGCATCTTCAGCCGGTTTGGCGTCTTCGGCTGGAGCAGTTGTCGCATCTTCAGCTGGTGGTTCTTCGGGAACAGCTCTGGCTGCCTCCTCTGCTGCAGGAGCCTCTTCGGCGGGCTGTTCAGTCGCAGCTTCTTCCTTGGCCTCGTCCGTTGGAGCTGCAGGTGCTTCCTGGCTGGGCTTTTCTTCGGCTGCAGATGCTTCCTCGGCTGGTTTAGCGTCGTCGCCGGGCTTCTCCTCGGGTGCTGTAGTTTCTTCCTCTGGTTTGTCGTCAGCAGGTTTGGAATCCTCCTCTGGCTTGGCTTCAGCAGCCGATTTTTCGTCAGCGGGTTCCTCTTCAGCTGCCTTAGCCTCTTCTTCTGGCTTAGATTCAGCTGCGGGTGCTTCTTCAGGTGCCTCAACGTCAGCGGGCGTGGCCTGTTCCTCGGCTTTGTCGTCAGTTGCAGGCGCTTCTTCAGGTTCCTTCTTCTCAGCATCAGGGGCCTCCTCGGCTGGCTTCTCCTCAGGCGCAGCCTCGGTAGCAGTCTCAGTAGCGGGAACCTGTTCTGCTGGCTTCTCTACCGATTCAGCAGCGGGAGCTTCTTCGGTTGGCTTCTCCTCGGCGGCTGGCTCTTCGGCTGGTGTCTCCTTAGCCGGCTTCTCCTCGATAGCAGCCTCAGTGGCGGAGGCCTCTTCTGCTGACTTCTCTGCCGTTTCAGCAGCGGGAGCTTCCTCAGTTGGCTTCTCCTCGGCCGGCTTGTCTTCGGCAGCAGGCTCTTCCGCTGGCTTCTCCTCGGCAACAGGAGCATCTTCTGCTGGCTTGTCTGTGGGTTCGGCAGCGGGAGCTTCTTCGGTTGGCTTCTCCTCGACTGGTTTCTCCTCAGCAGCAGCCCCAGTAGCGGGAGCCTCTTCAGCTGACTTGTCGTTGTCAGCAGGTTCTTCAGCTGGTTTCTCCTCAGTAGCAGCCTCAGCAGTGGGAGCCTCTTCAGCTGGCTTCTCTGCCGGTTCAAGCTCCTTGTCGGTGGAAGCGGCTGGTGCCTCCTCGGCAGGTTTCTCTTCAGCAGCCGGAGGATCTTCAGTAGCTTTTTCCTCGGCAGCGGCGGCAGAAACGGAGCCCTCTTCGACAGGCTTCTCCTCGGCAGACTTCTCCTCCGCTGGTTCAGGTTCCTTTTCTGTAGTAACAGCCTCAGCAGCAGGTTCAGGCTTCTCTTCTGCCGGTTTGTCCTCTACAGATTCAGGTTCTTCAGCGGGAGCGGCAGCCTCAGCACCGGGTTCTTCAGTCGGTTTCTCTTCGGTGGCGGGAGTTTCCACAGCAGGAGCCTCTTCAGATGGCTTCTCTTCCGCGGGCTTCTCCTCTACTGGTTCAGGCCCCTTATCAGTAGCAGCAACCTCAGCGGTGGAAGCCTCCTCAGCCAGCTTCTCTTCCGCAGGCTTCTCCTCGGCAGCAGCAGTGTCAGCGGCAGGTTCTTCAGCAGGCTTCTCTTCCGCAGGCTTCTCCTCGGCGGCAGCAGTGTCAGCGGCAGGTTCTTCAGCAGGCTTCTCTTCAGCAGGCTTCTCTTCAGCAGGCTTCTCTTCAGCAGGCTTCTCTTCAGCAGGCTTCTCTTCAGCAGGCTTCTCTTCCGCTGCCGGAGCCTCTGTGGCAGCAGTGTCAGCGGCAGGTTCTTCAGCTGGTTTCTCTTCCGCTGCCGGAGCCTCTGCGGCAAGAGTTTCTTCGGCTGACTTCTCGTCGGAAGGCTTCTCTTCGGTGGCGGTCTCGGCAGCAGGCTCAACGGCGGGTTCTTCAGCTGGCTTCTCGGCCGGTTCAGGCTCCTTTTCAGCGACTGGAGCCTTTTCAGCAGTAGGTGCCTCCTCGGCGGACTTCTCCTCAGCCGCAGATGCCTCTTCTGATGGCTTCTCCTCTGCAGTGGCGTGTTCTTCAGTGGGCTTCTCTTCTGCTGGTTCGGGCTCCTTGTCAACAGCGACAGCCTCAACAGCTGACGCCGGCTCTGCTTCGACTAGGGCTGCAGTGTCCTCGGACTTCTCATCGCTGGCCTGAGGTGCAGCCTCTGGAGGGCTGTCTGGTTGCTTTGCGGACTCAGATTCGGCGGCCGGAGCCTCTTCCTTGGCTTCGTTGGCAGGCTCCTTTACCTCAGTCTCTGGGGGAGGGCCAGTTGTCTTGCCATCTTCATCATTGACTTGAGCATTCGTTTCGTCAGCATCGTTGTGCGCCTCATCCTCGACCTCAGCGATGTCTTTTGGTGCCTCTGGTTCAGCAGCTTTCTCAGCATCGCCACCAGCATCGGTCTCAACAAGAGTCACTTCGGTCGGCTTCTCTGTGGGGGCTTCCGATTCGACATGCTCTGCGTCAGACTTGTCTGCGACACTCTCAGCCTCCTTCTCGGCTGTAGGTTCTTGCTTTTCTTCTGGCGCCTCTGTAGCCTCCTGAGCAGGTGCTACCTTCTCATCTTCGGCTTTAGAGGGGGCCTCAGTATCAGATTCGTCGTCGCTGTCAGAGTCTGAGGCTGTCTCAGCATCTGGCTTCACGGCCTCAGAAGTTGGCGTCTCCTTCTCGGCGTCAGGGGTTGCTTTCTTGTTGTCAGCTTCAGGGGGAGATTCGTCGTCTGATTCGTCGTCACTGTCAGAATCATCGGCCTTCTCGGTATCTGGCTTTCCGACATCAGGAGCAGGAGCCGTTTTCTCAGCCTCAGGGGCAGGTGTCGCTTTCTCGGCCTCGGGAGCCGCCTTGTCGTCTCCAGCTTTAGAAGAATCATCATCGTCAGAATCGTCGTCACTATCAGAGTCGTCGTCGTTCTGAGCATCTGGCTTCGCAGCCTCGGGAGCGGATGCCTCTTTCTCAGCCTCAGGAGCCGCTTTGTCCTCTCCCGCCTTAGGAGGATCCTCTTCATCAGATTCGTCATCGCTATCAGAACCTTGGTCCTTTTCGGCCTCAGCAGGTGTCTTCTTCTCAGCTTCGGAAGCAGGCACCGCTTTCTCGTCTTTAGCCTGAGGAGATTCCTCGTTATCGGATTCATCATCGCTATCGGAGTCCTGGGCCTTCTCGGCGTCGGGCTCTTTGGGTGAGGCTTCAGCAGCAGCCAGTTCTCCCTCTGCTTCCTCCTTTGGCTTGGTCTCGGAAGACTTGGGAGTCTCTTCTGCTGCGGGCTCCGGCTTGGCTTCCTCAGTTGGAGCTGTGGATTCCTCCTTTGCGGCTGCAGCGGCTGGCTCCTTGTCAGACTCAGGGCTGTCCTCCGAAGCGTCACTCTCTGAGTCGCTCTCTGAGTCGGGGGATGGTTCAGGTGCCGTCGTCTCTGCTGGGGTTTTGGTGGTAGCCTCTTCAGGTTCAGCCTTCGGTGGCGCTTCTGAGGGCTGATTCTTCTCGGCATCGCCATCCGTGGAGTCCGAGTCTTCTGCGGCCTTGGGACTATGGGAGACCTCTGAGGGAGTCTCCTTTGGTGCTTCAGGCTTAGACTCCGGTGTCGCCTCAGCAACTGGATTATCGTCCTCGTTGTCGCTGTCAGAATCGGAATCACTGCTTTTGTCGGCTTCGGGAGAGGCAACATTGGCGTCAAGCGCTTCTTTTGACTTCGCATCATCACCAGCTGGCTTCGGCTCTGGCGCTGGTTCGACAAGAGGCTCTGGGGCTTCTTTGTCCTTATCCTCCGGCGGAGTGGGTGTTTCGGCGGCGTTGGTCTCGGCCCCTACAGAAGCGGCTGCGTCTGTATCCTTCTTCTCATCATCGTCGGGTGCGGAGACCTCAGCTTCGGGTTCCTTGGCCGCCGCTGTTGTCACCTTACCCTCAGCCTCAGCCTCAGAGTCAGACTCGGAATCCGCTGTCTCACCAGGCTTTTCGATGGTCTTCGGTCCCTCTGCTTCAGCGGTTCCAGCTTTCTCAGTCTCGTCAGCAGCTTCACCTTCAGTGGATTTGTCATCCTCTGAGGGTTTCGCCTCTGGTTCAACAGTCTCGTCATCAGCAGCCTTCACTTCCTGACCCGCCTTGCCATCATCCGCTTGAGCTGCTACAGGAGGTTGGTCTTCTGTAGCAGGCGGTGTTTTGTCAGTGGTGTCGTCATCTGATGTAGCGGGTGCCTCTTCTTTGGCAGCTTTCCCGTCAGTAGTCGAGGCTGCCTCGTCTTTTGATTCGGGAGACGCGGTTTCTTTGGCCTGTTCTTCCGAATCATCGCCATCAGTAGTCTCGCCATCCGTGGCAGCGTTGTCCAGTGCACTGCTAGCTTTGGCTTCTTCGCTTTCGGCCTTATCACCGGATTCTGTTTGCTCTGGTTCGATAGGCTTCTCAGTCTTGGCAGACTCCTCATCGGCATTGTTAGTGTCGGCCGCAGCAGGGGATTCGGTTGCCTCAGGCTGCTGTTCTGCCTCCTTTTCAGGTTTCATCTCTTCAGTAGCCTTGACCTCGGTCTCAGGAGTTTCGTTGGCAGTTGTGTTCTTTTCAGCTGGTTCGACTTCCGCGGAAGGTGATTCCTCTGGTTCAGCTTGTTTGGCTTCCTCGGCAGGCTTCTCCTCCGATTCAACAGGCTTGACTTCCTCGGAGGAATTGTCGTTTGCTTCGGCAGGGATAGATTCCTCAGCAGGCTTTTCTGTCTCGCTTGGCTTGTCATCTGATTCAGAGGTCTTGTTATCTGCTTCAGTCGCCTTGGTTTCCTCAGCAGGCGTCTCCTCTGATTCAGCTAGCTTGACTTCTTCGGCCGGCTTGTTATCTGATTCAGAGGTCTTGTCATTTGCTTCGGTTGCTTTGACTTCCTCAACAGGCTTCTCCTCTGATTCAACAGGCTTGGCTTCCTCAGAGGAATTGTCGTTTGCTTCGGCAGGAGTAGATTCCTCGGCAGGCTTCTCTGACTCGGCTGGCTTGGTTTCCTCAGCAGGCTTCTCCTCTGGTTCAGCTGACTTGGCTTCTTCGGTGGGCTTGTCATCAGCTTCAGCGGGTGCGGCTTCTTCTGCCAGCTTATCCTCTGCCTCGACTGGCTTAACTTCCTCAGCCGGTTCAGAGATCTTGCCATCTGCATCAGTCGCCGGGACTTTTTCGGCAGGTTTCTCCTCTGATTCAGCAGGCTTGACTTCGTCAGAGGAGTTGTCGTTTGCTTCGGCAGGGGTAGCTTCCTCGACTGGCTTCTCTGCTTCAACCGGGTTGGCTTCTTTGGAAGATTTGTCATCTGATTCAGCTGGCTTATCGTCTGCTTCAGCCGGCTTCTCCTCAACCGGGGGTGCCTCTTCAGCTGACTTGTCGTCTGACTCGGCCGGCTTGTCCGCTTCTGCAGGCTGAGCTTCGTCAGCGGGCTTCTCCTCGGCCGCAGGTGCCTCTTCAACGGCCTTGTCCTCTGCTTCGGCAGGCTTCTCCTCAACTACAGGTGCCTCTACAGCAGACTTATCATCTACAGCTGGCTTGTCGTCTGCGGCTGGCTTGTCGTCTGCAGCTGGCTTGTCGTCTGCAGCTGGCTTGTCGTCTGCAGCTGGCTTGTCGTCTGCAGCTGGCTTGTCGTCTGCAGCTGGCTTGTCATCTGCTTCAGCAGGTTTCTCCTCCGCCGATGTCTCTTCCGCAGCGGCCTCGGCGGCAGGTCCTTCTTCCGCTGGCGTCTCCTCGGTGGCAGCGGTGTCAGCGGCAGGTTCTTCAGCTGGTTTCTCTTCCGCTGCCGGAGCCTCTGCGGCAGGAGTTTCTTCGGCTGACTTCTCGTCTGATTCGGCTGGCTTTTCTTCGACCACGGGTGCTTCCTCTGCTGGTTCAGGTTTCTTCTCAGCTGCGGGCGCCTCTTCGGCTGACTTCTCGTCGGAAGGCTTCTCTTCGGTGGCGGTCTCGGCAGCAGGCTCAGCGGCGGGTTCTTCAGCTGGCTTCTCTGCTGGTTCAGGGTCTTCGTCGGCGGCAGCGGCTGGAGCTTCCCCAGCCGCCTTTTCCTCAGCGGCGGCCTCAGCAGCAGGGGCTTCTTCGACTAGCTTGTCGTCTCCTTCAGCTGGCTTCTCTTCAACCGGGGGTGCTTCTTCCGTAGGCTTCGCTTCTTCAGCGGGGGCCTCCTCTTGAGGGCCTTTATCCGCCTCTGTAGGCGACTCTTCTGACTCGGGAGACTTCTCTTCCGATGCAGCAGCCTTTTCTTCCTCCGCAGGCTTCTCTTCCTCGGGCTTGGCGTCGTCCGCTGGTTGAGACTCCTCAGCGGACTCTTCAGGCTTGGTGTCATCGGCAGGTTTCTCTGTCTCAGGAACAGCTTCCTCTGCAGCAGGTGCAGGTGCAGGCTCTTCGGTCGGCTTCTCATCCTCTGACGCCTTGGCCTCATCTGGAGCTGCATCATCCGGAGCTGCTTCGTTCGCTGGTGATGACTCCTCGCCCACAGGTTTGGCCTCCGCATCAGATTCGGCCGCCTTGTCCTCCTCCTTTGTGTCAGCAGCCGGGGCGCTCCTCTCCGCAGTCTCGCTGCCTTCGGCGACAGGCGCTTTGTCTTCAGAAGATTTTGCGTCCTTGGACGAGTGTGCGTGTTTCGACTTGTGGTGGTGAGACTTTTCAGCTTTTGCAGCAGCCTTCTTCTCCTTTTCCTTCTTTTCCTTCTCTTTCTTCTCCTTTTCCTTCTTCTCCCTCTCTTTCTCCTTCTCCTTCTCTCTCTCCCTCTCCTTCTTTTCCTTCTCTTTCTTCTCCTTCTCTTTCCTCTCTCTCTCCTCCTTCTCCTTCTTTTCCTTCTCTTTCTTTTCTTTCTCCTTCTTCTTCTTCTTTTCCTTTTTCGTCAAGGCCTTCTTCTCCACAGGAGCTGCAGTCTCGTCCTCACCACCACCGTCGTCATTCTCGGCTGGTTCTTCTTTGGGTGTTTCTGAACCCTCGGGTTCGGCGGGCGTCTCTTCTGCAGCTGGGGCTTTTTTCTCACTTGCAGGAGTCTCGGCCTTGGCAGTGCTGTCGTCCCCGGCGGCCGCTTCTTCCGGGGCAGGTACTTCGTCTTGGACCGCTGCCTCTTCTGTTGATGCTTCCTCCTCCTTGGGCTCCTCTTCCTTTGGAGCCTCTTCCGTAGGCGCGGCTTCTATAGATGCCTCCTCCTTAGATATGTCTTCTGTAGGAGTCTCTTCTGCGGGTACCTCTTTTGAGGCGGTCTCCTCTTTGGACACCTCCTCTTTGTCGGGCGTCTCTTCGGGTTCAGCAGCTGATGCTTCCTCTGTGGCGGGTGTGTCTTCGACTGGTGTGTCTTCTTCTTTCGCGGGGTCTTTGTCCTCTTCCTTGGGGGCTTCTTCTGCCGCTGGTGTTTCCTCTTCGGCGGCTGGTGTCTCCTTCTCAGGCTTCTCTTCTGACTCGGCAGGTTCTGGATCTTCTGACTTCGTCTCAGCCTCCTCAACCTTCTCCTCCTCCTTGTCCTTCTCGACAGGTGGAGGCAGGGGAACTGGTGGAGGCGGCAACAGAGTCTTCTGATCCTTCTTCTTACTCTTCTTGCTCTTCTTCTTACCGGATGATGATACAGGTTGAGACCAAGTTTCCTCCGCTGGGGGATCCGGTGCTGCCGGTGGCACGAATGCTGCTGCTGCTGCTTCGGCTGCCGCTACCGCTGCCGCTGCCGCTTGTTGCTTCTTCAACTTCTTCCTCTCCTTCTTGGTGAGAGTTGTTTGTGGTGGAGGTGAGGGCGCCTCCATTGGCACCCTCATATATGACGGATATACATTGTCACCTGGAGAAAATTCAGTCAAAAGAAGCCTCTGATGGGATGGTATGCTCACCTTGGGACTCATCCCTCTCTTGGTCCTCCGTGTCTGAGAAATCCGGCCTTGAGTACTGAACATTGGAGAAATTGGAAAACTGTACATGGTTCCAATCAATATGCGTCCTGTTACCAGGATAGTAGGAGCCGTAGTAGCCAGAATCCATACTTTCTCTCCCTTGTCTTCACCCGACATCACGGGAAGGTCTAAGTTCAAAAAACCTGGGGAGCGACTCTATTATCTTGCTGCTTGCAGATGGGCCGGTCAGGCGATCGGGTAGATGCAGTAGGGCCGCCAAGCGGGATGTTAGATCTCTCTCAGACCCTGAGGGATGTCAAGCCTCCTACCTAGGATGTACCCGTAGTTGTAGCCTGTACAAAACGGATAGGTTGTCACCGTACCTACGCAGTAGTCTGTTGACGGAAAATGGGGGGGCGGATGGGGGTGGGCGCGTCTGTGTCGGGGGTATCACGCGGCGTACAGCAGGACACGACAACGCAGGGAAAAAAGGAACAAGAACTGCTATTGGACGATGCAAAGCGAGGCAGAAGGGATGGGTTCTCAGTAACGATGATTTGCGAGATGCAGGCCTCGGATCATAACGGGCGAACGGGTGGGAAGTCCGGAGAGGTCATTAACGAGATTTCTCGAGGCAAGATGGGTCCATTTCCTCAAGACAAGAGGTTGCCAAAGACAAAAAAGCATGCAAGCCCGACAGGCTAAGCTCAATGCCCAGTCCCCTGCTCGCAATGGGCCACAGGCGCCCAAGGCCCATGGCCCATGGATGCTTACAGCGCTCGCTGCGTCGTGCCCATGCGCAATTGGCCCACGCATGGCCAGCACTGGCTGGCGCCACGTCGCCGGGGCAATTGGGTTGTGAGGCGAGCCTGACGGGGCGAGCGACAAGACGAGGTTGTACAGAGACGCATTGATTCACCAGACCAAAGCTGATGAGGCATATCGCGGCCCAATAGCACCTAGAGTCAACGGCAGAATCGGTGCGGACCTGCATGACGGGCCGCCTGCCAACATGGCAGCTAAGGAAGCCTGAGTCAAGCGCGGGTGATTGACGGCCCTCATGTCGTATCGAGTGGCCGAGATTGCATTTGGGCGACGAGGCATCGATGCACCGCCAGTGTGCGTAACAGAGCACTGAGATAGGTAGCACCACCAGCGCAGATAGACCACACACCATCCACCGCCAGCTGCAGCCTCGGGTTGGATTCAGTCGTGATGGGGCCTCAGAGTGTGGACGAAGGGGGCCTTGAGGGGGCACATCCCGTCATCTCACGCCGACCATCGATGCCGTCTAACCCAGCTCTCCCTGCAGGCGCATCCCGGTACGGGTACGGGCCTCGCCAGGTCGCCCAGACATCTCGAAAACCTAGCTGGCCTGTCGTGAGCCCGCGGCTGCAACTGAGTGGTTTAGTTTCCCCAGACGTGCAACGTGGCTCGCCTCTAAGGCGTCCTCTGGAAGACCCATCATGCATCTCGAAATCGGATGCCCTCGGGGATTGGGCCGACTCGTCTTGCCATTTCTCCCAGTGGGGTGACTTGGGCCCATCACTGTCAATGGTCTCTCTCAGACATGTCCTAGCTACATCCCGTCCCGTCCGGTTGGAGGATGGTGCTCATCCCACGCTGAGGCTGGTGTATGATGATGTATGGCTGGGGGCAGGAAAACCCGGAGGTTGGTCGGGTATGATAGCATCATTTCGTCCGCTTCGCCGGTCTTCGCTGTCAATGAAGCAAGGAAGGCTGGCGCCGAGGTTGGGAGCGCTGGACGCAATATGAACTGTGCTGGGCTTAGTAGCAATGCAGACACGCTGCTGTCGTCACTTTGACAAAGTCAAAGTCCATGGTTGTTCTAGATACTCGAACAGCCGACCCACTGTCGCAGACACCGGTCCTTTTTGCTTCCAGTAACACTGGCTTGATCGAGACATCGTGTATCCATTCCTGGGGGCCGCTGATCCCAAAAGCCGTGACTAGCCTCCACAGCATCCACCGCAAGTCGCAATCTGTGCTCTGTAACACGAAGGAAGCTCTGTCGCTGGTAACAATTTCTTAGGCGCCATCACTGCGGCCGCATCATGGCGGTGAGTTGAGCACCCGAAAGTGGAGGTTGTGAATCGTTGAGGTTCTCCTTTCTAGAATCACAAAGAGCCTCCCTTGACAAGTGCCAGCACGTGAGGGAGGAAAGCCACTCTTTCCATTATTCAATTTGATTCAACCACCAAGCTTGGGTGTACCTGCCTAACAGGTACCTAATTTCTTAGGCAAGGTGTCGGTGCAGGTACTAGGTGCAAGCATCTCCATTCACCAACTTCAATCTTAATGCATGATTAGAAACAACAACTTTAAAGCCCTATTTACTCCTCAATCCCCGCCCACTAACATAGGTACATGCAAGTTTCCGCTTCTCTCCTCCGCTTTGTTGTTTTAGGTACAACTCCAATACACAGCTGCTAATCAGTCGGCGTCAAAGAACAGTGGGATATTACCAATTGCGCATGAACAACGCGGGCCTCAAGTCCCACAACATCCCACCTGCAAGACACCTCCTTCCAGACTGGTGGGAGTGATATCTGATGCACTCCACGTCATCTGGCTCCCAGCTGGAGCTCTCCTGGGCATTGATTGCATCACCTTTGTAGTTGCTTCATCGAGCCAGCACAGAATCGTCCGGCGTTTTATGCCCAAGTCGCCTTGCGATGAGGACCCCATATGTCAGCCTAAGAATACGTAGCTAAACCATCATGACACTGATCGCTCAGGAATATATTTGTGATGGGTCAGTTTGGGTTCAATCCCGTGTTGGGCAAATATCAGCTTTTCTTTTTTGGTATCTCATCATGTGCCTGCAATGTTACAGGCACAGGGTAGCTAAGTCCATCCTCATCCACCCACCCTCCGTCTCCATCGTCATCAGGGGCATTGTCACTCCACACAGTTCGCTGCTAACAGCCCAAGAAAGGTGGATGGTCGCTTGTTACATCATATTGCGAATCATTTCGTCTCGCTTCGAACCCTTCCATTGTGGTTCAGCCGTCATGAACCTTGACGTCGGGATTCATTCCATTATATCCCGTTCTGTAGCGAACCCCCAATGCAGGCCACTCCCAGGCAGGCACAAACTCCTAGCTAGCTGCGGGAGCCTTGGGCTCAGTCGCGCTGGGTGCGTAAGATGCCTGGGCTCTGTTCTTCTTGATGACTTCCTTGACTCGATCCTCGGCCTCATCCCAGTCATCAGTGTCCAGCTTGACCAGGTCGATGCCGTAGTTAGCGGCGATCTTGCTCAGAGCATCATAACTCTTCTTGTCATAGACAAAGCTGATGCTGACACCGACACGGCCAAACCGACCAGTTCGGCCGATACGGTGAAGGTAGGTCTCAGCGTCGGGCTCGCTATCGCCTCGTCCCTTCATGGGAATGTCGTAGTTGATGACCATGGAGACACTGGAAACGTCGATACCACGGGCCAAGACATTGGTGGTGATGAGAACCTTGTTCTCGCCCTGGCGGAACTTGGCCAGAAGGTCGTCTCGCTCAGAACCATCGAAAGCAGCGTGAAGGGCAGAGACCTTGTGGCCATCCGCCATCATACGTCGCTGAATCTCGTTGGCGCTCTCTCGAGTCTATGTCTGTGTTAACGATCGTGGAATGTGAAAATGCGACGGTTACCCACCTTGACAAAAATGACGGACTGGCCGATGGTCATCAGGCCGTAGAGCTTGCAGAGAATATCGTATTTAATGTCGTTATCGGGACAGTCAATGAACATCTGAGAGATGCCCTTGACAGTGAGCTCGCTACGCTGCAGCTTGAGACTGTGAGCGTTGGGCGCAAACTTGCCAGCATATTTCATGACATTCTCAGGGAAGGTAGCGGAAAAGAGGAGGACCTGGATGTCCTTGGGTAACATGCTACACTTTTCGTCAGGGATCATATACCTAGCCATTGATGAAAATAAAACTTACTTCTTGACTCTCAAACACTGATCACCAAGTCCTTGCTGATCCAGCATATTGTCGGCCTCGTCCAGCACGAGAACCTGAAGCTGAGAGACATCCAACTGTCTGCGCCGGATGATGTCCATGACCGTACCCGGGGTTCCAACGATGACACTAGCTCGGACTGGTTCACCTCGGGGCAGGGCTCCGGGAATAGCGGCAGCGACCCTGAGCTTCTCGATGAAACGGCCGATCGCATTGATGACGCCCTCGATCTGACGGGCGAGCTCACGACTGGGCGCAAGAGCCAGGGCCTGAGGCTGCTCAGGCCTGCTGAAGTCGACGCGCGACAATATCGCAGTGACGAAAGCAGCTGTCTTGCCGGTACCGGACTGGGACTGTGCCAGCATGTTTCGCGGGGGGTTGCTGAGCATCAAAGGTAGGGACTTGCCCTGGACCTTGGAGGGCTTCAGGAAGTTCAGGGACAGGAGGCCCTTGAGAATGTCCGCGGGACTGGGAATAAAGGTGTTAGCGATGGTTGCATAACGGAGTTTGTAGCGACGAACAGTCCGAGATCCTGCCAAGTGGTGGCTGAGTGAAAAGGAGTAGCCTCATTATCCTGGAGCTCGCTCAGGGAGACCTCAACGTCCCATTCAGGCTCCTGGAGGCCAGAGCCACCGAGTTGCTCGACGGTGCCATCGGTCTG
This sequence comes from Fusarium piperis, assembly GCA_027886205.1. NCBI lineage: Eukaryota > Fungi > Ascomycota > Sordariomycetes > Hypocreales > Nectriaceae > Fusarium > Fusarium piperis. The sequence continues at coordinate 119,488 of RZGM01000060.1, read as the reverse complement.
GTCAACCTCACCGGTGGCAGCAGCAGCAGCAGGGGCGGCCTCGGCGGGCGCATCGGCGGGCGCATCAGTGGCCGCTTCGCTGGGCTTCGTAATACGGCTTGCGAGATCAGCCATGGTGGGTGGTGGGCAAGCTGAATGTGTTTGTTCGATCGCAAGATGGAGGAGGAAGGTCGGAATAGTGGGGGCGAGCGGTGATAGGAACTGGACGGTGACGATTTTTGTAGTGTAGGCGCTTCCACAGCTGGCGCTAGGACTGGACAGTAGGTAGATAAATTTTGTTGCGATAGTGAATTGAGGGATTGCGATGACTGCTTATTATCGTTATGAAGGAAGCCAGCGGGTAGAGAGTTTGAAGAAGAATGGGGATGAAGAAAGAAAATATCAACCTGGAAGGCTGAAGTCGGGCGTAAACAACAAAGAAGCCTCAGGCCCGTCTTGTCACTGTCTGCACAGTGAAAGCTACAGGCACCTAAAGTTCTGTGAGGTCAGGTTGGCGGGGTCCAATTCTAGGTTGGATGGATTGGATGGAGGGGCAGTTGCAGCCTCCAGCAGGCAGGCTCAGGTGCTTGTCCCTAGCTGCAGCAAGCTTCCGCCTTATGTGGCGCATTAGTCTTCTCAGCCACAGCTCAACTCGGCACGCGCAACTGCGCGACAATGAATAGCTTCCCAGTCAACTTCCTTCATTCTCATCTCACCAACTCCAGTATAGGTGCGGCATCCTGGTAAACTTGTGCGTTATCAGAGACCTTCGGCGGAAGTCGCGCTTTTTGTATAAGATATCCACTGTCTTCTCAAAGGGCGCATCGCTTCCAGTCTGAATATCATGGCAGCTCCTCCTCCGCCGCCGCCACCTCGTGGAGGGCTGTCGCTTTACGAAAACCTCCTTGATCCCCAAGACGCATCTTCCGCCTCTGCTACCATCTCATCGGCGCCTGTCCTTTACAACCAATCAAATAATGGCTCCTCCGAAACTACAGTTAAAAAGGCTATCGACCCAGCACTCCGCTTCCAGCCCATCCGTCGGCCGCAAGCGAAGCAAGCCAAGCCAAAGACCGCGTTCCCCAAAACTGCAGCCTCCAAAACGGCAGCCCCCTCCGCCCCTCCAGCTCCTGCACAACCAAAGAGCACTCTTGCGGACTGGGCAGCGACAGAGGAAGATGAGTGGTTGTACGGAACAGGCGAGAAGCGCCAGCGTGGAGGGCGCAAAAAGAAGAAGAAGAGGCAACAGCAGACTGAGGTCGAAACTAATTGGGACGACATTTACGACCCTGCGCGACCAACAAATGTGGAAGAATACTTGCACAGCGACGAAAAGGTGGGGGAAGTCAGAGAGTGGAAAGCTTTACTTTACAGACATCGCAGGAAACGCGACGAGAGCGACGTTTCAGATGATGAAGAGGATACGAGACATGTTGCATCGAGTAAGTTCAACCAGGACAACAGACCTTCTATATCCATGCTTAACCCGGCTGCAGCTCAATTCGCACCTCCTGCCTCATACGCCGCTGTTCCTCCTCCCCCGCGATCTCCCCCAGCCCCTCCGCCAGACGATGCGACAGGAGATGATGCTTTTGCGCACCGGTTAGCCATGTCTCAAGGACAGGCGTCCCAATCAGCTCCTCCTCCTCCACCACCACCCCCTCCGGCTTCCAATCCGGCTACCATATCTCGCGCTCCTGTACGATACGCGCAGCCTGAAGAGCCCAAGGATGAAGGCGAAGACGACACATACTCTCCACCTCCAGCCCTCGGCGGCGGCTCTACAGCTGATGATCTTGAACGCGACCCTCCGCCTCGATCAAGCCGACCAGGGCAAGCGGGCTTTGCCCACCGCCTCATGAACAAGTATGGCTGGACAAAGGGTGCCGGCCTTGGCGCTGATGAATCGGGTATCATCAATCCTCTCCGTGTTCAAGTCGAGAAGCGGCGAAAGAAAGCGGACGCCGATGGCGGCGGTTGGGCTGAACCTGGTGGCAAGGGCAAGATCATTGGCGGCAAGCGCAAGGAGGAGGACACGGGCAAGTTTGGTGTCATGAGCGATGTGATTGTGCTAAACAACATGCTCGAGAATATGCCCAATCTCGAACAAGAGATTACAGGAGGCCTCGGGCAAGAGATTGGAGAAGAGTGTGGAGAAAAGGTACCGAGGCATCATCCCTGGTCTCAAGATGGCATGAAAGCTAACATGGTACACAGTACGGGCGTGTTGAGAGACTATATATCGACCAGGACAGCCGGAAGGTGTTTATCAAGTTCACGAACCAGGTTTCTGCGCTCAGGGTAATGCGGCAATCCATCAAATCACTGTCACTATCAGGTAGCTAACACATTACAGGCTGTAAACGAATTAGATGGGCGCGTATTTAACGGTAATGCCATTGTCCCCAAATTCTTCAACAGCGAGAGGTTCGAGAAGGGGTTGTACAATTAGACACGGCGCCATGGAACTTGACCTGGACGGTTGGATTGACGTTGGGATGGAGTTGGGGTTTGGACTTGACTTAACAGTGGCATGCATAGTATGATACCCAAAAGCTTTTACGTCTTGAAATACACGGATCATGGGCCTTGCGTCTCAAGACTGCATTTGTATAATTAATTGCGTATCACTGAGCGTTGGCGAACAGTTGATTTACCTACTTGAACCGTACAGATCTACAGAGTGCTTAGAATGGGGATGGTACAAAGCCATCACTTTCTTCAGGTTAGTTCATAGGGCCTGGCCCGGGAAGAAAAGTTACTCGTAGACTACGGAGGAGCAAGCTTTGAGAAATGGCATAGTAACATCGCTGAGTCGGTCTCGGGCAAACGAATGGCACGCACACTGATTGAGGAGGTTCAGTCCAAGTACAGTCGATTATTAAGCTCTAACGGGTTATCCTTTGCACGCACTTGCTGGCCCCGTGAAAGACATCTCGTGCCTCACGAAGGATGACAAAACACAATATGTTGGAGAAAAAACAAGAACATGAGAACAGGGGACGACGCCAAAAACCGAACCATTTTGCCTCGTCTAACTCCTCCTTACAGCAACTGAGCGACAGCGAGAATACCAACAACGGCCAGAGAGGCCATGTTGACGTTGAGGATGCCAGCAGCATCCTCCTCATCCTGGCTACCTGAGCTAGAGCTGGAGTTGGAGCCGCTCTGGCCACCGTTGCCGCCCTCGTTAGCCTCAGGGTTGTTCCAGGTGCAGTTCTCCTTGCCCTCGATCTTGCCATCGTCCTTGAGGTCGTTGAAGAACTGGCAGAACCCCCTGATATCGGTGGTGGAGGTGACAACGACGGTGCCGCTGACGGTATCAAGCTTGGGGAGCTCGACCCTAGAGATTCAGTGTCAGCAAAATACAAAACAAGTTAGTCTGGAACATTGTCTTACTTCTCAAAGTTACCACGGAGGCTGATACCGCCATAAACAGTCTTGAGCTTGGGGAAGTCGTCAATAGCCAGGAGCTTGGTGTTGTTCTCAATGGCAAGGCCTCCACCGATGGTCTCGAGGGCGGGGAAGGAGATGTTGGTGAGCTTGTTCATGTCGACAAAAGAGACGGTCTCGTCGACCTTGGTGAGGTTGGGGAAGGACAGAGATTGCAACTCAGGGTTGCTGGTGAACTTGAGACTCTTGGTGACTCGCTCAAGGGCGGGAACCTCGAAGTTCTTGGCGTTGGAGATCTGGACCTCAGCGGCAAGCTCGAGTTTGTCCATGGTAATGTCCATGTTGTTGCCGTTGTCAAAGATAAGAAGCTGCTTGGTAACATTGACGAGATCCGAGTTGAAGCTGGTGATCTTCCTGTTGTTGTCGATCTGGAAGCTATCGACGGAGGCGACACTGAGACCGCTCAGATCGCTGAGATAGGTGTCGCTGATTCGGATAGAGCTAATCTTAGTGACGCCCTTGGTACCGAAGACGAGCGTGCCGAGGCGGGGGAGAGTGATGAAGCTGAGTTCGTTGACATCGGTCAAAGCATCCATCCGAAGAGTCTGGAGAGCCTCGAGGGAATCTAGCGAAAACTTGCCTCCGATGGTGGTAATGGAAGTGCTCGACAGGGAGATGATATTGGAGGCATCGTTGACAACAAAGTCGCCTGTAATCTCCTTGGGGCCGGTGATGACGACCTCGCCAGCAACGGCCTTGTCGATGACAAGGTTGGCATCAATAACGTCGCAGTTAATGGTGGGAGTAGGCTGAGTGACCTTGACCTCCCTGGTGCAGGTGGTAGCGCCTATTTTTGGGCAATGTTAGTATACGCGCCAACTGTGAGTTCCAGGAGGGCATACCAGAGACGGCAGTGACACCAAGAGCCGCAATGGCGGAGAGGAGCTTCATGGAATGCATGATGGCCTGGGATGAAGCACAAATTAGTATCCTAGTTCGAGAAAAATCGAAGATGCTGGCAATGGGAATATGAATAGGTCGTGGGTCGCGTCCGTAACATCTAAATCATCCGCGGTGACCTCGGAGTACATCGAGCGTAAAAGATGATCGCGATGGCAGACACGGCGGATATTTCGAGCGTCGAGGGTGCTTCGGTAGGGTGGCGATGTCCCCCTTTTGGAGGAGTGATATGGGGAGATTCGAGGACAACCAACCTATGCGAAAGACGTGTGAGAATACGAAGTGAAAGATGGGAGAGGGAGGCAAGACGTGAGCAAGCCAATTCAGAAGGAAGGAAGAAATGGCCAAGCGAAGGACAATGACGACGAGAGGTGTGGGAGGAAGAAATATGAGGTTTTGTTTGGGGGCAGGCGAAGGGGAAGGAAAACGAGACGCAGAGGCGAGACGAGACGCCCCAGGTGTCAAAGCACTGATAAAACGCATACGCATACCACGCGCCTCGGCGTGCAGTCGGCCAAGCGATTGTTTGTACGTACCTAATTTGTAACGAGACTAGGTATTTCCTTGGTTTTTCTTTCTTGTTGTATGTGTTGGTCTTTAGTATTCTTGGGTGGTTGTTCGGTGAACGACTGGGATGGATGTGATGCTGGGGAACAGCAAAAGAATTCCTCCTCAGAATTAGTTAGATAAAATCGGGCGAGTCTTGGGACGGGAAGGTCGCAAAAGGGCCTGACGAAAACGAGCGGCGTGAAGAGAAAAAAGTGGACGATACGAGACGACAAGAGAGGGAAGGAAGAGGTCGACAAACAGGAGAAAGAAGGAGGAGGAGGAGAGAGATTGGACGAGACGAGAGAGGACGACCACTGCAAGATGAGAGAGAGAGCTCCCACAGGGTGGGAACCTGGCGTCGCCTGCATGGAAGAATTGGGGAGGGATAGGCCGGGATAGCAGGGGTGGCCCCATCCCGCCCACCCACTGAAATGTCAAAGCAGGGCACCAACAGGCCAGTTTAGGCCCATGGGCCCAGGGGCACTCAGACACGCCAAAAAAGGAGCCAGTGCCAGTCCAGTTCAGGGCGGTCCATCCAGGGCGATGGATATGGGATGGATCCATTGGATGATGGATCCATTATCCATTACAGCAGGAGGCCAGCGAGCGTGCGAACGGGTGTGACGGGGGCAAGGCCCAGGTGCGAGAAATGCGGCTTGTTCTTCGGGGACACTGCTCCAGCTCCCATGCCATCCACTCATTTCCGCTAAATGGATCAAAGACAAGCCACCCACGGCCCTATTGTCATTCATGGCTGCTCGAGTCACTCACTCCCTCACCTCACCACCATTCTCATCCATCGATCCATTGAGTTTTGCTTGGAGGGGAGCATCAAACCTTGCTTCAGATAGGCACAGGCGGGCCACGCACCACAAGCAAGCAGGCGACGCTCAATGCAGCAATGACTGGATGGGTGACAAGGCGGTTGCAACACTGCTCGGCCAACAGCAGCGATACAACAAAAACAATCAACACGGCATCTAACCAATGCGTATCAATACTTGCTTAACCTTTCGACAACCTCCCGCGAGTGGGGTTAATCAGCGTCGGTCTCTTTAGCCGTTGCAGCCACGCCCACCGTCCCACTGGTGTGGTAGCTATCTCTCCCTCTAGCGGAACGTGGCTGGCATTGAGCAACCTGATCTTGCAGGGGATACAATTGTTTCCCATCGACTTTCGCCTGTGGTCGAGAATTCTCTCATCAACTTCAAGCTTAATATCGTATGCTCCCGGGCCGGCATCTTCCAGATCAGGCACAAACCCACGCCTAGCTCGCTCTCCTCTACTCCGATCTCTATCGTATCCTCCCACTCAGGCGAGATTTGCTCCCCATTTCAGCTGTCGATGCTGCTCGGAGCTCCGCTTTCTGCTCAGGCTAGCAAGGATGGCGGGAGGTTGTCCCCGGAGGTAATCCGTAGAGGTGTTAGCAAGATACTTCCCTTGCTGGCAACGTCATCACCAATTCTCACCTTAGACGGGAGGCCACCAAAGGTATACACTAACACCTAGCGACTGAGGCGAAATGCACCACCCTTCAACGATGCCCCTGGCTAGGACCAATTTGCTTCCATCCGTCTTGTTTCGTCCATATCCACGCCGCGACTGTCCACGCGTCGGCAGACAGATCCTGAACAGACCTCGTTTCACATCACACTTCTGGCACCAAAACGTCATGATCCTTCCATGACACAGAAGCTAAACCTCACCCAGTCTTGTCTTTGCATCTCGGCCACGGCTGTGCGGCCTGCTAGTGCAAGCTTTGCCATTAGAGAGCACCTGTGTCCAAGAAATGACCAAGATACTAACACAAACGATAGTGTTGTTCACTGGCAGCGCAAGTCCAGGCCTTGAAAGATCTGCTCTGTGGTACACCGAGAGTTGGACGGGCCTCGCAGGGGACCATTGACCTTTTGATGGAGACAAGCTCGATACGAAGCAACACACTCATGACCGCCCTCCGGGGCCTCCGGGACCTCCGAGCGGGTATCGTCGTCGTTCTCCTCTTTATTAACTCCCGCAGACCAAAAAAGAAACCACATGTCCTCCTTTTTCTATCCCTTGCCTTTTCATCTGGGAACCGAATCCTTATTTCCCCTGGTGCTTTATCGGGATCTATTCCCTACTCAACTCGGGAAGTAAAGAAGCCCGGTGACAACTTGACCAGGGTTATCTCCTCTCGCCCTATTATGTGCTTCAAAGTGTGAGTCTTGGCTGATGCTTCGATCGCACAACGGATCTCGGAGTTCCAGAGAAGCCGTACCCGAAAGGGCCAAGGACAAGACCAAAATTCTGTCTTGCAGTGGATAAACATCATTTACCAGACTGGGGAATATGCCGCGGATAGATGCTGCTGCTGCTATAGGTACCCCCTTTTCGCACCACCCCCTGGATCAAGTTCGCCCCTGGCCTTCTCTCCCCGGCTGCAAGGGCCACAAAGCTTATCACATCTTCTCCCTCTGTCGGAGCATATTTAGAATCACGATTTCAACCAGTACAGCATCCAGAAGAGAGAGGAATCCATCATCAAAGCAACACACAGGAAGGCGGGTGCATGTGCCCTCGGCCATTTTCTCACACAAGCATGAGAAAGAGTTTCAAGTCTCACATCCCGCCCACAAGTGCTAAAAAGTCAATTCGCCGGCCTCTCGACGGTTTGAATGTCATCGTCTTGCTCGCCGCCGGTATGCGTGTGAGCTTGAGGCTTGTCCCCGTTACTTGGTTGGATCGTCCGCCATCACAAGCCTGCGGCGCAAGCCTCCTCCATTCCGTCCCGCCGCCCCCTGACGCGTAGGTTAGGTTGTTCCAACTCCACATGGACCCAATCCATGGAGTTGCCGCGGCCTGGCGTGCAGCAGTCTGAGGCCGCTCATGACCTGTCGTCCCTCGCCAAGCAGCCTCCCACTTCCCGCTTCCAGATTCCACCATGCCAGGTTTGCAGCGAGCAGGTGAATGGGGGGTGGTGATCAAGGTTTTCACTGCACCATACAGCTTTAGTCATTGAGCTGCCAAGTCTCTTGTCGGAGCAAACCAGCCCAAGCTTGGCCACGTACCCATGCACCTGATCTGATATATCCATGTCCTTTCCTGCGGGTTCTGGCCTGGCACAGGCTCGGCAAAGGCGTCTCTTGGTCGTCGTGTGGCGTAACCTATTTCAACGCCTTTTGGAAGCACCACGAAAGCGGGCTCATCCCAGAGCAGATCGTCGATGACGAATCGAGCAGGTCCTTCAATCACGTCCCTGTCCCGAAATAATTACCATTAATTGCATATTCTGCTCTTCGAGCTTGGATGAGCCGACGAGGTTGGGAGAACGACTCCTGAATATCATCAGGCGCCTATGGATTCGATAGTCGGTTTGCGCCAATCATTCATACACCATTGATGAGTTCTGTGACATTACATCACCACTCGACGCTACCGGAAGATGGGCATCGGAACGGATCCGTCAAGACGCATCATTCGGGGAGATCATTTGTCTACGCAGTAAACAATATATAAGCAACAACAAACGCTGACCCAGCAACCAGGGCAACGAGAAGCTATTCCAGCGTGCTGATGTCTGTCTCTTCAACTCGCCACATGTACCACATGAAGAGACTCCGATACGGCGCAAACTTGTCAGACAGCTCAATCATGTCCTGCTCAGACATGTACTTCCACTTTCCGCCCTTGGACTTGAGTTTGGCAACATCACGACCGACAAAGGCAGCCATGCCTCTCTGAACTCCCAGATCACCAAGCGAGAAGACGTCCATCCTCTTGAGACCAAAGCAAGCAAACATCTCGACAGACCATTTCCCGAGACCACGTACGGCGATCAGCTTCTCCATGACCTCCTCGTCCGAGGCATCGTGAAGCATCCGGGCACTCAGCTCTCCATTGGCGAACTTCTCAGCAAGGCCCTTGATATACTCGGCTTTGCGCTGCGAAAGACCCGCTGTGCGAAGTTCCTCGATCGACTTGGCGGCAACCTGGGATGGGAGTGGGAATCGCGAGCCGGGCTGTTCCTCGAACAGGGCAATGAATTTCGCCTTGATCGACTTGGCCGCTGCTCCTGATACCTGCTGGCTGATGATTCCACTCGAGAGGCTCTCGAACGGATCCATCTCCTCTGCCAACCCCTCTGGTGAAAAGACTCGACAGTGGTGGTTCTCGATCAGCGGCTTCATGCGCCCGTCGACCTTGATGAGGTAGTCGCATGCCTCTTGAAGCAAATTCTCAGTCGTCGTCCTGACCTGCGGCGCCTTGGTTGGCGACACGGTCTCTATATCCCGCGATGCGACAAGTCGTGACGTCTCTGGGGACAGCAATGGCGCATTTGTCAGCTTGGGGTCCGCAAGCCGCGTGACGGCCGCGCTGCGAGGCTTCCTGGTAGAGTTTCCAGACTCGGCGAAAAGCCCTGCTGCAGTGGGAGTCGGTGTCAGAGGCGGCAGGGCTGCTGCTGGAGTTGTTGGGTTGCCTTGCGCGCGCTTCCTCGGTGGTGTCGAGGGCGCTTCGGCTCCGCCTTTGGCTGGAGGCGCCTTGCGTTTCCGACTATTGGGTTTGGGCGCAGTCTGAGGGAGAGGCTCCAGCTTGGGCGTAGATTGTGCGCTGATGCGCGCAGAGCGCCTTGTTGCGGCCATTGCTCGTGATGTTGTGAGTGTTGTCCTGATTAAATTGGCCCTTGGTGGTATCGTGAATCGGCGGGTGGACAAGGCAAGATGAAGTCGCAGAAGCGCAGCGTGCATGTGAGATTACTGTTCGTAAAAGTTCCCAGATTATCTTCGCCCTGTTGCCTGAAGAACGTGACCCTGCTTGCAGGCGATTTGGCAGAGTACCTTGTTCCTAGAGATCTCGGTGAGTAAGAGACATTCACGCTGATGATGGTGGTTGAGACATGGCTCCAGCCAACGATCAGCAACCACTGCGCCCTGCCGATGTCATTGGTCCAATCCCCGAGCTCGATCTGGAACACAAGACGACGTCAGCGGAGGTGCTTGAAGGAATACTCGCTTCAATGCGGCAGGGATACTTCCATGGTCTATTTATTCCCCAGCTTATCAATTAGGTGTTCTATTTATGGTGCCGTTCCTTTTATGTGCAATAAGATGCCCCGACATCTGACAGACGTTTCACGCCAGAACTGGAGTCAGCTTGAGAATACTGCCTGTTATTTTATTTCTTTCAGCCGTCTGAGGTGGTGTCAGTATACGGCGTTTTTGGTTGGAGATCTTTACGGTCCGCGGATTAGCCTGCCAGGGGAAAGGCATGGGAGTTCCGCTACATTAGATCGAGGGGGCATGATGTGGGTTGGTTCATGCTCATTCCTGATTTATCTGTTGTGTGAACTTCAGTGTTTGTACCCACGACGTATAGAACGACGTTATCGGGGTGATATGGACATTTGGAGAGTGTCTGGCCCATAACTGCAGCTATCTTCGGTCTTACAGTGGTGACATGTTACGCTGAGCTGGGTTAATATTCTCCTACTCGTGATCGTGATGGTCTTGGAAGGTAATTTTCGTGGTTCGTTCCACAGCATGGCATCGGAACGGGTGTGTTATGTGTAGCCATTTGATCATTAACAATGGATGGCATAATGAAGTTTGACTATATTGAAGCGACGAGGCTGCGCTACCTACTTAAAGGATCGCTGCAATAAACAAATTAGAGCACACAGAGACAACTGTCTAATGATGAAACCGAAGATCAGGTAATTAATTAAATTGATCATGAATTCAGGGTAGGTTAGCTGAGATAAAACGAGGGATCCATGATGGGATGGGTGTCGAGCAGGACCCACTAATCCGGGACCTGGACGGGATTCGGACGGGATTCCATTATAGGGGCTGGCTGCCGCTGAAGCCGCTGAAGGACGCCGGGCGGCGGGCCCTGTGGAGCGCCTTGAGAGCACGATAATAGCGGGGAGGCGGCCCTGAATCGTTTCGGGGACCCTGTACTTGCGCACTGGGCTCCAGCTTTGCTAAGCCAACGAGAATCTAGGCTTTTTTTGTACCTATCCTGAGGGAAAGTGCTGAGCTGTCGCAATGTTGACAATGTAGTATTTTCTGGCCGGCTCCATTTGGATCGTCCCTCTCGTCGCTCTGCCATCTCACGACCTGACCTGGCCGTCTTCACCAATTGGCACCGGAGTCGCCACACACTCGTTTCTAGTCTTGCTGCTGAACCTTGATCAACGCGAACATCCATTGTTGATATTGAGCGACGTCTTAGACACGCTAGACCCCTTTCGCGACGACCTCAGTCCCCCCAAGCCTCCAACAAACCCCTGTTCGTAGCCATTTCAGCGTCATATCTGTCCCCGGAGGAAAAGAAGAGGGACAAACCTGACCTGTTTCTGGGCGACGGCGATTGCGACGACTGCTGCGACATCGGCCACAACCAAGGGACAGCAGAGCCACGTGGCTTACGACGACCATCGTGCCGACGACTGCTGCTGCTGCGACGGGAACTCTTGGATCATACACACGACGGACGACTTGACCTCGACGATTGGGTGGTGACGACGGTCCACCCGAAGCACTCGCCATGCTTCTCCCACACGGCGGGTTCAACTGGAAAGCCGCAAAGGCCCAGATGCCCCCGAGCAGAGTACTGCGTTCCAACCTGACACGGTCGCGCCTGTTGCTCCTTATCGGTGTAACTGGCATCATAGTACTACTATACCGCAGTATTCGAGGAACACCCCCGGGACCGCAAGAGTATGGCCAAGACTCGGCACGACTTGTCCAAGAAGCCCCTAGCTGACCGAGTTCCAGTGTTCGCTGCTGGGGTCCGAATAAGTCCCCCATGGAGATGACGCCGAACGAACATGCCCTGTGGAATGGTCACATGCAGACACCCGTCATCTTCAACCACCATAAGCCGCTCAAGGTCGAATCTCCCACGATCCAGCACATCGACCTGAACCCTATAACCTCGAGCCATCAGGCCCTCATCCGGAACGAGCGCATACTCATCCTGACACCCCTGAAGGATGCTGCTCCCTTCCTCGCCAACTACTTCAAGCTCATTGCTGAGCTCACCTACCCCCACCGCCTGATCGATCTCGCCTTCCTGATCTCCGACTCGAAAGACGATACACTGGCCGTCCTGGCGTCTGAACTGGACCACCTACAAAAGCGGAAAGACGAGGTCCCGTTCAACAGCATTACGGTTGTCGAAAAGAACTTTCATTTTCACCTGAGCCAGAATGCAGACATGAGACATGCGTTCGAGGTCCAGGCTCCCCGGCGCAAAGCTATGGCCAAGGCCAGGAACTATCTCCTGACCACCGCCTTGAAGCCCGAGCACTCCTGGGTGTATTGGCGCGATGTCGATATTGAGCAGGCCCCAAGGCGGATCATCGAGGACTTTATTGCACATGACAAAGACGTCCTCGTTCCTAGTACGTCTACGCCTTTTCCAAGTAGAGGCGAAGCTAACTGTTCTAGATATCTGGTTCCACCGTTTCGAAAAGGGTGTTGATATTGAGGGTCGATGTAAGTGACACGCAACTAGTCAATGGCTTTCCCCATACTTACATCCACGGACAGTCGACTACAACTCCTGGATCGAATCGGACAAGGGTCGCAAACTCGCCAATAGCTTGCCCAAAGATACCGTCATCGTTGAGGGTCAGTAATACCAATGCGCGGACCGGAACTGTTCTAACAATGTGCATATAGGCTACAAGGAGTTTGACACTGGGCGCCAATATATGGCCAAGATGGGCAATTGGCGTGACAACAAAGACGTCGAAGTTGAACTTGATGGCATTGGTGGCGTCAACATCCTTGTCAAGGCTGACGTCCATCGATCTGGTTCGTTACCACGGAGAGCTGAACCAGGGGCAGAGACTGACATGTTCTACAGGCATTAACTTCCCATGCTATGCCTTTGAAAACCAGGCTGAGACTGAAGGCTTTGCCAAGATGGCCAAGCGTGCTGGGTACGACGTCATTGGCCTCCCCAATTACATCGTCTGGCACTATGACACGCAGGAAAAGGGCAACAAGTAAAATGCTCGAACCAACGGCTCAGGCTCGAGTTGATCTCCTACGCCTCAGCACCTTCCTTTGAGAAGGCTGGTCCTTGGACCTGCAACTCTATACGTGGACCCATGACGTTACGCGTGTTAACGTTTCCAACTTTCACCGGCTTCGATACAGAATACCGAGCCGAGCATGGCGAGCGCAACAACCATCTTGGCGTTCTCCAGGCAACTTGTTCCATTTCATTTCGACTCGACCCGACCCGTCGCGTCTTTAATACGGTCATGCTGGCGCTATGGGATTTTCAGGAGGTGGGGTGGGCCAAAAGCGAACCAGATGCTTTTCTGTAATGTTTGAATACTGGTTGTCTATTGTCAAGATTGGGTTGTGATGGATCGAATTGAGTTTGAGAAGCACTAGAAGAAGCAACATGAGTGTAGATAGAGGCTTGGCGAGTGCTGGTGGGTGGATGAGGGTTGGCGGAGTCTGGAGCAGATTTGCAAATAGACAACAGAACATAATTTGTACATTGATAAGAACCGCCTTGGCTTGATCCTTGACTGCTCTTGAGTCGACTTTGTGCTGCATCCCTGAGTGATGACCTGCTTGTGTTACCTGATGAAGTTGATCATTCATGCATTTGCCCTCAACGACACGCAAGCCAATATTGTTACTTTCTCTCAATCTCAGTCTGGTATTTTGGCCATCCCAATACGCTGACGCTACAGCAAGCCTGTTACCGCCATTCTTAAGGGTGACCAGGTTTGCGGAAGCTGGTGCCTGATCTCTTCATTCAGTAGGACGGTCTGTTCCAGCATGTCTGCCCATGCGCATGATCATCGTCCAACCTCTCGTGTGCAACATTGGTAAAGAGAAACCCAATCGCAAGTTTGTAGTGTCCAGGAATCTCGGTAGATGCCTAACTGAAGAAAAACATGGTTGCGTAATGAAACAAGGCAACGACATGATAAATGGCAGGGATATTGTGGTCAGGGGGAGAACTAGAGAGAAATATAATATTAAGGAAGCCTCAGAACTATAGCGAGATGTCATATATGACTTTGGAGGTCTATACCAGTAAGTGTGAGTGTGAGTTGAGGATATAAGCAGCTGAGGGGCTGAGGGCGTAATGAGGGAAGCCAGAGTGGGTTGCAAGTTTCAATCTCCCTTCGAAAAATGAAACCTGCCCTCATGTATTTGTAAATAATGTACCTTGAGTCTTCCTAACCAGCCAGCTTCCAAGTCCCGTCTTTGTCAATGGGGAGTTGGGTGCAAGAGCGAAGTTGGAGGGTGACACAAGCTCCCAAGGCATTCATCATCGGCCAAAAAAAAAAACGATATGATTATCCATAATACAAATATAATCTTATATTAGTAGAAGAGCATCTTATCTGACCGTGAAATGCCACTTTGACTTGAGATATTACAGTCGTCTGGTGATTGGCCGATGGGGTTGCTGGGTGGGAATAGCTTCATCCCTGACTAGGAGTGGTGGCTCGCGTGACTCAGGCATGTGGTGCCGTGAAAAGCTCGAGATGCTGACGTATCCTCATACATCCTGTGAGAGGGGCGCATGGATGGCTCAAAGTTTACGGAAAAGAAGAGCAAGATATGAAAGAAAGCCATTCGAGTTTTCTAGCAAATGGATATTCGTAGTATAGGTATGCAAAATAGTCTTGGTCAATAGGATGATCTCGACTATCAATCATCTCCCAATGAAATGATGGTCTTGTCAGTCTAGCTTGTAAGGGCGTGGGCGAATCATACCCTTCATCTCGGGTTGGCCATGTGAAATATTGCGTCACATGATCGGGAAAATCCCGGACAAAGGCAAGAGTGCCGTCATCCTCCCGCGAACTGGCATAGGCAACGATAAGAGTCCTCGTAGGCTGCCTCGACCTAACCTTGTCAACCACGAACCGAGACACCAGAACGACGACGCTGACGACGACCAAGACCGAAAGAAGCGGCGGCCTTGAACCCCTCGACCATCCCGAGTCCGTGTGTACGTCTGCCTTTTTTTCCTCTGGCAAACTGCACCACGTCAAGAGCACTTTCGGCCCAACCCCACTATCCCAGTCCGAGTCGAGGCCCCCGTTACGCCATTTTCCGGATCGACGATACAAGTCGACGTCTGTTCTTCGAGAGGAAATAGGATTCTTGCTCTTCCTCCTCCCTCCTCCATCGACAAACCTACATAAAGCAACTACCAGAAACATGTGGGGCTGGTTGAGCGGCACTGCGGCGCAGAAGCGCAAGGACACCCCCAAGAATGCGATCCTCGGTCTGCGCGCGCAGCTGGAGATGCTGCAGAAGCGCGAGAGGCATCTCCAGACACAGATCGACGAGCAGGACAGCATCGCTCGCAAGAACGTCAGCTCAAACAAGAATGGTATGCCGCCCTCCCTGGAGCAACGGGACAATGCGGGGCAGAGATGCTGATGGATATGACAGCGGCCAAGGCGGCCTTGCGGCGTAAGAAGACACACGAGCACTCGCTCGACCAGACCGTCTCGCAGATAGGGACGCTGGAGCAGCAAATCAACGCGATCGAGTCGGCCAACATCAACCGGGAGACCCTGGTGGCGATGGAGAAGGCCAGCCAGGCCATGGCACAGATCCACGGAAAACTTACACCGGAGAAGGTGGACGAGACCATGTGCGTTCCTGAAACCCTTTCCCGACTTTTGCCGTTCGTGAAGGAGACGTTTTCTGATTTCTTGATACAGGGAGAAATTGCGGGAGCACAATGCCATGAGCGAAGAGATTGTCGCCGCCATGACCAATGCCACGATCGGCGACTTCGTCGACGAAGTCGATTTGGACGAGGAGATGGAACGGCTGCAACAGGAGCAGCTCGACGAGCAAATGCTCACGACAGGAAACGTGCCTGTGTCAGATGCAGTACACAAGATGCCCACACCGGCAAACACAGAGCGTAAGTGCCCTGAACGGACGTTGGTCCTGCAACGAAACTAACATGCTGCAGCCCAATCGAGCAAGAAGCAGGCTGTGGAGGAAGACGACGAAGAGGCCGAGTTGCGAAAGTTGCAGGCCGAGATGGCCATGTGAAGGGGCTGTTGGGCGGCTTCGGTTGTTGCATAGCATCTGGTTGGTTGGGATTTGAGCGCGGGACTACATACATTTTACGCCGACTCTCCTCGCTAACAAGAGGTGAAGGGAAAGGGGAAGAGGAAGGGGACGGTGTTTGAACCCCCTCGTGTCCTACAGGTCTTTTTATTCTGTTGGTGTTCTGTCGGCGTTGGCGTCTGAGGCTGTTGCTGATGCTTGTTGGTTGCAAACCACTGTCCATCTTTGCCCCTTTGGTACCGGCGTTAAAATCGCCTTCTTCATCTCGGCCATGCTTCGCTTGATGATTCTGCAGGCGGTGTAGGATGTGAAGACCGGGCCAGGGATATCGGTGACCACTTGGTGAGCTTTCAGATGGCAGAGAATCTAGATCTTTAATGCGAATAAATCATGTAACATTTGTGCAAGTGGGACGTTGCGGACTCGAACGGCGGACACCAGCTGAACATGTCTGCCCAGTCCGACTTGTAAGCTGTGAGAGTGACAAGGGCGGAACCGCAGAGCGAGCATCTTGGCGAACTCCCATATGATATGACCGAGTCCACGTCAAGAGGCCCAAAAACCAAGCCCATGACAAGGTATGGAAAAGCAGGACGATCGACATGTTCTCTGGCTACCAGAAGCACACAGCAGGGCTTGATGTGGCCACCAGATATGTGTGTGGGTCGGGCCGCTTTCTTTTGATTGACGGTGGACATCTCTATTCTCCCGTCGTCGCCGAAACAAGGCCCAGCCGAAGAAATGGGGGGTCCTGATTGCTCGGATAATCCAATCTCGTATGTCGAGAGATCTCGCAATGGGCCGAGTGGGGAGAGCTGGTTCTTTCAGCCGGGCCGTTGGGCGGCCCCCTTTAGATAGGTTGGATGTTAGTTAACCTTGCATGTCAGAGCTGCGGAAGGAAGCCGCAAGGACTGAGAAAGAGAGAGACGTGGAATGAATGCCCAAACCCAAGTACCCGGAGACAGCAAGTCGGCCAGGCGCCTTCAACTGAGTCCGAAACCTGGGGCCAAGGGTCATCACATTTGCTGTATCTGCAGAGAGAGTGTGGCCTGCGCCGAGAAGGCCTGCATCTCGAGGTTACAGCGCCGCCGCCATTGGACGGAGGTATATCACGTGATGATTCGAGAGCGTTTCTGGTTGGATGGTTGGCTGTCAGCGGCTGGCGCCCTGGTGGAGCCCTCCCGCGTTTAAGCGGCGCCTAAAACAAACGGGTAAGCCTCAGCCACTCATGGTGCGAACCCTAACCGCCGCCGCGAACGTCGTGGGTCTCAGCCTGGGGTGGCCTCTCCTCCCTTTAACGGCGGTCGACTGACATGACTGTTGGCGCTGCAGGCTGCTGCAGCAGCAAGCAAGCAGAGATGACCTTTGAAAATAGCCCTTCCCGGTTCCAACCTTTTCTTTTCCCTTTGCAACCATGACGCAGAGACTGACCCTCGCCGCCCCCCGGTGCCATGCGGGACCGGGACCTCGTGGCCCGCTCTGGCGGCTCTGTGACCGTCGTAGACCCTCGAGCTGAGGGAGGCTTGCAGGACTCACAACGCCATGTAGGCCAGCAAGCGCTGACCTCCCTTGGGAGCCTTGTCGCGGAACTTTGCGGGGGGTGTAGCAGCACGGCGGCTGGGAGAATAGGCCAGGTGTGATTCGGTTCATATGTCTGCCATGTTTCCAACCTACCCCCCGGTGATGGTGTTTCGCAATTCTTCCCTCTCTCTTTTCCTCCTTTCACTCTATGCTGTGTGTCCGTCGTTAACTCTTACAAGACCTTTTTTTTCCTTTTCCTTATTTTCCCTTGGTCTTTTAATATCTTTCGTGGTCTTGTTGCGGCTTCTCATGAATACACTCCGTTGAGATGCTGGCCATCTCACTTAATAGGATCCCCTTCCTTTTAGGTGTGTCTACACTGACGCCACTCAAAAGCTACGACCGAGGGCTGACATTTTAATCTTTAGATGTTTCTTTGTAGAATGGCCAGAAGGCCATTTCTCTTCCCGTCGCCATGGTTAATCTTGTACATGACTGCCGTGTTGGCAGCTAGCCTACCGAGCGAAGTCGAATCCTATATCCCCAGCTGCGCAGAGGAATGTGTCCTCTCGTTCCTCTCAGTCAACTATGCGTCTACCGCCTGCGATAGTAACCTGACGATGAACTGCATGTGCTCTCGGATAGGCGCCACAGGCTTTACACTGGGCGAGGGTGCAATGCAGTGCATCTCTGCTGAGCGATCAGTTGGATACTGTTCAGAGAGGGAAGCAAGCGGTACGTCTTACACGGATACAGAGAGCAAAGATCCAAGACTTACAGCGACACAGACCGGGTAATAGAACAGGCGTACGACATGTGCAATGGAAGACCCGATGCCATCAACCCGACGCAGCGCACCATCACAGCAACGCTCGTTCTGGCTCCCTCGGGAGGAGTCATCACATTCCCATCTGTGACAGTCACTCAATCCATTGAACCCATTGAATCCACTGCGTCCAACGTACCGTATGATAGAAGCTCCAGCACTTCCAGCTCTCAAACACTACCAACAACTCTTGTGGTCGACACATCGTCGCCTCCTCCGCTGCCCATCACGAGGACATCTACTAAACGGTCGGCGAGTGAGGAACACGATGTTACCTCTTCAGACGACGACTCGCAATATTCCACGGATGTCGCTTTCATCACCGAACCACCGACCACTTCAGGTACCTCGACCGACGATCCGACTACCTTTTTGACCCGGAAAACATCCGTTTCTAGCTCGACATCAACGACAGAAACAGCGGCCACCACGTCCACCGAGGCGCCAGCTGGGGCCGGTGGCAAGGATGGGGAGGACTCGGGAAAGCTCTCCAGTGAGCAAGTTGCTGGCATCTCGGTTGGTGTCCTCGCTGCCGTCGGGGTCGCCGCCGGAGCCATTGTGCTGGCGAGATACTACCGGCGCAAGAACCACCCCAAGGCCAAGACTGGATTTCTCCCCATGCGAGACACCTGGGGGTACAAGCCAGAGGACCCTAGGAACGGCGGCGGACACAACTCCTGGATGATCCATCAGATGCGCCCGGCCCTCGATCCGTCAGTTCCTCCTCCACCACCACCCGCTTATAACAGGAAGAGCCTCAGGCCCAGCGCCCTTGGTTTGGCCTTGTCACCAGTCCCCTCAAGTCGGGGCACCGCTCACTCATCGCCCCTGAGGAGGATATCCAAGCTGCTGCCAGCAAAGCCAGTTCTGCCAGGCCTTCCTCTCAAGATCAACAAGGAAAAGTCACCTCCTCTTCTCCAACCAGAATGGGACGACCACGAGCACCACAACGCCAGCTCATCTAGCCAAGAGAACGTCTCTCAAATGACGGCACCGCCAGCACTCTCTTCAGCCGCAGGTGTAGGTTCGCCGTCGAGAAACAGGCCGACACCACCCAAGCTGCACATCACCACGTCCAGCAACGCCGGCCGAAGGGGCAGCAACAACAACCGCGAGAGCAACGTGACCGAGTTTGAAGAGGACCGGACCTCGTTCTCGGCAAAAACCAACTCGACGCAGGTCTGGCGGCCCCCGCCCACGACGCCCATCTCTGCGGGCACGTACTATGTTGCTGACCAGTACGGTAACTGGGTTCTCGGTAATTCCAAACGCGCGTCCGTCATTGCTCGAGGCTCACAGGGCTCCAAAGAGTCGCAGGAGGGTGTGCCACCGAAGCCGCCGCCCAAGGATGACAACATGTCGTCCGCTGGCCTGGCCAGGTCTCGATCTCTCGCGCCCGCGGCGGAGATCCGTCCCGCGGGCGTACCGCCAAAGGAGAAGCCTGCTGGCCCTCGTCCTCAGCATCCATCTCCTTTCTTCTCATCTCAGAACCATCCTCGGCGGAACATGACTGCACGCCGCTCCATGACACGGAACCTGACCCGGCCGCGTGAAGACTCGAGCAGCAGCAACGTCACCACCATCACCACCTCATCCGAAGAACCCGCTACTGTGCCCGCCGTAGCCGCCCTGTCCCAGGAGCAGCAGGCCACACTCTCTCCCGTTGTCGAGTCTCCCCCCCGTCATCCGCAACCCAGGATCCCACCTCGAGACCCCCGACGGTTGAGCCAGATGAGTGATTACAACAGGAGATCTGGTCCGCCTACACGCCAGTTTGTCTACAATCCTCCCGGACAGCCTAGCCCGACACTGGGAATGATGCA
The DNA here is from genome assembly GCA_027886205.1 of Fusarium piperis. NCBI lineage: Eukaryota > Fungi > Ascomycota > Sordariomycetes > Hypocreales > Nectriaceae > Fusarium > Fusarium piperis. Next base: position 99,374 of record RZGM01000060.1, on the reverse strand, counting down.
AACTCCACAGCAACCGAAGCAGCAACTGAACGAACCCGAGGTCATCCCCAATGTTGGGCTTGAAAAGGACTCTCCTTCGATGCGCCTCGTTGACCCTTCTCCTCCCCCGAACGAGCACGAAGCCTACAACGCTCAACCCATGAACCCGAACCAGCCCCGGGCCTCCCCCTTCTACTTTGATCCCCCTTACCCTCAGCCTCTCAGCACTGCCCATCAACCTCTCAACAGTAGCCACGCATCTCAACATCGCCGTTCCGCCTCTGGCTCCCAAGCCCAGACATACCGGCCATACCAACCACCTCCCTCGCATAAGCCGTCTCTGTCCAACTGGCAGGCCGCTCAAAGATTCCCTCAGTCTTACCAGTCCTTCCAGCAGCAGCAACCCATCCATCCACATCAACGACAGCCCCCCAACACATCCTACCAGCGCCAGCCGCCTCAAGGATACCAATCTTTCCAGCCCAACCCCTACCCTCCATACCCGCGCAACTCTGCGTACCAATCGTTCCAGTACCAACAGCAACAACCACAGCCGCAGGCCCAGGTCCAGCAGCACCCGCAAATCCACCCTTCACGAGTCCAATACCAAACCTACAATCCTTCACCAACTAGCAGCCAGTCCTCGTCTCAGCCTCGATCCGGTGACTCGTCCCTCCTCGCCAAGCGCGTCGGCTCGGACCGTGCCGCCAACATGTCCATAGGCACTGATTCGTCCAAAGCCTCCAAATGGCGCCGCGAGGACCCCAACCTGACCCCCCCTGGATTTCCCCTGACCCCTCACTGGAAGCCGACCTTGACACCTACTCGGCGTGGAGATGACCTGTACTTGAATGTGCAGTAGGGAAAATGAGTTTACGCAATGAATCTTTCTTTCTTTGTCAACACATACCAACATAGTTATTCCCTTTTCTTTTTTTCAAGTAGAAAACCACATCTGTATCATTAGCTACTACCACGCACCAGCTGCTGTAATGAGCCTCAGCCATAGACTGGATGAATATTTACTGGAACCACAATGGGAAGTTATTAGGAAAGAAAAGAACATTTTGTTTTTCATCAACTGTCGTTCTAGGTTCCTATCTTGGTGTCTTCAAGCCCCTAATCACTCTTCGTGCCTTCAAGTCTCAATCCTTCCTGGCACTGCTTGGTCCCGCCTGTGCCTCGTCTTCATTCTCCTCCTTGACTGTCTGTCCCATGACACATTCTCTCTCAACAAACTGCCGTGGCTGGGCTGGGTCAATCGGCGTTGCCACGGGGTCCAGCATGTCTAGTTCCATGTTATGGAACGTCTGGTCGCTGCTCTGATTGCTGCGACGGAGACGACCTCCGTGCTTTCTTAAGCTTCCTCGCTTGAAGAGCCCATGATCGTTTCGACGCATGTCATCGATATGGTTCTCGAGTGCTGCATCCACAGCATCTAGTCCCTGATCCAATGTATCACGGTTAAGATGCACACCTGCATCGATAAGCTTGTTCCTCCGCCGGATGTCCTGCCACCGTGTCATGTTGCCCATCTCCAACACATTCATTCGGCGATTCTTCCCCATGGGGTTGCCCATCAGGGCAGGCCGCCAGGCAAAATCCTCCTCCATCATGGCTCGTAGGTCGTTGGGCATCGAGGCACGGCGCTTTGTAGACCGTCGCCGGGCTTGAGTTAACCTGTCCATTTCCTCTGATTTGGATCGAGGTATGATTAGCACGTTCTTGAAGCGGATGAGAACAAGCAAAAGCAAAGCTGTCAACAGGAAGAGTATGCCTGCCACAATGCCGGTGGCAACTTGTTGACCTAGCTTTCGCGTGATATGGCCACCCAGTGCAGTTGAGCCAGCCGCAAGGATGAATGCCAGCGAATGGATAATCGCAAACCCTGATGTGACTCTTGGAAAAGACGAGTAGTTGGTTCTTCTCTGGTCTTGACCAGTGGGATCACGGTGTCGGCCAACCATCCCCGGAGACAGGTCTGAAGTGTCAAACGTCTCCATGATCAAGCCGTTGCACTCAGAGACTGCGAGGCAAGATAGGAACCCGATGCACAGAGCAAAGAATGTAGGCGCACCAGCGTTGATAGGCGGCCCAGATGAAACAGCAGCGTAGCAGGCACCGCCTATGGGCAGAGAGACTGTAAAGAGGGCCCGACGGATGAGATGGGATGACCATGCAACCTTCTTGTCTAGGGTTTCGCGGCTGGAGTTGACTCGTCTGTTTCGGGACCTGGAAAAGATACTCGCCTTCTGAAAAGGAATAGCAAGCAGAGCTCCAAGCGTGACCGAAGCGACATGAAGGCCAACGTACGGCGATCTCAGGCGGTAAAATCGTGAGACAAGTGAACCTAGAAGTATGATGACGAGCACCACCTGTGCGTAGATCCACGCGACGTAGATCGCCATCACTGCAAAACCGGGTTGTCGAAGCATCTCGATGGATAGTCGAATCCCATGGTACACCTCTTCACCCCACCACTTGGGGCCTGTTTTGACTCGATGCATCATGACCTCTCCTCGAGCTAGTCGGCGTGAAACATCCTCTCCAGTTCGTACCTCCGCAATAGACCGACGGTAAGCTGATCGACGGACCTCGGGGCATGCGACATTGAGAAGGAGCACCACTGCAATGAACATGATGCTGATATAGAACCCCCAGGCCGGCGGATGCCTGTCGATGATGGCTGCCCCGATGAGAAAACCAAGCCCAAGAGATCCAATCCAAGACCATGTCCAAATACCGAGCCAAACACCCATGCCTCCTCCATGCCTCCTCGCATCAAACTGGTCAACCACCTCCTGATGAGGATGCTTGCTCATCAACGATGCTCCAAACAGATCTGTCAGAACCGAGTGGAAGTTCATGCTGGCAAACCCAAGCGCCCCTCCCATCAAAGTACGAGAAGCAAGCAGCAACGCCCTCCATGAGGCAGTGTTGGTCAATCTCTGACTACTGACGGCAATGGCCTGCGGGAAGAGCAAAGGCATTGCAATAATGAGACTCGCCATGATGTATGGCTTTCGGCCATGAAGAAGCGGCAGCGGCCAGAGGAAGAATGAAGGCAACGCCAAGGCAAGAAAACACCCCGTATTTCCATGAACAGTCATATGAGATTGGTCCACGATGTAGTACTGAATTGATGGGACGAGACCGGTATAGATGCCGAGTATAACTCCAATGAGAGCTGTGCTCAGGCAAGCAACCGAGGCAACGAAACGCTTGCGGATGGGCGACTAGTCCCTTGCAATCGGTTGTCGCTTGTGTGACTTTGGAAGACTGAATCCTTGCATGTTGCGTAAACTGACATGAGATCTTTTTCGCAGACTGATCCCGTGCTCGCCATGGACTTTTCGGTTGGTAACGTCATGGCCAGCGACCACGTCTTGACCGGTGGCATTCCGGCTAGCAGAGGTAGCAGTTGCAGCCCGCTTTTGTATTGGTTCCGGCCCTTGAATGTTTCGATTCACATTGATCAGGTTCATGAATATACTGGCGCTGGTGACATTCCCTTGTGCCGCGACTCCTTCCTGGCTTTGTTCAGCCTCCAAGAGCCTGCTGGACCGTCGGCTTGGACTGTTTTCTGCCGACAATTCCAGAATCTCAATGGGAGGCGGCCGATCTCCCAGCATTCTGGTTCTAATGTTCTGATATGCTCCGGAGTAGCTTTTGACAATGTCAGCTAATCGAGGGCGCTTGGAAGAGCATGTATAGGACGCTGAATGTTTGTATCCGGGCCTTCTCGGGCAAGGGGCATCGTCCATGTCAGCAATAGACAGGTTGACGCTTTCTTGAGCACTTTCAATCGACTGCTCACTTAAGGAACTCGACCGATGAGGTTCATTCGAGAGTGAGTGCAGCCTCTCCTCGTGAGCATTGGCTGCAGCCTCAGACTGGTCAGCAACTTGAGAAGCAAGCGAAAGAGCTTCGCCAAGGAGTCTTTCAAGGTCGCTGATAGCGCGTTTGAACATGAGGCTGTCTATTCGAGGCTCTGATCTGCCGGATAGACTGGACTTTCCCGATAGCCTCCGAGATGCTAAGTTGCTCGGTAGGACTGGCTCAGAAGGACGTCGATTATCCACAAATGATACTTTGGATGATCTCCTTCGAGTTGGGATATCCGTGAACTTTGGGCTATACTTCGAAGATGAGCTATTCAAACTCTTTAGCCACTGGGCAGTTCGCTTGAAGTCCAGTATAGAACCCAGTGACCTGCGCCGACCTGATTGACTTGTAGAGCTGGCTCGGGACTTGTCATGCGGAGTCTGGCATAGAGGTTTTGTTCCGATCTCAAACTGGACCTCACTGCGCGCACCCTTGGATGAACTCATCAACACGCGGGGTTTCCATGTTTGACTGCCTTCGCTCGAATCTCGAGAGGGGGCGTTATTTCCGTCTTCAGATCGGGTTTCTGTATACTCGAGGCTTGGATCAAAAGCGCAAACCTTGCTTGTCCCACGATATTGCAGGTCTGGGTCGTCTCCGAAATGTTTCCCATAATCTAGAGGACAGTAGTTGAAGGCAGGGCGCACTTTTACACAACGTTGTTGTCCTCTAATATGAGGGATCGTCCTTTCTTTTCTGGTTTCGGTGGAATCGTCGCTTTGAGGCCCTTGGGACTTCTAGTCGCTTCCCAGATATATATCGGAAGAATCGAATGAACCATTGTCTGAGGAGGGCCAAATTGGTATTTCATCTTGATTTGCTTCTTCAATACCGTAGGGTTCTTCTGCATCATCGCACTCCTGAGAATGTATAGATACATCAGGACTCTGAGGTTGTGTCAAGGGCTCCAAGCGGAGCAGATCTGTAGCTGGGATTGAAAGCAACGAGTGCCCATCATGTGGTAACATGAATGGAGATGGAGTACCAGGCGCGGAGTTGAATTCGTCGGCCGAAAAGGAGTCTTGGCTCTCGTGGTTCGCAGCCAGATTGCTGGGTCTGAAAGTCATCTCTTCGGGCTCAGAGACTGGACTCAGCACCGGAGGGGCTGGGCAGTCTTTTTCGACAATCATGGGAAAGCTCGCGGAGGTTTTGAGAAGATGGTGCCGGAAGCCCGAGCCTTGGGTTTGCCGAGGCTCATCCAAATGCTTTGGGTTGTCGACAAAGTGCCTCGGCAGGTCCATACCATCCCTCGGTAGCTCTAGAGATGAGCGCCCACTGGGGGCAGGAGTATGATCAAAGTCACCGGTCTCCATCTCAAGTTGCCCCTTGGGCAGCTGAGCTTCGGTGTGACTAAAGAACGTGGAAAACATGGCAGATTTCGGTGTGCCTGGTGTTGGTGAACCGGACGGCGGTGAGATGTGTATTACGGTGACAGGACTGTCTGTCTGGCGGAGATGCGGCAGTATTACTGGCTCTGAGGACATCGGCCGAACAGCGTTGTTGTAGAATGGGTGCTTGAAGACAGTATCAATGATTATCGGGGAGCGTCAGTTGGCGAAGTATGTTGCTGGAATAGTTGACCATCAGACATGAGGAATTCCAGAGAGAGTTTCATGTGCGACCAAGACCATGATATCGAATTATGGATATTACATCGAGCGGTAGAGGAGGTGGATTAGGGAGCGGATGGTGAAGAAGGGGGAGAGGAAAAGGGAAGGGGTTGATGAACAATGATGATGGAGAGGTTTGGATGCATCGTTTGGAGCAATGATGGAGTTGATTACTCTGTCTACCTACTGAGGAATGGCAGGCGTGATTGAGGAATAATCTTCTCTTCGTACCTGCCTGCTGCCTCGCTGTCCTCACGAATGAATGCCTGAGTTATTGCTGCGGGAAGGTGCCTCTAATTCTCTCATAGGCAAGAGCTATCTACCTAGGTAGGCATCAAGAGAACAAAACACCAAGGATAACATCGCGACATTTACACTTTCACTAGTGCTTCCTACGGACTACTACTCGTGCGACTGTAACAGCAATCAAGAGTCGAGACGATTTGATCTGCATTTTCCCGCATGACTTGGTGCTCGGTCGCATTTTGGCAACGATGTTACCCAGTCGAAGTAATGTCATCCTCATGACCTTGGAACCTAAGCGCAAGAAGCGCCCTTGTCCATGAGCCTGCGTCTCTCCCACTTGACGAAAAAACGCCTTGAGCTCCCCCACTTAACGTCACACCCCGGTCCAACCCGCCCGAACGGCGCCGCCTTGGTTTGGGATTGCCGGAGTCGCCACCCGTCAGCAGAGGCCCTGCCGTTCTGACATTGGCTCGGCGCAGATGCCGAGGGACGGCTTCGCTCACCTTGGAACCCTCCTTCACCTTGCTCACATCATCAATCTTTCCCCCTTGGCTCAACGTCCGCCCTGCAGGCCGATCTTCGACAGCGAGGCTAGACCTGCATGCGCATGCGGGCGGGAAAAAGGTTCCCCGTGCTTAGGCAAGCAGTTGACCGACCCTATTCTGTCGATATCTCCGAGTAGGGGGGCATTGAAAATATCCAATGGCATTAGGCAAACAAGTCGCTGCCGTGGATCGATTGCTTCAAGATCACCACATCATGTATCTCGGGCGGATCCGCCACTCTGTTGTGGGATGTTGCTGCTCCCTGATCATCACCGTTACCCGAGACATGGGTGACGAGCCGCATCGCATCCGTCCATCGCATGGCATGGCATCCATCGCCTTACGGTGTGCTACAGTAAAGAAGATAGGTACTGTACCACTGACAAGGGGGCTAAAAACAAGATCCCGAGGTTTGTTCGCCATCCATCTCCAAGTACACCCCTCCATGTTTCCCAAGGCTGCAGCACCCAATCCCCAAAAACCCAAACATCCTTGCACAGAAACCTGTCCGATCGTCTCACACCCCAGCCATCACATTCCATCCTCCTTGTACGCACCGCGCCAGTGCGCCTAATCTGCCCCCTTCGCGCAACGCGCCTAAAACAGCACCGCCTACAAATCATACCAGCCTCCAGCCCTCCCTGCGCCTGCGTCAAGGGTTGTCACTCGCTCGCCCGCCTAGTGTCCTCCTAGGCTCCGCCAGACTGGTTCCGTTCGGCGAACACATCCATCCCGCGTCGCCCGATCAGGTAACTCCCTTGGGGGGGCGCAGCCTATTAATAGCAGCCGTCCATTTCAGGGCTCAAGCCAAGTTTGAACCCATCCATGAATGAGAGTGCGCTCTGTCGCACCAGAAACGATGGGCCTCGACGCCTCTGCCGAAGCCTCTTCTGCTGCAAGGCTGTAACTATCCATGTGGATGATTTTGTTTTTGTTTTAGGCTTGTCTGCCTTGTCAGTCCGACCATGAACTCAGAAATAGCACTCGGGCGCTTGAAAGAGGCCTCCTCTTGCGATGCCGTACACCAGACATTGGATCTCAGCTCCAGCCTGTATCTGCGGCTATTGATGTCCATTTCTGCACAACTCGAATAGATCCGCCATGGACTCCCTCACCGGACAAGAAGCCAACTTGCGTTGAACTCAGCCACAAGACCGAGGTCTGTGAAACTCGGTGGCAGGTTGGTGGAGAAGAGTTGATGTGACTGTGCTTGACCCACTTTGACAGTCAATCCCAAGTCACGAGCATGAGTTTCATCTCTGTCTGGACTCAGCCGATTGTAATGCTCTGCCCAGTTAATCCCAGCTCAATTTAATGAATTCACGCCAAGAAGCAAACAATTAGTTGAGAGATTGACAGGATAAAATTCATGTTTCTATAGGATCCATTTTGGGAACACCAGCGCCCCAATCCCTGCTGTCGTTTCTGAATGTTCTTGTCCGCGACAAGGGGACTGCAGCCTGCGCAGTCCATCTGAATTGATAGTACAACATCGTGATAATGTATAAGACTCTGGAGAATCAAACCGGAAAATGCCAGCCCAAGAGACAAAGTCCGCGAAAGAGTACAAGTGGGGTTAACAAGGAGACTTCCTTGCCAAAAAAAGAAACAATGTCCGGCCAGCCAAACATCGTCTCCATCATTTGCAAAAAGAACCCTGATCTAGCCCTGCCAGTTCGAAATGCAAAACGCCCAAGATATAATCCAATGACCCTAGAAGAACGGATCACCCAGTCTCAAAAAGGGTGTCCAAGAAGAGAAAAGAATAAAAGACCAGCTGAACCGCGGTCGAGCAGGCAGAGAGCCAATTCCAGTGGCATCTCCAAGACCAGTGCTCAAGAAGAAAAACCCAACCATCCAAAAGAGCCGTGAGGCTTTCAGCATATGCTGATCAAGAATATAACCAATGTCCATGTTTTGCGTCGTTATTCCATGACTTGCTTCCAGTAGCGAGAAAAAAAGAGCCCCAAAATTAACCCATCGCTGTGCAGAAGAAAGGAAAAAGGAAAGCCCTGGAAAGTATGAGAAGAGAGATTTGAGACCGTCGACAAAGGCTCAATGCAACCAGCCAGAAAAGAGGAGAATCGTGTCATGCTAGGAGAAGGCCGTAATGTGAGAGGAGGATACAGCGCCACAAAAAGGCGAGGCTGGATCCGTTTGCTTCAGGAGAGGCGTTTGGTCGTGATTGTAATCGTATCGATGTCGTAGTCTCGTTGCCATGTCTTCGGTAACGTCGTTGCAAGCCTTATGGCGAGAGAGGACGGCAAGGGGAGTCGCCGGTGGAGGAGAATTAAGTATGAGGAGGTCAAGAAGCGTGCGGAGCGCTCAAATGCTGGTGAATCAAGCCCAAAAGTCAACGACTCAACGGCGGATTCCAGCAAGTAAGGAAGAGAGTTGCGACGGGTTGAACGAGCAGAGGTAGCAAACCCAGTCGTCAAACTCAAACCGGATGAGCCGCGGAGAGTGCCACGCTTGGCATCCAGTTACCAAAGACAGGACCGTTCATTGAGAATAGCCACTGTAGTAGCCAGAGTCCGAGTACGTATGACTGCACGGTGATGCGTACTGGGCAGAGTGTGCCGCGTGTGCGCTGCAAGCGTAGCCAACAAATATTGTTCGCTGCTCAATGGGGTGGCCAGGACGGCCGTATGATGCACAACGGTCAATGGCGTGCTGGTAGTAGAGGCATCGGCAGGCCGAGTAGAGCTCAACTAGTTGATAGCACATGATGATGATATTCGGCCTGGATCTTGGCCTGGCGTCGGGTCAAGTGGAGAAGAACGGAGATTGAAGGTGAAAGAGGCGCCTAAGCGGTTGTTTCGAGGTGTTTGCTCCGGAATATGTTGGTTCAAGTCGTCAAAGTCAGGCGGATGATGTGGGATGGTTGGCTTGTAGTGATGATGCGTAAAGTGAGGTAGGTAGGAAGGTTGGAAGAGAGGATGGAAGAGAAGGATGGAGACCTCAGGACAAGACAGTGAAGAAGCAATGGAGAACGGCCTGCTTTATGAATGCTGTGAATAAATGGATAGATGATGAGTGAGGATAGAAGCTATTAGCGTCTCGAGGCATCGCAACCTTATAGGCCTTGCTTGTAGCCTGGAGGACAGTAGGACCATGATACCGACACGCCCCTGCGTAGGGCGGAGGGCGTGAAAGAAACCCCCCGGGCTGGCATCAAGGCATCAGTGACGCCAGAGACGCCAGTGAGAATGCACGAGAGAGAGATAGCCGCAACTGGTGTCTGACTGTCATGACAGGTGACATAGGCTCCTCGTAGGCGTGGGGAAGACTAAGACCCACAGAGCCAAAGGTCCTCAGCAAAAGATGCCTTGGGCTTGGGCTTGGCCATTGGAAAGAATGACAGGGGGTGGGGGGTCCCTTCATTCGGATGGGGAGGCTTTGGAGGCTTTGACCCTTTGACTCTTTGGGCCATGTGTGTCGAGCGCCCTGTGCCATGATCTGTCCTGGGATGCTATCCTGGGAAGTCCTGCTTGTCCGTCTCGGAACGCTTCTGAGGTAGGTATCGAGCGAGCACGGGCTGGCTTTCAAGGCGCAGCACGGTGTGGATGAGGTGTAGCCTGGGTACCCGTACCGGGGTGCAGGGGTACAAGGAACAAGCTGCCAAGAGCAAGTGAGAAGTGGTTCCAGATATCCTCGGCGTGAGGAGTCACCATTGGCCTGTGGCAGAGTTGAGCTGCAGAAATGGCTGACGGAGCGGCCAGGGGCCCTGATGACGGACTTGCAACCACGCCGACCGGACTGTTGTTGCTGTTGCGCTACTGTAGCTATGGACGGCACTGCACAGTATGTACCAATCTCTCCACGGTCGGCCGAGGCGCCAAGTTTCTAGACGGTCTCGGACGAAGCTTGTGATGGATGGCGACCGTGTCATTATCGCGATTGACGAGCCGCCGTCGAGATTGAATTGGCGCGAGGTGATGCATTGCTCAGTGACGGCAGTTGCAGTTGGAGCTGCTGCGCGGAAGCTACGGATTATGCCCTGAGCGCGCATACGTAATGAGCCGCGCCTGTACTGAGGCGACTCAAGGCTCAAAGCAAACTACGCGCAAGGCGATGACGAAGGAGAAAAGAAGTTGGAGCGAGAACAAAGGTCGCTTCCATCTGTCGCATAGCATCCCGCGCGCAGAAAAGAGGGTGCAATTGCGTCATAACTTTGGGACTTTGGAGCCCGAGTTAGTCATTCACTAGAAGGCAATGGTTCGCCCGGTGGCTTTGGCCTGCAACTTCCTTCACGAGATCACACGTGCCCCAGGCAGGCCAGGCAGAGATATCCGCAGCTTCCACTGATAACTCTGGTTTCACCTCTCCATCACACCCACAAGAAACAAGTAGCAAGGCTTTGCTTCGATGAGTCTCGTTGTCGTGCGACAAGGAGTTGACCATTTCACCTTGGCTCCATGCTTGCTACAACACAACTGAAAAGACCCCCCCAGCCACGCAAACTGGCGATTGATGCCTATGGATGGATGCCTTTCTGCAGCGCAAGACCCTTCCCTTTCGCAGCATTCCTCCGTCGTCTCCCGCGACCGACCACGTCCGTGATACACGCTCTTTCATCTGCCGCTTCCAAACAAAGAAAACGTCTCCGGCGGCTGACCGACGATGTGTGAGAGACTCTAGACGGCGCGCCAATCAGAGACTGTGGGCGCTGGGTTAGCGACTCTTCAGCACTGATCCCTGTTAGTCGGCACTTGGTGGTGGTAGTAGTGGGTAGTGGGTGTTGGGGGCATGCTGCGCCCATCGCCCTGACCCTAGCAGTTCTCTTCTTCCCATCAGTCGGGTCCGCCTGGCTCCTCGATTCCGACCCGGTGTCTCGTTTCCTGTTTCGTTTCTGGTGTAGTGGTGTTACAGAGGAGCCCAACTCCACGGTCCATGGGCAGGGAATCTTGGCCGCCGACTGGCCGCCCAGGTTTGATGGGTCTAGATCCGGGAGCCATGTCAACGGTGCAGGAGGGATTCAGGGATTACAGACTGACGACTTGCTGTTGCTTCCAGGCATCCTAACGATGTGCATCTGCAACTTCTATTAATTACCCTCATCTGTATCGTGATTGGTTCACCCTCTCTCCCGTATCGATCCATACCGGCAAGGCTGCATTAAGGGGTACAGAATTGCAGGCAATCTATTGTGTTAGTGAATCGAGCTGACTTCGTCTTGCAGGTCTTCTCGGCGCTATTATCACATCAATACTTCGGGCGCCATCCATCCGCAACCCGGGTGCCCCTTTCGAGAACGGCCATGCAGCGTCGTTGCATATCCCGCGCTTCGCATACAAACAAGTCACTTCTCATACTCTGGCGATACCTGGAAGCGTCTGGAATTGGGTGCCACACTCTTATCCCCCATTCTCGTGCTGACAGCCACAACAGAGTGATCCCTGTCTCCCATAGGGCTGTGTCCCCCGACCTTGGCAATGCTTGCCCACTTGCTTGCTTCTTGTCGCTGGCTCTTACTGGTCCCGGCCGAAGCTACGGTGCCTGGAAAAGGCGTTCATACAGTACGTATAATGACCACTTGCATACGCTTCATAGCAATTCACACGACATACGTAGTGAAAGCGGATATGCATGTCTCGATATGACTACACACGGTTGACTGTTTTTCAAGCACAAGGGCTGTGGACAAGTCAACGACTGGGGTACTCGACAACCCTCGCTGGAAATCCTTATCGATCCTTTTCGGGGGTTATCATGGTTGCGTCTGGTGATCCAGATCGCCCGTGGCTCCCCTCCTTCACCAGAACGCCGGAAACTGGGTGGCCCATCAATGAGGCCTGGTACGCAGCATTTCGGCGCAACTGACATGCATCACACCACCTCTTGGGATAAAGACTATCAAGCATGTACTGCACTGTGCCGCGCAGTACGTGGGTGCTGGCCAGTCAGCACCGTCAGTCATGCCCACACCAGCCACCGTTGCTTGTCAAATGTGGAGGCAGCCCGCCTAGCCTTGCATTGGCGACTTAGCAGACACCAGTATTTCTTGTACCTTTCGCACAGTCTTCTGTACATCTACCTGAAAGGGAATGCTGACATGTTCCGGCAGTTTTCCCAACCCCTGCCTCATATCTCGTTGACGACGACGCTCCGATTGGGCCAGAAGTTCAGGGTTGCCTGGCGCTTCGACTATCTTGGGACGACATCTGCACACTCGCCCGCCTCACGTGGGCTCTGAGTAACCAAATTGCTGACAAGGCCTCCCGCGGGTTGGGAACTGTGTAAGAGGATGTATCGGGATACAGGACCGAAAAACGACTCTGACAAGCGTCAATGTCTGCGTCGCAGAGAATTGCCCACTGCAAGCACCAGCGGGAACGAGCCCTCAGAATAAGAGTCGGCGTCGGTTACACGAACCTCGGCCCCTGGCGGATCTTTTGCTGCAAGTTGTCAAAGCCCGATTATTAACTTCAACACCATGTAATTCTACCACGGTACCGTACCCACACCAACTACGGTCCGTTGCCGTTCACATGTCTCACCCAGCCGACACCCTTGAAAAGGAGAAAAGCCAATCGATCCCAATTCAGGAGGGCCTTGTCTCAGATGCCCAATTTCAGTCTGCCGTTTCTCCTGGGCGAGAGATGGTGGTGAGGATCCGCATTTCTGACAGGGCCTGCAGGTCTGACTTTCGGCCGACCCCAGGGTCAAGCATGAACGGTTTCTAAAGAAAGGTACAGGTTGTGCAAGTTGGTAGTGTGAGCACAAGAGTCATGGCTAATCAGGCATCAGAAACCGCCGGGAAACGAAAGATGTGCATGCAGGCAAAGAAGGAGACTAACCCAGTCAGCAACTGGTCGACCGAGCGCTCCATCTGGACAACAACCTTTGAGAGGCCGAGACAGACGGGGCAGGACGTGAGCACAGACAAGAAAGATGGAGGGGCAGTTGATGTTTGTCGCATTCACTCACTGATGACTCTGCCTGCCTATCCTATCCTATCTCTGCCTAAGGGAATTGGATGCAGGGAGAGTTAGGAACGTGAGGTGAGGACGGTAACCCCGTGATGTTTTGCGCAGCAACCCCGTGGTCACCCGTGGAGGTTGACAAACACCATCAGCATCGTCACCACCGTCATGGGGATGCCCACCACCACGACGTCCAAGTATGTACAAACTCGCGCCCTTGACTCTGACAGACAGTCTATCGTCATGGAGGGTTGAATCTCTGTTCAATGACCTCACGCGCCTGTTCCACAGGCTGATGACAAGCCTACAGCCTCGCCCAAGAAGACAAGGTGGGGTCGATGCCCTGTTGATCGAATTGGGCCAATCACCGGTCGCCCGCGCCACGGTCCTCCGCCGGCTGCGCCTCCCGCCGTGGCTTGCCCCGTTATTCGTCTCCGCCGGCGACTCCGAGAATCTCGACGACTTACATTGTTCCCCCCCGGCTGCATCATCTCAAGACGGCTTCCTAATTCCCATTCTTTCCTCATCTGTGCTGTTGCAGTAGCTCTCAGTCAATGGGGATTAGGCGCTCGCTGCAACTCTGTGGCCCCAGCCGCTAGGCGTACCGACTCCGTCAGCAGGCAGATCTGCCTTGGGGAGTCATTGTTCCTCGGGAAGCGAGATGCTTCATCATACGTGCGTGCGTACGTACACAGGCCGTCAGACTCAATACTCGGCCGGACCCGGTTTTAACCTTGCGACCGGGCAAGCCTCTTGTTCGCTTGTTTGCCAATGACAGTCCTTGGTCTACCATGCCCCTTACCAACAGGCTTGGTGGTTGAAACTCAGGGACAAGGGCGGCAGGCGTCTGGGCTCCTTTGACGCCGCGGCTGTTGTCCATCGTCGTTGGGGCTCCACACGCAACCTCCTCAACGCCTTTGAAAGATATATCCGCTTGCAGTTAGCGAGCGCGCGCGCCCCTTAGTCTTCCCACAAGCCAGACTTGCCGCCGCCAGGCAGGCCTCGCGTCTCTTTCTTCACCCTTTTGCCGCTCCCGCAAGCCCATTCACGATCCCTCCCTTGAGCCCTTCCGTGGTGGTCTGTGAACCGTTCGGGCGTGACAAGAGGGGAGAGGCGAGGCGAGGCTGATACGCAGCTTCGGCGGCGATTCCTCGAAACTGTTCCATTCTTCGAAGCATCTTTGACCATCGAATTAGCGTCTCACCTCCCACACTCCTCTCCCCTGATTCCCAACGTTTGTCACTCAACAACCGTCGTCGTGACGCGTGGAGGCCTCAGTCACAACGGTGATAGGCAAGCATGGTTGTCTCTGGTCTCGGATATTCCATTACGTGTAAAGCTGTCTGGATGCCTATACAGCACGCTGGTCCTGACCATTCATTGATTGTCTGGGTGACATCACTCCTCCTTCTTGTCGACCCCTAACTAGTTTCTATAGCCCCATCCCCCACGTCAACATCTATCGAATTGAAACCACCCTCAAAATCTTGTAATATACACCCTTTTTCACAGAGTTGTAGCCCCGGTTCCAAGGCCTTGACTCACTTGGCCTTGCCGCATCGTACCACGGTATTGCCTCCTGAGTATCAGCCGCAAGGCACCCACAGGGTGAGATGTCGTCAGTCATCATGTACGCTAGGCGATATGTTGTCGAAATGAATAGTCGAGAGAGAGAAAATAAGAAATGCCCCATGTCGCTGATCGCCCCCTTCCTCCTTCTGACCCCTCGCAACCCCATGTCATTGTATTGTCGTGAAATCCACGCAGTTGTCGCCAGGTTATGGCAAAGTCGTTGTGCCAATTTAGGCTGTGTTCCAGTGGAATGTATCGATTACCCAAGCACGCACAAGGATAAAATCAAAATGCTCGACGGTACCAGAACTCCAATCATCATGAATAGACATCCCCTGCAACGGGACTAAGCTCGTCGACTCATAGCTACCGTTGCACCAGCTGCGGCCAGGTCCTGCTTGGCACTGACGCTCCTACCCGCGGCTCGAGGCAAGCCACTCGAGGTTTGGGCAAAGCCACTCGTGCCGGCACTGGTCCTCTTTGTAGGCACGGCGCCGATAGGTCCCGTAGTCCCTGATGCTCTCCGTGGGCCGCCAGAGACAGGCTTGTGAGGGCTGACTCCAGTTCGCAGGGACCCAGCAGGCTTGACGCCCGCACCAGGGGGCTCCGGAAGAGGTCGCGGAACGGAGATGGTGTTGTGTCGCTTCATTGGCGACGTTTCACGAGTCGGCATTCGAGGCACGGGCATCTTACGCCCAGTGATGAACTCATGCCGGATCGCGTCCTCGGGTCTCAGTCGCCGTTCAGGGTCCCATCGGAGACAACGCGCCAGGAAGTCCAAAAAGACTTCGTCGTCACACTTGAGAACCTGTTGCAATGTCTTGGAAGAAGGCCGGCGCCTGCGGCCCTTGGACGAAACGGTGAGGCGAGGCTTGCCCATCGAGTCAAAGAAAAGCTTTTTCCGGGTGCTCTTCTCAATTAGATGCTTTTCCGGAGGTCCAAACACCTCCATGATGCATGCCAGCTGCTCTTGTTCATTCTCTCCGGGGAAGATGGGCACTCCGGTGTAAAGCTCTGCCAGAATGCAACCAACACTCCACATGTCGATGGGCATACCATAAGTCATGCCCAGGATGACTTCAGGTGAGCGGTAGAATCTCGACTGGATGTAGGTGTACACCTTCTCGTTTTCAAAACAACTAGAACCGAAATCGATAACCTTGATCTCAGAATGAAGGGGATGCCGTAAAAGAATGTTTTCGGGTTTCAAATCGCAATGGATGACCTTGTGCTGCTTGAGGAGGTTGAGAGAGCTGAGGATTTGCTTCGTGAAGCGTCGGATGATCCTAATCGAGAAACCACGGAAAGCGTGCGCCTTGATAAGTTCGTAGAGGTTCATGTCGAGCAGCTCAGTCGAGATACAAAGATGTCCACGGAAATAGAAACTTTGGGTGAAGTTGACCATGCTGTGTTTGTTCTTGGGATCCTGCCATGAGTTAGCGTCGAAGCGTGAGATAGCGATAGAAAGGACAGTCAACTTACCCATTCGCGGAGCTTCTGAAGAATGTTGACTTCGACAAGAGCTTGCTGGTGGAACCTCTTCTTGTTCCTAATAATCTTGATGGCAACAAGAACGCCCGTCTTGTGGTCGATGCACCGAACAACTTGCCCAAAACTTCCCTTTCCAAGAACATCAATGATTTCATACCGATATGCAAGGTGATCTCCAGGAACGATTGTGTAGTCTCCCCGCTCATCGTCGTAGCCAAAATTGGGCGCATCTGACTGAAGATCTCCGACAACTTTGTGGGCGTTCTGTGTTCCACAGAAATAGACATCATTGTAGTCGACAATCTCTCCTCGTTCGTAAATGTTGAGCATGGCGATACGGATTGCCTCGTGCGAGCCGACGCGCTCCTTCGGCGTTGCACGCTTCCTGAGTGCATCCAGCGTTCGTGCAGCAACCTCTGTCTCCTTGCGCCGAGAGCCCAGTTTGGCCATCTCCTCTTCAGCCGACAAGTCGTCCTTGTCGAGTTCGGCAGTCCATGAGTCCGCGCTCTTCACTGTTGCCGACGAAGTTCGAGGTCTGAGAATCTTCTGCATGACCGAGGTGTTCCGGCCCACAGGCATGGTCGAGGGATCAACGACAGGCTTCTTTGCACCCCAGGACTCACTCTTGGTCTTATCGTGGGACATGAAGGCATTGAGGCTTCCGCCCGAGCTCTTACGCCTCCTCGATTCTAGGTAGCCACTGGAAGATTGCTTGATTGTAGGGCTTGGGCTGGCCTGCTTCATGTTGGATAGGTTGTTGAGAGTAGCGGAAATAGGAATTCTGGGAGGGGGCATAGCCTCTTCTGGATGCTTCCCATTGGCCTTCTCGATAACGTCGGCAGGCGCATTGATGTTGCTCTTCGAGTTGTTTCGCTTCCAGGAGATGCTGAGTTTTCGTCGAATAGAGCTCATGGATGACGGGGTTTGAGGTTCCTCCGATACTGGTTCCGGCGGAGGAGACTTGGGGACGAACAGCTCAGTTTTGGGTGCCCGGGGACCCGCGGGCTTAGGGGGAACTCGATCGTGGAAAAGATGGTCGTCAAGTGTGGTAAAATCGGCGCCTGTCTTGGATCTCTTCAAGAAGTTGTGCTCCGGACCTCCCTTGGGCAAAGAGGAGGAGAGGAACGGGGACATGCTTTGCTTGTGATCAATCTCCTTGAAAGCGAGGGACGAGTCCGAGGAGCTGGCGTCGGGGGGTGTAGGTGTGAGATGCGTTTGATGGACTGAGCTGCTGCTCCTCAACGAAGGGAGTTCGGGGGTGTCCCCATGACGGCTCTTGGAGAAGAAGGAACTCTTGGACGCTGTCATTGGGGTTGTTGGTGTTTTTGGTAATTGCCGTGATGGAAGAGGGCTTAAGTTCCTCTCGACGCTGCTGTGATCCTGCAACGCTGCTATCTTGTTAGCTGTTGGAGTACTTAGCGGCCCCAAGCTAATAGGTGGCAGTCTCAAAGGCTGCAAATGTCTCTTGTTCGGAGGAGTAGCCTTGTTGTCTCCCTCGGCCGCGACATGTGGTACATATGCACTTTTGCGGGCACTCGGCCTTCTTTGGATCTTGATAGGCTCGGGGAACACAGGCATGGAAATTGTCCCAGTCGAGTTAGCGTTCATGCTCATTGCGTCCAAGTTGCTCAAAGCCGTCTTCTTCTTTTCCATGAAATAAGTGTCGGCTGGCGAGTCTTTTGGAGACTCGTACGCTTTGGGAATAGCGGGAACCGGGGGGACATCCTCTTCTTCATCAGCGGGCATAGGGTTGTGAACAGTTGTATGTTTCGGAGCGGGTAGTCGTGATGTAGATGAGGATCCCGACATGCGATGCATAGATCCAGTCGACGTCCTCGCCGTGTTGAAGCTAAAGGCAGATGCAGCGGAGAGACCAGAGCTATAAGATTTCCGGTTGAGATCCGGCGTGGTCCTTGATGAGGACGGGGTTCCAGAGGCCTTCCTTGGAATCATCGAGGGCGATTTGGACTCGGCCCTGTTCTCAATTTGATTGTTCATCGACACCGGGGGTGGCGGCGGCGGGTTGGAGACCTGATTTAAACTCTGGGACTGAGGCATGATTGAAAGACGCTTCATCCTCCGAGTATCAGTAGGGCTGATAGTCCTTGCACCGAGACCAGTGGCGTGCGAGGAATGGTGGGCACCGGGCATCATCGAGACTCGCTTGCTGCTTGAGGATGGAGTACTGAGACGACCTCCGACGCGCGGCGACCGCGGGGTGAGCGTTGAGTGCCGGTTCTGCTCTGGGGTAAGAGTGTTACCGAAGCTAAGATTTCCATGGCCTGGTCGTGGTGGAGGTTGCACCGACTTGGACTTGGCAGCCCTCGAGCTTGGGAAACCTCTCGCGCTATCAAGCCATGATGAATTACCATCCAAAGAGGCTCTAGCTGAACCAGTGGATGCCCCATCCGACAGGAGGCTAGGTCGCCTCTTCTGGGCAGTTCGAGGGCCAAAATCCGAATCGCCAATGATGCCAGGTCCTATCGACTTTCGAGGGGGCTTGGAAGCAGCAGAGCTGGAAACGGGAGGGTATTGGCTCTGTCGGCGGGCGCGGGTTGTTGGACCGTTGACATGATCGACCCCTGAAGCAGAGATGTTATTGGACGCATGAGCAGGCTGTCTGTTCGAGTTGCTAGGTCTGCGCAGGAGCGAGCCTGATCGAGCGGGACGTGTACCGGACTGGTTCGATGGGCGAGCGGGAGACGGGGCTGCTTGGGGCTTGGAAGACATGTTGCTGTCATCTAAGCCACGGGCCTCGAGAATACTCCCTTCGCCGGTGGGAGAAGGAAATTGGGTGAGTTTGAACTCGGTCGAAGCGGACTCGATGCTGCTCTGGAGGTCGTCAAAGCTCACAGAGGGCAGGAAATCGAACGACGCGTTGGGATCGTTTAATTGACTAGTTTCCCCATCCCGACCGAAAGAAAAGAGAGAATGGTTGTTGGAGGCGGTTGCGCTGAGCATTGGAGCGTCGAAGGCGAGGCCAGGATTCGCGGTAGGAAGAGGTGGTCGATTCCGATGGCTAGGAGTTTTGCCCCTGTCACAAAGGGATCCAGGTCAGCTTTGCCATGTGCAAGGAGGCGGCGAGGGTCGGCGACGATGATGCGTGCACAGGGCAACGACGATAGAGAAGGGCCGCCCAAGCGAGAGAGAATGAAGGAAAAGGGTCAACAAGAAGAACAAGAGGCTCACAATCGAGTTGGAGAAAAGTTGGCTGGTCGAGGCCCAGCAGGTGCCTTGTGCTCGCGGCTCATAGGGTCCGGTCGAGGGGCGTGGCTGGCAATGCGACGACGGAGGTGGATTTCACGGGGTCGGTCGCTAGCACAGACTCAGTCCGGTCAGGGAGCTGAGCGCATTCGAACGGCTACCTCATTCCGGGGCCGACAGAGACAACGACGGAAAGAGGAGAGCAAACAGCGGAAGGCAGACGGCAGGCGACAGATGCTAGATTGCGGATAGCGTGTCCCGACAAGGGAAGGGGATGGTGAGATGGATGTGATGTGGATGAGAGGAGCGTCGAGTCGAGGATGGAGTCGTTGTTTTTCGGAAAAAGAGGGATGGATGGCCGCTGCACTAGGTCGGTCTTGCCTGCTTGGTGGATAGACCGACCTGATGGATGCAGCCAGTGACTTGCGGCGGGCTCCAGGCTTGGGCACACGCTGCCAGAGGCGGGCACAGGCGGGCACAGGCAGCTCCGGAAGGGGGCATGGGGGCCACGGGGTCACCACGGGGGGCGACGCCATGGCAGGGAAGCATGGGAAGGAAGGCGCCTGAGAGGCTGCGATGGCGGAAGGCACCTCTCGAAAGGTACCCTGTGGGGCATGGAACGCCGATATCGTCTGTTGATTGGCGCCTAGACCGGGAGATTGGTCCCTGAATTGCGGATAGACGTGAAGGTCCATACCGCCAAGTTCCTCTTTTACCGCTATTCCATTGCTCAAGGCAGGGCGCTCTGGCTCTGGCATGGTCGGTACCTGCCGGTCGCTGCATCAGCTGCCCGCAGCTCGAGGTACCTTCCCCAAACAATGCAACGTCCCCTTACTTTATTAGTCTCCCTAGAATCCACGATGCAGATATGAAGGAACGTCAATCATGATCCAACTCGTACTTGGGGGGAGATGAGACATGCCTGGATCACGATTCAGATGGATGCCCGGGCCTGATCCGGACAAAGGCCACAATTGCATTTACTTACCGTCTTCTGTTCCTTCCTGGCTCCCCAGCCATGCCATGCCCACCCGCTGCCCAGCCGTGTGCGCCCAGCCCAGCCAGCCGCTTGCTGTCTCAACGCGTCCAGTCCAACAGCAAGCGGGCTCCAGTTGAGCCACGCCGATAGCGACAGGCGACAGCGGTGATATTGGGTAAGGATCCTCCTGCGTGCAGTGGAGACGGCAGCGAGGAGCGAGCGATGCTACTGTCAACACCACGGCCTGGTTGACACATCAACACCAAATGGGAGAATGGCATTGGAGCTAAAAGGTAGCTTGCGTCCCGAAACGAATCGCCGCCCGTTTCGATATGTCCCGTTTCGAAACCAGGGTCGGAACTCTCCTTTTGGTGGACAGCCTCTTCGAGCATCCCGCTTAGACCAGGATATCCAGCGGCGAATACGGGGTCCGTCGCGCGTCTCACATTTCAAGGACCCTGAGCCATGCCATACCATGGCAGGCAGTTCGGGCATCATCAACCGGCAAGGTCAAACGGATGCTCTCTGCTTTCGACCAAGGCACTTCCATCAGTTCCGGCCCAATAGAGCCGGCGTGCCATCACTGGTGTTGTCAATATGCATTGTTGGCCCGCCAAACATCAAGGATGATGCTGTGTTTGGACCCGTGTTGTTGTTTTTCGCCGCCTGTGGCATCCATCCAGGGCCATGATCCATCAGACCAACAAAGGAGTACCCCCGCAGCGCGCCGCATCTCGTTGATGCAGGAGACCAGATGGCCAATCTGGCATCTAGAATCTGTGGCCGGCCGTCGCCAAGGGCAATCTACCTCTGATGTTACCTCATCGCCTGCATTGTGGTTAAGCTCGCTCATGTTTATCTCCCCGCCGAATCCTGCCCGCACTCGAGATTGACAGACGGAGATATCTGCGACGAGCAATATATAGTCATGTAGGTCTCAATCCTCAGTCCGCAAGCAACAAACACTAGTAGGTACCGAAATGAAGAGGGCTATTGCTTGATTCATGTGGGCTCGCTCGGAAATGGTCTTTGAAGGTGAGACAATCAACTGGAACAGTCTGCATGCAGAAGCCAGTCAGCGCAAGCACGTATACAGGCGGCAACATAGCCCCTATTCTTCGGCCAGCAAACTCGTATCACGGCCTCATGACCAAATCATCAAATGAGGCAATCTATTAACCAAACTCTTTCCTCAAGGAGCAGCCCAAGCTGGAGGCGCCACGGCCCGCATGGCGCTACTATAAACTTTGATCATAGAGGGTGGGCAGCCATGATCACCAAGAAGCTAGAGTCGCTCAAGCAAGGCGAGGATCACCGGGTGTTGGGCAACGGCTTCCATCCTGCCAAGTGATGTGTTGATCTCAGAAAGGAAGACAGCGCACTAGGAGCATACAATGTTGATGACTATTCTAGATTCATTCTTGGCCATTGTCATGATGCTGCATTACTATTTTAACATGAAAGGTCTTTTACACCCGGCTATGTCCACAACAAGCCAAATTCTCACCATTTGGCGACCCTCGGCACATATCCCCTTCCTTTTAGGAGCTACACTTTGACACTTTCCCGTCAGTCTGGTGATGTCAGCGCCCAGTGTCACATGCACACCCGTCCGTGATGGTGGCACCTCCACGCGGGAACCCCATCTTCAAACCTCCTCCACACTCTGACGTTGCACCATGTCTTGAGCTCTAGCTCAACCCATCCTTCAATGGACGACTTCACCACCGAGATAATCGCCTCCGGGCGCGCCTTTGACTCTCCAGAGAGCCCGGAGCGCCATCGCCGTATCAGCGACGGCAGCCATGATGAGGGGCCGGCCGTTGAGCCCGAGGCGACGACTCCGGCGCCTCCTCCGCGCTCGATGACGCTCCCCCAGACGACGGGTTTACGCGGTGGGCTTGCAGCTATTCGACAGAAAGCCAGCCTGCAGGATCGTTTGGTCGAAAAGTTTGTTGTGCTCTAGCTTTTATCCCCCCATGGCTTTCTAACCATGTCCTCCAGGCTTCTTCAGCAAGTCATCCCAGCGGACAAAGATGATCCCAACGAGGTCGCCTTTGCTGCCGACGACCATGCGCCTACGCAGACCGAGAGGCCCAACTTCAACATCACCACCATGTCCTACAACTTCCGCCGCTTCAACGCCCGCATCGGTGTCGTCTTCAAGTTCCAGGCCCGAGTCGAGCGCATCCTCTCCTGGCATCGCGCATCTCACACGCTCTCTCTTCTCGCCGTATACACCTTTGTCTGCCTCGACCCATACCTCCTCTGCGTCCTGCCTGTCGCAATTCTGCTGCTCGGCGTCTTCATCCCTGCGTTCTTGGCACGTCACCCGGCGCCTCCCAAGGGCACATTGTCAAGCGAGCAGAATGTTGGCTACTCCCCGCGTGGGCCGCCCTTGGCGCCTGCGGCGACTGTGAAACCCGTCAAGGAGCTTAGCAAGGACTTCTTCCGGAATATGCGCGACCTGCAGAACAGCATGGATGACTTTAGTCAGGGGCACGACAAGGTCGTTGCGTTTCTTGTGCCGGTGACCAACTTTAGTGATGAGGCTCTGAGTTCCGCCCTCTTTCTATTCCTCTTTGCGGGGGGCATCTTTATGACTATTGCAGCTCAGCTGCTTCCGTGGAGGTTCATTTTCCTCCTCGGCGGTTGGGCTGTTGTCGGCATGGGCCATCCATATGTTGCGCGCCTTCTTGCTGTCGCCCATCGCGAGCGCCTTCAGCCGCAAGAGGCCAAGGCTCGATCATGGC
The DNA here is from genome assembly GCA_027886205.1 of Fusarium piperis. Lineage (NCBI taxonomy): Eukaryota > Fungi > Ascomycota > Sordariomycetes > Hypocreales > Nectriaceae > Fusarium > Fusarium piperis. Next base: position 76,184 of record RZGM01000060.1, on the reverse strand, counting down.
TAGACGACTGGATCGCCAAGGATGTGATCCTCGACTCGAGTCCTGAGACGCGCGAGGTTGAGATCTTTGAGTTGCAGCGCAAGATAGCTGGTGGTAGCGGCGAGTGGGAGCCCTGGCTCTTCTGCCCGTCTCCTTACGATCCGCTCTCACAACCACGTATCGCCGGCGAGCGACCCAGGGGCACGCGGTTCTTCGAAGACGTCATGCCCCCAGAGGCTTGGGAGTGGAGTGAGAAGAAGTGGGCGCTGGACCTCTGGAGTCGCGAATGGGTTGAGGAGCGCATCATCACAGGTGTTGAAGTCGAGACAGAAGGCGAGCGTTGGGTTTACGATATCTACGATGAGCGTGATGAGCGAACAGGGGTAGTAGATCCTCCAGTTCACGACAAAGGGAAGCAAAAGGCGGCTGCGGCCAAGCCGAGCTGGGAAGAGGGCGAGGACGGCACTGGCAGGAGAGGGGACTGGAGACGGCGACGATGGGTACGGCTAGTGAAGCGCAAGGCAGTGCCGGTGCAACCAGTTTAAGATGGCCAGCTCTTCCATGTAAAATCAACAGGGTCTTGTGTATTTAGGTTCGTTTCTGCGTGGCGTTCACAGGATAGCAAGGACAACACCTGCTTGGGATGCAGTATTGTAGATGAATCACAATCGTGGACAGGGAGACTTATGAAATGAATCATGGATGCTTAATATATTCCAGAATCCGAGCTGTACGCTCCATGACGGAAAAGCGCCATGAGCCAGGAGATAATCCAACATTGACTGTAACAACAATTTCAAGTGACCGATGCCGCTCGCCCATCAGCGAGCCCAGGTTGGTATCATGCCGTTCAGACTCCCCCCCCCCCCCCCTACATAATAGATCTCTGTACAATCAATCATTATCAGACATCCTCCCGACGCCGGCCAGAACATTCTATATGCGCCCCGTTCATAAGACATTAAACCTGACTATGAGGAAAAGTTTGGGGGTGTTGAGAAACTCAAAAGAAGCGCAGCGGGTGGGAAAACACCGAGAGCCTAGGGGATGACCATCTTGTCCAGGATCTTTTGGATGCCCTTTGTGAACCCACGGCCCTGGTCAATCTCGTCCGTCATCTTGCGGGCGCGCTCGATGAGGATCCCAACGACGCTGCGCGTGTACTCGAAGCTGCCGGTCGACTCCATGTAGGCGACGGCGTAGCGCTTGATCTGGATGTCCGACGTCTTTTGCTTGAGGATGTTGACGAGCTGGAGGTTCGTCGGGTTGGACCGGATGCTGTGGATGACGGGGAAGGAAAACTTTCCCTCTGTGAGGTCCTCGCACATGCCCTTGTTGTCGCTGTACTCCTTGGACGACAGGTTCATGTAGTCGTCGCGGATCTGGAAGATGAGCCCGATGAGGTTCACGAGGGGCACGCAGTCCGTGGGCACCGACGACTCGGCGGCCATGAGCTTGATGCCGAGGCGGAACAGACCGCCCGTCTTGTTGCCCACCATCTCGAGGTAGTCCTCCTCGGTGGGGCAGGTGAGGGTGTCGCGCCAGAACAGGTCCATGCCCTGGCCCCGGTGGAGGTTGACGAGCTCCTCGGAGAAGACGGTGATGAGATCCGGGTTGTTGAGGCGGTGCAGCTCCTGCAGGGCGACAAAGTAGATGTAGTTCGCCGAGTTGATGGTCTGCGCGACGCCAAAGATGTTGTGCGCCACGGGGAACCCGCGGCGCAGCTCCGACGAGTCCTGCACGTCGTCGATGAGCAGCGACGACTCGTGGAGCATGCCCACGACGCGCGTGATCACCTCGAGGCTCTCCTGGGGCACATCCAGCCAGGCGTTGAAGGCGTTGATGAGCTGCGCCCTAAAGTCCTTGCCAGGGTGGCTGATGACATAGTCGTAGGGCCCGCGGACGACCTTTTCCTTGTCGTCGGTCCAGGTCCGCCTGGCCGTAAAGTTGAGGTCCTCGTAGGCGTAGCGCTCGGGGTCAGGGGGCGGGTTCGGAGCCTGCATCATGACGCCAAAGCCCGGGTTCGGGGCGGTCGATCTTGGGGAGCGCTGCTTCTGGCTGAGCCAGTCGCCTTCTGCGACGGGGCGGAGGACGGGCTTGGTGGGAGTCGAGTTGAGGGAGGTCGGGACGCCGGTGCTCGAGGTGCGAGGGGGGATGGCGTTGGGGGAGGTGAAGGGGTTGCTGTTGGAGGGCATCTTCTCCATGTCTCTGGGCGACAGGGACAGCATGTGCAGGGTCGACGGGGGGAGAGCCCAGGAGTCGGAAGAGAAGCTCGGATCGGCCGTGGGGATCATGCGTTCAGCGTCTGAAGAGTGCAACGGTGTGTGTGAGGCTGAGTCGGGGGGTGAAGGTGGCGAGGTGGGAAGTATAAAGGTTGGGTAGATATCGAGCTCGGATGCCTGGTGTCTTGTTGAGTTGTCGTTGTGTGGGTTGGGCTGCGCCTTGGCCTAGGCAGCTCTATTTAAGTATCGCGAGCGAGAGTCAAATCGCCGAGGGCACCTGTAGAAAAGTCGACGTCATTGAGGGTCCCGAAGCAAGTTCAGTTCTGCCTGGTGCAAAGGCATGAATGCGAGCATACGCGCGAGGCGAGGCAGCACAGGCAGCCCAAGATATATACGTGCATATGCAAGAGGTTGAGGGGCAGGACAGGAAGGGCTTGTCCTAAGCTAAGCTCCATACGAGGGTACGTGTTCGCCCGTCCTACGCAACGATGGACGTTTCGTCACGAGCTAATGCAAAGGAGCTAGCGGCACGGCGGGCCAGACGGGTAGCAGCCAGATTGTGGGGGAGGGATGGATCGTTTTGACGCCCAGGAGCAGTCACAGAGTCCTGCAGGCCAGAGGTCACGTTGGTGTAGCGTACCTTTTGAGAAAAGAGGGGGGAGGATGGAAAGCTTGTGATAATCCGGGGTATCGCGGTTATTACGAGGAGACAATTGAACGGGTATCTATCTGCTGAGATGGGAATGTCAACTTTTTTCTTCCTCCTTGAGAGATGAGAAACAAGAACCAGTTCCAAGCCTGGAATGCCAGAGGACGTGCCGAGAAACTGTCGGATGATGGACAATGACGTTGTTCTCACGGAACCACCGGTGCAGTGTCACATAACGAGCTGCCCGTCCGTTCTAAAACTGAAGTGCCAAGAAGCAGGGTGATGGATTCCTTACCTCATCAGGTGCGCAATAAGGAGACTTATGGTGAATATCAAAAAGATCTTGAAAAACAAAGTTCAAGATCGGTCAAAGCAAAAAAAGTGCCAGTTGTCCCTTTATCTAAATCTCGTAGCAGGCTCATCTCACAATGAGGCGGCTGTTTGATCCGTTGGGACGAAAAACCACACCACCTCAGCCCACCGTGAGATCAGCCCTTGCGAAGCCCATGTTTCGCCAACAGGAGTTTAGACCACGTCAAAGCTAGGGCATGGATCATTTCCGTCACGAGATGTGGTAATTCAGAGGCGGTCGACATTCTCAAACTGCATTCCTTGTTATGGATCCGTAGATATCGCCAAAGTTGAGTTGTCACATGCAAAAACTGCTCTGCTGTGAGATAATCAACAAGGGGCCACCTCTTTAACAACTCAGGCTTCCATCCCGCTTCCATCATCTGTCCAATCTGGAATTCGTCCTGTCGGCCAGCTGCACATTGAGATCCCACTAAACCTGCTGTCACCTCTCCCACTGGCTGAGGTGCTCTAGCGGCCCCCTCTCGTGACGATCACAGCGACAGAAGCCCCGCCACGGGGGTCCCTGGGACCTCGTGCCTCGTGCCTTGGAATTCATCCGCTGTCATGGCCCCGTTGCCGTGGAGATGGGCCTCTCCACCTTTGAGCCCAGGGCCCGTCTGTTTAGCTTCATCTCAACCACATCTAGATGCAACTTGTTTGATCTTCTTCTTCTTCTTCTTCTTCTTCTTTAGGTTTTCTGCTGCTGCTTTGGGCTCGAGCCAACTCTCTCAGCGCTGCTTGATACCCAATTCCCTTCTCTTCGTTAGTTATTCCGTTGTTTTGTCCCATTTTCCACCGTCTCGATCCCTCCTCGTGCCTCGCAAAAAGAAAGCAGTATCCATCCACAAATATCTGCCCCATTTCCAGCGTTTTTCTCTCTCTCTATTCTTTTCTTTCACACTGGTGTTTTGACACCCACGACGCTCATTCTCTCGCCAATCACGCAAACAAACATGATGGAGTCACTTTTGTCTCTCGCCTTCGACAACCTCTCGTCCTACGACGGCCCCAAGGTCCGCAAGGGCCTCCGCCAGGTCGAGGGCCTTCTCGCCCAAATCTGCCTCTCGAATACTCGCGGCGACAACTCGCGCCGCAGCCGCGACCACGAAAGCAACGGAGAGGCGTCGCCTGAGCAAAAGGATCTCGCCGAGCTGTCACAGGATCCCGCTTTCCGGGAGTTCTTCAAGCTGCAGGAGGGCTTCGAGTGGAACGTTGCCATGCGCCTGATCGGCACTCTCGACCGTCTCATGGCTAAGGGCAGCGACGGCCAGAATGATCTCTTGATCCTCAATGCCCTCGATCTCATCCAGGGAGCTCTCCTGTTGCATCCCCCCAGCAAGTCGCTCTTTGCGCGGGAGCAGAATATGAATGTATGTGATTAAATTCGTCTTCCATGGCAACAAGAGGATCTAAACTAATGTGCCTTTTATATAGCTCCTCCTTGATCTCCTCGAGCCCTTCAATTGCCCGGCCATCCAATGCGCGACTCTTCTCACCCTTGTCACCGCTCTCCTCGACACCCCCCGAAACACTCGCACCTTTGAAGGCCTAGATGGCCTTCTTACCATCACCTCTCTCTTCAAGTCGCGCTCCACGGCCCGCGAGGTCAAACTCAAGCTTGTCGAGTTCCTCTACTTCTATCTCATGCCCGAGTCGCCCTCCATCCCCCGCGCCGACCAGCGCGATTCCGTTCCCGGCATGCTTCAACGGAGCCCAAGCAAGCTTGCCGGCGCCTTCAACAACGAGGCCCGCCGCAAGCGATCTGGCTCCGATGCGGATGCGGACATTTATCTCACAACTAATCAGAAACAGGAGCTACTCAGTCAACATCTGAGCAGCGTCGAAGAACTTGTTAAAGATCTTAGAAACTGCGCTCCCTTTGGGGGCGTCGTCTGCTAAACGCAGACAGGAGGATCGTTATTCGGGCACAGATGGACATGTCTCTCCTATTCCTTTCTTTCTCATCATTCTAGCACAATAACGGCGTTGGGCGGCACTCGGATGGCATCTTTTGTGTTTCTTGTTTACCTTGGCGCGGAGTTTTGAGGCAACAGTCGGAACACATAATTTGTCTTGTTTTTCTTTTGCGAGATTCGCACTGCGAGGGGAGGATTTGGATGACCTTGATATTTGCGCGAATGGTCTGGCTGGGCGTTACCAAGTATGACAAAATATTAGAAGGGTTCAGTTCTTTTCTTGCGCATCTTGACTCTTTCGTGGTGGGTTCTCTGCTGCCGGAGTTCGCGGTGGTGTTGGAACGATTGATAATGGACGACCCGGCGATATGGGCTCATCATTACCGTATAGCTCAAACCGTCCGTTGATAGTCTCGGAGCCGGGCGTGTGGCCGATACTCGGGCTGGTCATTGGTGATAGGAAACCATCTTCTCGAACCGTTGAGTCGATCTCGACCGGCGCCGCAATGTCGCCGGGCCCGTGGGCCTGTATCGGCACGGCTCGGCCCATACCCGGCGAGTTTGCCGTCGTTGGGCTGACCGAGTCCGTAAACGGCCCAGCCACAGCATCGGGGCCGAAGTAGTCTCTCGTCAAGCCGTGCCGGGCCTGGCTTCCGGATACGTCCGTCATACCGTCCCGCACGGTGCCGGTACCTTCTCCGTCACCTTCACCTGCAGTCCTCGATTCTTCGGTCGTGGTCTGCCGGCGTTGGCGCCGCTTAGCCAGGCACAGCCAGGTGAGTCCGCCGATGATGATGCTCGCTCCTACAACCGCACCGACACCGATTCCAGCTTTGGCACCGTCGGATAGCTCTGCGCCTCCATCTTGATCGTCGTCAACAACTCTAACGTCGCTCCCGGTCGGCCTGGCCTCGGCGCAGTATCCCTCCCCGCTAACCTGGGTACAGACCTGTCCGTCGTCGCAGCACCCAGCGCCGTCGGGGCACTTGAACTGCGACGTGGTACAGCCCTCGGGCACGGGCGTCAGCAACCCGGTCTGGGAGGCGGATTTGGTGGATGCGCACTTCCCGTCGGGCCTACAGTCCGAGCCGAAGCCGCAGCAGTTGCCGCCCAGGTCGCTGGGGCACAGGTAGAGGCTCGTCCGGGGGCATTTACGGTCGCAGCAGCCCTCCTGGGTGACGGCCGTCCCGCTCTGGGTGGTGATGCGCGTGCAAAAGTATTGGCGAGTGGCGTCGTTGGAGCAGAGGTTCTCGCTGGCGCAGTTGGACCCGATCTGGCAGCATTTCGGATCGCCTGCTTTGTTGACGTAGCAATACTGGTCGTTTTTGCAGCAGTTTTTGGGGAAGCCGATGTCTAGACCTGTCGCGCAGAGACATGAGTTTGATTGTCAATCAAACATGTTTGGCTGTTGAAGGACTTACAGCTGTGATAACCTTGTCCACAGTCTTCGTCGCGCTTCGCGAGAGGAAATGCCTGGTCGAGGAAGAAGCGCGGGACGAGGTCACCTTGCGCGACGGGAAGCGCCTCATAACGTCTGGTGATTTGCGCGACGACGAGGAGAGGAAGCAGGACGAAGCTGGTAGGAATAAAGAGCCTCATGGTGAGGACAGGGCACACACGACAACTTGAGAGGGGTAGGCTAATGCGGTTGGATCATTGTCGCATCGCGCCGCTTGACTCTCGAAACTGTGTTCAATCGCCAGCTGACAGTACTGTTAAAAGACAAAAGTCGCTCAAGGAGGATGAACAATGAAAGAAAGGCAGAGACGAAAACCTCGTCGGCGCGAGGCTCCCGCAAGTTGCGCATGCAGGTAAGACTCGGTAAACGGCAAAATACCCTGTATCAGGCCGAGTTAAGTGGTGTGCCTGCGATAGCACAAAGGGCCTTCTTCCTTTGGTGATTGTGTGCGCCCACTGGCCAACCCCTCCAAGGGCCTTGCGTGGCGGTGCGTTCATTGTTGTTAAGCTGTGAGTGGTATTTGGGAAACTCGAGTACTCCAGAGGGGACAAGTGCTGACGATGGATGGGGACTGATGCCCCCAAGTGGGAATGGACAGCGAAAGAATCACGCCAGATAATTACATCTTTGCGAGGCTTGTTTTCTCACAGACCGCATGTTCACGTAAAAAAAAAGAGGTGAGAATATGCATGGCTGAGTCGACGGCTTATTCGTTGGAGCCTTGTTGCTGGTAACGCAGTTGATGATGCTGTTGGTGGCGCAGAACAAAGGGTTCAGTTCAGTTCAGTTCAGGTATTGCCCAAGTGGTAGACAAGCTGCGAGCTAAATAGACACATAGCAGCCTCCAATAATGACAACCCACACATACTCTTGACCGCCATAGGAAGGTCAGCCACTCAGAGCTTCGCAAGGGCAAGGGGTTGAACGAGTCAGCACCAAGCACCGTTTAGGAGAAGCGCGCCAGAGGAATGCAACCCTGTCACACAAGACCGCGCAGCTTAATTAACCTTGGAGGTTTCAAGTTAACCTTGAATATAAAGCTTGTAGTCTATATTAGATGAATCGTTCGTTAGAGTCCAGCTCGGGTTTAAATTGTTCATCCTCATCTCAACACTTGGACACGCGCTCCTGGGCCGCGAGTCGCAATCTCATCCGTCGCTCCGCTCTCCGGTCCCTCCACATGTCTATCAGCTCCAGTAGAATCAACACCGTCAGCGATAATTGCGCGACTCCAAGGACCACTGCGGCCTTGTCGGTGAACATGACGCTGCCCCAGCCGTCCCAGTGCTCGTAGACGAGATATGTGCGGAACATGTTGTACAATTGCCAGTTGAGGATCAGAAAGTATTGGATCAGTTGCCATGTTGATAATGCCGGGGCCGAGTCGTCAAGCTCAAGACCCTCCACCTTGTCTGTCGAGGGTTCAATGTGAGTATAAATGCGCTGCTGAAGATTCCAACGTGAACCGTACCGATCATGTCCTGGCTGAATGTGTCGTCGCTCGCCAGCGAGCGGGATTTCTCGTTGCAAATCATACTGGCGCTGTTGTGGCAGGCCTATGCCTTGTTGGATCTAAAGATGAGAGGTAGAAAAAAAGCTCCGTAAGGAATGAGAGCTTTGACAAGAAATGGAAGCAAACAAAGACGCAAAAAGAGATGATGAATAGTATCAAGAAGAGAGTTCAGCACAGAATCGCAGAGGCGAGAGACAGAACAAGGCCCCGATTCCAGACCAGCTTAGTATTAATACAAGGCTGTTAAAGGGATGGGATTATGAGTGAGTCGCGTTTCACCTTTATTGCCAAGGCCCTTGCCGCCGGTTCCTGACGTTTTGGCGCCCCCTCGCGAGGTCACTCCTTGGTTTCGCCATTTATCCACTTGCAAGGGGAGGACATGGCCAAGCTACCAAGGAACGAATTTCGCCTGTAGATCATTACCATCTCGCCATTTCTCCGCTTAGCGCAACGGGCGAATCTTGTCTGGGGGGCGCCAAAGAGCCGCCCTCCTAACTGGTACGTTGGCTGGCTTCTGGATCCAACTCATCACAGGTCATGCGTGGGAAAGGAGATAGCCGCGCGTTGGTTGTTGATCATCATGTCTTGCCTGCGTAAAAAAGACCGAACCTCCACATGTTTAAGCTTGCTCGCATGTCGTATCGTATACGTATCCAAATAAAGTACAACTCGTATCCTCCCAGAACTCGTATCTATTCACATCATCTCTGCTCTTTCCATCAAACTCGTCGTCTGCTTTGCCATGGTTCTGAACCCGCTGGTCGGTGTCGTGTATGTTGTGTTGGCCGTTGCGGCGTTGGGAGGCAACAGTGGTCTTGGTGAAGACTTGGGTGCTGCTGTTGTTGGAGTACTGCCGCCACTCCAGATCATGCTAGTTGTCGGAACTCTGGTCGTCATGCTCTCCGTCAACAGGAGCGTAGCCATGGCATCAAGTCCTGACTCCTGAAAGCTTGTCGACCCCGAAGCCTCTGCCGTGCTTGGCGTACTGCTCTGGAGTATGCTTTCATCTGTGCTGGACCCAGAAACTGTGGGGCGTTCATCTCCATCCAACGTCATAGCCGGGTCCTCTTTAAAGACTAGACCGGGGATTGTAGGGGATGCGGTGGGCTGACCGATATGAAAGAACTCGGTGTGTGTTGTCGTCCACTTTATCCTCGATGATCTCGTGAGAACTGATGTGAAGACCAAAGTTCTGAGTTGTTGCTTTTCACTAGTTGTCGTGTATTGCGTCAGGCTCTGTGACATGGCCATTTTCGTGGTGAGCGTTGCTGGGGACTCAGTCGATGCCGAAACTTGCGAATTAACAATGCTGGATGTGACCGAGGCCATGCCTTGTTGTTCTGTTGTCTGCTGCGAAGTTCCTGCTCCTCCGAGGCCGGAGACCGTTGTAGTGTCTGGTGCCGCCTGAGTATCGGGCGTCGTTTGAACATCGAATGTTGTCTGCGTGTCGAGTTGTGCCTGAATTCCGAGTGTCGTTGAAGCGTCGGATGCTGCCTGCGTGTTGAATGCTGCCTCAATGCCCAGTGTTGCCTCAGAGTTGAATCTTTTCCGAGTACTGAGCGTGGCCAGAGAGTCGAGTGTCGTTTGAGCATCGAATGCCGTCTGAATGTCAAGTGTTGCTTCCAAGTCCTGTGCTGTTGGAGACCCGAGAGCTGTCTCGGCGTTGATGGCCGTCTGAATTCCGACTGCTGGCTGGGTACCGAGTTTCGTTTGGACGCCGAGTGCTATTTGGGTTGCTGAACCATGAGTTGTCACGAATGAAGGGACCCGGCCCGGCTCGGTTGCGGATGAACTAACACCTGGAGCGCAGTTAATGTTTCGGCGGACGTTGGGTTGGCCACTCACCTGACCTTCATCTAGACAACTGGGGTCTATTGTTTGAGATGGCTGCTGGTCTCCTGTTTCTGGAATCTGGGCTTGTCTTATGGCGGTTGTCTCGCTTGGGCCAGATCCGGGAACGTTGTCTGGATCCTCCACGAATACTCCTCCAGGTAACCCACTGGGTTCTCCGTTAACCTGTCTATCGGGAAGAACACTGATATGGTCTTCTGGTACGTTGTTGGAAGATCCTGTAGGTTGAGTTCCTGGAGCCGTGCTGGGTTGTAGTTCTGCCTGACCTTGGGGCTGCCGATTGGCTGTCCGAGCAGCAGGCTCGTCAAGCTGACCCGTGGGTTGTTCGTCAGATAGACTGGAAGATTGACTATTTGGCTGTACTCCGGGTTGTTCCTCGGATGGCACCTTGGACTCGCCAGACTCCTCTCCGGACTGCCTGGGCAAGGAATTCTTTGGCAGCTGAGCTGATTCGACTCTTGAGGGCCGAATCCCTGTGCTACCGGTAGAAACGTTGTTGGAATCCTCGCCCGGTACGTCTGTTGCTAGACTGGCTGGTTCTCCATTTGAGTTTCCGGGTAGCTCACTGGCAACTGCATCTGTCTGGCTATCGGGTTGTCTTTGTCCTGCTGGCCCTGGCTGCCCAGGGGCACTAGGCAGATTGAAGGAACTGGAAGGTAGAGGTGCAACAACTGTATTGGGGATGTTGGGTTGGCCAGGTAGGTTGGATCTTGTGTCGGCATCGGATACCACTGGGACTTTAGATGGACCAGAGGATTCACCGGAGTCAGGGAGCCCAGTCCTGTTGGGTTGGGCAGGCAACTCTGCTGGTAGGTTCTCGTTGGAGGGTGTATTAGAAGCACCGCCGGGCTGACCAAATCCTGGCTGAGGAGACTCCTTGTTTCTGGAGTCAGGCGAAAACATGCTGCTCACTTGGTCCTGAAGCCTATTGATCTGGTCCAGGACATCTTGCAAGGCCTCTTCAGAAACCTCAACCATGTAACCGTGCTCCTCAACCAGTCGCTTCACCACACTGAGAGTGCGGTGTAGCTTGGGGAAGCCATGACGAGGCTCCTTGAAGGGGGTCACTTTGATGGCAGATCTGGCTACTGGTTCCGTAAAGGCCGCCCCTGGTGGTTTGGGCGGAACGTCCACTGGGGGTAGACGAGCAGCATGAGCGTATGGAGTGGGCAAAGGGAGGAGTGGAATAATGTAAAGAAGTGTCTGAAGGTGAACCATTGTGTCAACTAGACAGGTTCAATAAGACGGCGAAGGTGGTTTGGCCGTAAACATTCATCATGGTCTACTGTTCTTCATATATCTCTGCCTTCGAGTTTGGGTTGTAGGGAGCAACGCATTCCAGTGATTGTGACGGCAACGGGCCATGTCATGGTGTCTTGGTCTTGGGGGTTTCAATTCATTGTGAACCAGCGCTTGCTAGTTCTCATTGGGCCTTGGACCTGCCATCATTCCTGAAGCTGGTGCGATAGACACAAATGACCTCTGTGGTAGTATCTGCCGGTCTTCGGAGCGATGACATTCTGCTCGATTTTGCTAAGCACAGCATATAATTGCTCGGAATCCTCGCCGTGACGATCGAGGCTATGCAGAGATGACGAAAATAACCAGCTTTGGCGGGAAACTGACGCAGGGATCTTTGGCGGAGACGTGACGAAATACGGATCAAACTTGGCAATTTCACACGGTCGGGTGGTTTGGTTTGTCACTCTTTGCCCGCACTCGGTTGCACCGGAAAGCTGCCCAGTGATGGCGGCGATTCTCGGGGTTTACCTTGGATCTACAAGAGACAAAGAATTGAGGTGCACAAATGCATCTAGAGAGATGATGCATATCGGTGATGGCTTCAAAGGCGCTGGCATGCTTCTTTGATGCGGTTTGCTGGTGGATGCCCGTCGCCTTGCAGGAATCTCTCGTAAGGCGACCGGGTCGAAGCCTTGTTGAGGTCAAGGTTGACCAGGCGCAGCACTGTAGCAATCTTCGAGGTCCATATCGGCTGAAACGCTTGCGAGTTAATGGTATCTCAAATAAGTCGCCCGGGATCTTGGGGGCCATGTTAGAGGCTAAGCACTAGAGGTGCCGAGGGTTGAGGCATCGGCTACCTCTGTGGATGGATGTGAGGCCATCCATAAGCATCAGATCCTTGATCGTGGGCATGCGCTGTTCTTTGGGCGACAGTGGAGGTGCCTGTCTCATTGATAGAGAAGGCTATCAGCCGTATCCCTGTGTCAAGCTTTGCTTTGAGGGTGAGAATTCCGCCACCACGAAAAGCCAGCAGGGGCTCGCTTCCCATTGATGGATGGGATGAGTCCCATCTCTCGCTGCTTTTTGCGCGATCCGTCACGGTCGGCTAATAAGGGAGGATGAGCCAGACCAGGCCAGGCCATGCCACGCTGTGCCCATGGTCGGGAAAGGGGATGAGGGGCAGGCGATGATTCCCTAGCTTCGTCTCGTGTGTTTATCCCGTGCATCCCGTAGATTCTGTCTGTCCTGCACATCTCCGACGGCGGTCCTATGGAAACCAAGTCCAATGTGACATGGTAGCGTCTATCGCTGCAGAAACCTGATGCCTTGGCTGGATGAGGCGGACACTGTGCTTGCTTGTCTTGGCCACCATCCCAGCGATGGCTGTTGCCTCCTCCCGGGGGGGCGGGGGCTGGGGCTGAAGCGGAAGCGCAAACAGCGTGGGAGGCACTGGACGAGGTGATTTGGAGAGCGGTTCTGCTGGTCTTGAATCGCTGAGTTGCAGCGGGAGGGAACAAATCCAATCCAGACTTGAGGGAAGGGAAGGGAAGGGAAGCCAGGAGATGGCGACGAACAGGAACGGTGATTGGTCAAATCGCTTGCATCACCCCCCGGTCCCATCGGAAGACCAAATAATGCGGGACCCTCCATAACTGCATTAACCTGGGCGCAGAGGGGCGCTAGTCCTCTTGGGGAACGCGCCGCCCCGGGCCAGCGAAATCCCCAGACGTGACGGGAGAGTGAGCAAGTCAAGAGACGGGAGGAGAGCCTTTACCAACCCAACCCAAAACCAACCGAATTTTCCTTGTGCGCCGCCTCTGGGCCCCAGAATCGAAAATGACAATGAGACCAAGACCCCAAAAACCTACAAGACACTCCTTCTCCCCCCGGCCTCCCACTTTTCCCTCCGTCCATCAACTCTCCTCCCTTTGCTCCCACTGCCGCAGTCGCAGACCATCACCAAGACGAGCGAGCCTTCGACGCCGCAAGTCGCAACGCCAGCTAACAAAATCTCCCGCTCCACGCAAGCCCCAAAAAGCCCACCACCCCTGACCACCACGGGATCACCACCAGCCTTAGGCCATTTGCCGCCTCTCCCGTCACCAGGCCATTCCACAAATCTCGCTTCCTTCTTCTTCTTCTCCTCCATCATCATCCGCCATCCATCCATCGCCGCTCCCCATCATCACCACTCGCCGTCCACCGTCTTGCCTCGCCTCGCCTCGTCTCACCAAATAAAACCTTTCCCTATTGTCTCATCACCATCATCACCTTTTACTCGCCGGCTGCAAAACTCCTCACCACCATGGCTCCTCAAGCCAAGTCCGACGCGCGACGCAAGTCGAGTGCAAAGCCCACACTGCTCGTCTCTCTCAAGGTGTCGCCTGACAAGCTTCGCGACCTCGTCGATTCCAAACCCGTCAAGGAAGACTCCCCCGTCAAGGAAGAAAAGGAAAACGTCAACTCGCCAGCTGCCGACACCGTTTCTGTCACTGGCTCGCAACCTCTTGCTAGCAACTCGAACGGCGACAATGCTTCAGATTCGAATGCTGCCACACCTGCTGCCGATGCGACTCCCGCCGATGGAACACCAGCTCCTTCAGCCATGGGCCCTCCCGTCGAAGGACCCAAGAAGAAGGGTGTCAAGCGATCGGCTGCCAATGCCAACGGAATAGATGGTGTTCCCAAGCCTCGAGGAAAGCCGGGTCCCAAGAAGAAGCCTCGTTTGTAAGTCTTTGATTCTTTGTCAAACCCGACATGAAAGAGCAGCATACTAACAACTATTTATAGGGAGGACGGCACAATCGACCACTCAAGCTCGGCCAATCGACCGGCCGGAGGTCACAAGCTGGGCCCCAAGGCAAACCAAGGTGCTATCAATGCCGGCCTTCGCGCTCTTGACCGGTCTGGCAAGCCGTGTCGCAAGTGGAACAAGGGCGGCTTCACGCTCAAGAGCTTTACTGGAGTCGTCTGGGAAATCCCACGCTGGACGGCACCCCAAAAGAAGGGTCCCGAGTCAAGCACTGAGGATTCTGCCACCGTCTCAGCTGAGGGCAGCAGCAAGGAGAACAAGGCCAACGGCCAAGAAGGCAACAGCGCCAGCGCCAGCAACAGCGGTGTCGACGTTGAGATGCGTAGTGCATCTAGCGTCCACGGCGCATCACCAGCACCAGCACCTGTGCCTATTGCCGCTGCTTCATAGGTATAGAGCTGTCACGTTGCTGACGTGCTCATTCTGCCCTTTCACACATGCTGTTTTATTATTCGACATGTCACAGCGGAGTTTCAGGTTGACACAGGCCGACATTTGTCGACCAGAGATGAGTCCCTTTCGGTAGACTGGGCATGGAAATGGGTTCAAACTCGATTATTTAATTCACGAGAGATTGCGACGCTGGTGTCGCCGGCGTTACAGGAACAGCGAAGATGGAACGCTATGGAAAAGGGTTGGCAACTGGGGTTATCATGTTTCGGAAGCACATAAAGTGCGCTATTGTATCATAACGGACGATTCTGGCGGGAAATATTAGACAGTGGATGGTATTCCCAAGCAAATTGCATCAATTTTCATCATTTCATTGACCCAAGTGTTCTGTCAAGGGAGATCTTTTCATGGTATGCCGCCAGCGCTGATCGTGGATGACTTTAATTGTCGCAGCCTGCCAAGGCAGGAGGAGTGGCATCAGGGTTTGGCGATTTGCCGCCCGGTCCAGGCGGCACGGAGATGCTCAAGCCAGGCTGACGAAAAATCCCCTCTCGCGAGAAAGTCAGATGCATGGTGGTGGTTGGTTTATTATCCCCCTCAGCTCGGGATCTCGTCCCGAAGATACTATACCCAAGGCTGGAGCGAGCCCGGTACACGTCGTTTGGGTTTCTGGCATGCGCCGCAGGACAGCTAGGTGCTCAGGTGAGGCATTTCGCATCTTGAGCGGCATGCGAACAGCTTGGGGGGGATGAGGTGCCCCAATGGCCAGATTGTGGGTACGTTTTCCACTCGTCTTTGGTTCATGAGAGTCATGGTTTCAATGTCACTGGGTGATGGTGTGGTCGCAGCGCAGGCGCGCGCTTAGTCATCAACGTCCAGGGGCAACCGGGGCTGCCCAACAAGTGGATTAGTGGATGTGGGGCGCTGTTTATCCCGAATCAAGGGATGCATAACTTTGCCAGCTGGTATTCCCGTTCTTCAGCTGGGAATAATGAAGGGGTGTTCATTATATAGTACAACGCACTGTTCAACGCCGTCTCCCTTGCCGACACGCTCTTTATGCATGGAAAGGAGTTTTGCATACTTCGCACTCTTCTATACTTCAAATTAAACCCGAAAACCCAGTTTGTGATTGTCTCATTTCGTGCCACCTAGCAAGGAATGAGGCAATTCAAATGCAACACGGAGACACCTCATTGGATCGTGGCTGCAGCGAGGCGTTGAGCGATCCCACTTTAATACCCCGCAACCGACGGGCTCCACCCCCGGAGCACGGAGGAGGGACACCGAGAACCGGCGTTTGTAGGTCCGTGAGAACATATGCAAAGGCCGGAATGCATATTTATGAAAGATGAAGATGGGACAGGAGGTGGTGTCTGGAAATAGTCGGATATGTCTAGGCTTTGAGATTATGTGCTGAAGGGAAAATGACGAGTTTAAAAGAGAGCATGAAGCTCATCAGGAGAAGAACTTGGCCCATTGTGTCTCCCAAGTTGGGAATGAGATCAGTGAGCATACATTGGATAGAAGATAAATCGCGCGTTATTTTGATCGCTATTGGGAATGGGAAAGCCCAGCCGGTGATATCTGGGCGTTGGCTGCTGGGTATGGTGGCAGTCGGGATATGGAAGTCGATCTGAGATGGAATTGAGGAAACAGTACCATTTAGCATGATGCATACGCATAAATATAACATTGAGATTGTTTCCTCTTGGCTAGCCATCTGCGGTCAAACCTGTGACCATCGAACCCAGGTCGAATTTGATCGCTTGCGGCTGGCCTTTGGCATAGAAGTAAATACCAGCGTAGCAAAGGCATGTCTCTGGAGAGATACAGCAAAGAAAGGTGGAGGAGGAGAGAGAAGGCTCAGGAGCGGCACAGGTCGGAAGTAAGCATCGGTTTGATATACCTCGACTGAAAAGCTGAGATCCTCCACCGGTGGCTCTGAACCTGTGAGGGGCCTGTAATTCTTGAGTAGGGTCTTCCACATTGCTAAGAAAGCAATCCTCTATTTCTTAGCTGAGAAATTGCATCAATATAAAACCTTGTTCTGCCATTAACTTGACTGGAGAGTGGTTTGAGTGATTCATATGGTGGATTAAACTTGGCATCGGCCTACAACGCAAGGAGAAACGTGATGACTGCGAAATACGTCGACTGGACCACTCTCTGCCTGAAGATACTAAGGGCAAGGAAGATCATGGAATATCATAGTTTTGTGTATAACATAGAGCACAGTAGGTTGATAAGGTGTCGCTTGGTACATATATCTGATCATGACATATCCATGTGATGTTTTTCTGATGACAGGAGAGTGGACTGAATTGGCGGATTAAACGTGAGGGCATGACTTACGGGTTACACCTTGAATATAATTAAGCCTTAGTAAGGTGATATAGGCAGTAATCGTGTGGACCGGGTTGAAAGACCTTTGGGCAGCACACTTCTTCGCCTTGACTAAGACGCAAGTATCCAAGTATAGATTCCTGAGATAAGGCGAACTAAGAGCAGAAACCATCAAAATTTGTGCTTTACACACGCTTCGTGCACACTATTGTATACCGGAGCCTTATGAAATAACATGTAGGTGGATGGAAATATGATGTTTGAAGTGGCCGCTTGTGGTACCACGGCGCGACTGTGCATTTCCTCGTCTTCAACTGGTGATAGCCTGTTGACGAATAGACAATAACACAGTGTGTGTTTGGTCTAGGTCCCAAAGTGTGCTTCAATCACAAGGAACTTCAGTTCGATGCACTGTCCATGCCTCTGAGGAGGTTTGTTTAGTAAACACCGGTGACAACGTGGTCTGTGACGAGTCTTTTTTCGACTGGACAGCCACATCACTCTGCAGAGCAGGCCTCAGATGCAAGAAGCTGAAAGCTCTTATTGTGATAACTCATGTAGTCTAGGAACTACACCATCGGCACCAATAGGACATTGTTGCTGTTGATGCCTTTGGGCCAATCTCTTTGCTGGTCAACCCTGATGTGTAATGTTGCACGAGATGCTTGGCCTCGGCAACTGCCCATCTGCCACTCCTCTGTCCAATGCTCAACTCTTCTCATTAGAGCAGACTTTAATTACTTGCATAATCATGGTCTATCCGAGAAACACAAAGCACCGGCTTCATATCGCGATATTGCGCTATGGTGCCATCATCGCTGGTCTCGGACCTGTTTTGGCCTGGTCTGGGGTCCTAGCAGTTGGGTCATCCGGGCCGGCAGCGGGGAAGCCGGCGGGGCCTCCACTGTTAAGCCGAGACAGCAGTCGGCTAGGCGATGGCTTAACAGACGATACCGGACTAGAGAGCGTTGGAGTTACTGTACGTTCTCGTGATTGCCAGACTGAACAGTACGTACCGTTTACTCTGGATGATCCAACCATGACTCGGCTTGACCCAACGACGACGACTGGTGCCGCGTAGCAAACAGATAATTGTTTCTATTCCTTATAACCATTACTCACATACCTGTCGATACCGGTGGTGCTGGGCCATCTCATGTGAGCGGGTCACGTCAACTTTGTTAGCGAGTGGTGACGGCACCTTTGACGCTCAACGGAACCACCTCCACCTGTATCCGACCACCTACCGACTGCTCGCTCTCCGCCATCTACCTACTCTCTTCCTCCCTCTGCTAGCTACGAGGCCACATTGTCGACGATTGAACCTTTTCTCGTACCGTCAGCCGTTTGCTGCTGCTGCTTTATCGTGGCAGACTTCTTTTCTTCCTAGTCCGGCTCTTATCTGAAAGCTCGTCCTTGTCCTCCGATCCCTGTGGTGCCCGCCACCACCTACCTGCCGTCCCGAACGACGAGCTCGCACGCACGCATCGGAAGCCTCCTTCTCTCGGCTTCGTTGTGCGACTGGGCCTGTGACGGCTAGTCATAGATCCTGCCTGCTCGACGTCTTCGTGGTCATGGCAAATCCCCTCCAACGCGCCTCACAGTCGTCCGCTTTGCCCGAATCAGCTTCGCCATCCGTCGCGCCATCCGCCTCGTCCCGCTTTCCTCCTCCGTACAACTCGTCCATCGACAACATCCCAAACTTTTATACCCATCCCGCCCGAACCTCCATCTTTAACGCTTCCGGTGACCTGGCCATCTCAGGTTCAGGCTCGATCGACCTTGGCAAGATGGACAACGCCGATACCGAGACCACTCGTGTCTGGAGGGGCGCCCTCCCCTCCTTCTCGCGGGCCTTCAACATGCTCAGGTCTTCCGAGACCGCAGACGGTTCCTTTCAGAACGACGAGGACTCATTCTTTGTCCCATCATACCTTGAGGGCTCAACATATGTTCACAAGCTCCGCGATGCGCATAGGTCCAAGCTTCAAGCCCGCGATTCCAACCGGACCTCGACCAACGGCTTCTCCCAGAATCTGACCACTTTTAACACCCAACATCCTCTACCGCCGGGTTCGCATCGAGGCATGGCGCATACCGTTATCGAACGCCCTCCCGTCTTTGACGAGGATGACTCACTCGCTCCGCTACCATCCAGATGGAACAAGGACGATCAATGGGGAGGTATCGAGATCCAACCCGATGGTCTGAGCATCAAGTATGTCGGGCCCAAGAACCAGCACGACCGCGATCATGAGGCATGTGCCGCTCGCGCCGATCACTACATGCCTGCCCAATGCGGAGTGTACTACTTTGAGGTGCAGATACTGGCTGCTATACGAGATGAGTGAGTCTGCCTGTTCTGGCCGAGCCATCTTGTGCCAATTTGAGGGCGTCCTTCATGCTAACGGGTCAAACAGTGCCACCATAGGCATAGGATTCTCAACCAAGACGGCGACATTATCACGACCAGTTGGCTGGGAACCTGAGGCTTGGGGCTACCACGGCGACGACGGTCGATGTTTCACAGGTCAAAACATTGGACGGCATTTTGGCCCTTTATACAATGCAAACGATGTCATTGGATGTGGCGTCAATTTCAAGGACAAGACCGCTTTCTTCACAAAGAACGGGGTCAAGATTGGTGAGTTTGAAAGGTCTCTATTCTGACATGTGTCTGACAGACCCAGGAACTGCATTTCACGATGTTATTCGAGGAAAGCTCTATCCAACTGTTAGCTTGAAGAAGCCTGGCGAGTTCATCCGGGCCAATTTTGGACAGACCCCTTTCGTGTACAACATTGACGACCTTATGAGGGTAAGCTTGTGCAACTCATCTGCTGCGTGAGACATAACTGATGCCCTATTAGGCAGAGCGCGAGAAGGTGCAAAAGGACATTCAGAGCACCGACACATCGAGTCTCGTACAAGGAATGAGTGAGACCGACGTCATCCAGGCCCTGGTTCTACAATTCCTCCAACACGATGGCTACGTGGAAACTGCCCGTGCCTTTGCTGAAGATATGAAGGTTCAGAAGGAAGCTCTCAGTATTGACCCGGGACTTAAGGTGGATGGCGTCAATATCCGAGATGACGAAGATGCCAACAACCGACAACGTAAGTTTGTTCTCTAATGAGCTCATTGCCAATCTAACGGGGTTATCAGGCATACGGAGAGCTATCCTTGAGGGAGATATTGACAGGGCGCTTAAGTACACCAACGCATACTACCCTCATGTGCTACAAGACAACGAGCATGTTTACTTTAGGCTACGATGCCGTCGGTTCATTGAGCTGGTGCGAAAAGCCGCTCAGCTCAACATGCTTAATGAGACTAAGAGCAGCAATGGGCATGGCTCTAACGCAGCACCCCAGTCGATGGATATTGATCTTAACGGAAGTGACACAGCCGCATGGGAAGCTGATGGTGGCGAGAACGCAGCTGAGCTCGCTGAACTCGAACGCAGCATGCTCGAGTATGGTAAGAAGTTGCAGGAGGAATATGCCAACGACCCGCGGAAAGAAGTGAGCAAGGCGCTGAATGAGATCTGGGCGCTGGTGGCATATCAGAATCCCCTGAAGGAACCACAAGTCAGCCATCTTTTGGACAGGAGAGGGCGAGTGGCTGTTGCCGAGGAGCTCAACTCGGCCATTCTATGTGAGTCATGCATGACGTGTACCTTGACGTTTCGTTGCATGTCGCTGACTGGAGCAGTATCCCTCGGCAAGTCGTCCCGAGCAGCGCTGGAGAAGCTCTATGCGCAGACGAGCGTTCTCCTTGATGATCTCCGTCAGGATGGAGGCGAGGGGGCCTTTGTGTCTGTTGACGATGCCTGGGACGGAATTCCTCGATCAACACATCTCTGAGCATGTCACGGGGTTAGCTCTTTTCTCTCTGCCATATTGTGGGTTCTTCGCATAGGTCGGCCTCGGATCATACCTCGGCGTTTGAAATGTTGTTGCAGCAAGGAGTTGTTCTCGTATCATCACATGCACGCACGCAGCTCTACTTCTATCGATGATGGGTCCTTGGCATGCGATATCAGTCGTCCAGAAGGCAGCCTAGGCAGCTTGGTGCATGCCATGCTTGTTTCTTCCCTTCTATCTGGATCCATGCAAACGGTTCTCCACTACCCTTCTTGGCACATTGTGATTTATGCCGGCATTGTTTTCGGTGCAGGTTTCGTGGGCTGATGGAGATGCTACGTATAGACGCGGTCACGACGGTTTTCAAAGGATTTTGTTTGGAGGCAAAGGGACAACTCCCCTCTTTCACACGAATGAAGATGAGTTTGGGAGCGGATTCGATTGTAACAGTGGCCAGCGAATAGATCAGATATTGGATTTTAATTTTGTTGAGCGAGCCATCGACACCTTGGCTGGATAAGCCAGTTATTGTTGCTCATTATAACAGAGCTCCCATTTTATCTATTCGTGATGTTTGAATCCTTCCTTTTGGTAGGTATACATATGTTTACAATGTTTATACATGCATGGTTCTCGTGGCAGATTAAATTTCGAAAGTTGCGAGGCGGTTAGGAGCTTTCCCAGCACCTCTCATATAGTCTCTTCCGATGGCTCTTCAAATTGTCCAAGCCTTCCAAGCACCTGCTTAGTGAATCGTCTTGCCACGCCAACGCATCAGCGTCCATAAGGTACGTGTACGCGAAGACGTCGGCGTCAAACAGGCTGGGTCCATCAGCGCCGAAGAACCACTCGTCCTCGTTTAGCAGGGCGGATAGTGCACGCAGCGCTATGGTGGCGTCGGCAAGGAGCTGAGACTTGGAGATGGTTGCCCGTCGCGTCGTCTTGAGGATCTCTGCTGTGGCGGCGGCGTGGAGGGTGTGATGGATGGGTGCACGGAGGAGGATCGAGGATGGGAGGTATAGTGCCCCGAGGAGGGGTGCGTTGGCGGGGAGGATGTATAGCGCGTAGAGCTGTGGCTGTCAGTATAATTTGCAAAACACATGGCTAAGGGATGCTGGCGCACCCAGGCTGGACGGATTCGTTGTGTTAGGAGGGCGTGGTAGGCTTCGATGCGGGGGGAGGCGACGACGGGAAGCTCGCGGACGGCGTGTTCGCGAGCGTACTTGTGGATCTTTTCGCCGGTGAGGGGAGCTGAGGGTCTTGGAGATGGTGGGAGGAGGAAGGGCAATGCGCCAGAGGGCGAGGCGTGGTTGTTGGAGGGTACGACCTCGAAGTCGATGCCGGCTATCTTTAGTACTGTCTATTGAAACCAGTATTAGTTTTGATGGTGATATATAGATGGTATCCCTCGCAACACACACCTGCCACTTTAGACATGAAGGGTTATAACTCGGGTTCCCCAGCGCCGCTTCTCCATCATCGGCAAAGACGTACAGAGCTGCCCTGCGGCGCGCAGCTGCGGGGGCTCGCGCGGGGAGCTCCTCCGAGGCGAGGACGCGGAGGGGAAACAGGTCGAACAAGTTCCGGATGGGTCGCGGGACGGCGAACCACGGTTCGGGCGATTGGGTTCCCGGGACGGCGGAGGCCATGGCGCGCGCGCGGAAGAGACGATGGCGGGGGAGTTGGATGCTTTTTGGCTGAGGGATGGTTTTTTGGTGGTGAGGCTTGGCTCCCCGGCAGATCGGCGGTGGCGGCCAAACCCCGGATGCGGAGGGTACGTACTCGGCTTCCGGAGGGGACGGGAGCTCCGGGGGTTACGGAGAGGGGAGAGTTTTAAATGGGGTCATTCAAAGGAAGCTGAAATCATTATTTTGCTGTGGTGGGTTGGATTGGGAGTGTTGGTTATCTCCTGGAACATTCCTATTGAGCCATGTTCCCAGCCCAATGGCTGCTATGTGGTGGTGTGAGTGTCGAGATAGGATAGGATAATAGAGTTGGCAATTATCTTTTGGTAGCATTGATCTAGACAATGCTACAGCCAATGCCGCCGTAAATCTCATATTTCTCCGAAAAGGTTGCCATCATAATCATTCCATCATCTAGAAAAGGCTCCTCGAACCACCACGAGTGTCAAGGCCTTCCTATTCTGGCAGGCCACGGCCCAACCGCGGTTGACGAGGGAGAAGGATTCGAGTCTCGGCTCACCACTACCCCGAATTGCGAAAGACAAGGCCTCGGTCGATTTTCATCATGATGGGGCTAAGCTAGGCATGACGTTGTGGCGAAGTAGACGGACCAAAGGCCCGAGGCATGAGATGTCGCTCCGGAGAGCCGCTCGGTGCAAGGAAACGACGGCATCGGAAAAGCAGGTGAGAATGAGGCTAGAAGCTTGTCGCTTGAACCTGCGTCGCATCCAATCTTTACCCTCCGCTGCAAGGGGCGCTGCCTTCTCTCACAAGGGGAAAGCTCGGCATCCCCACAGCGCGGGACCGCAGATTTGAAGACGTACGGAGTAATCCCGAAAGAACCCGGGCTTATCAGAGATGGATGGTTCAGTTGTTTCATGGGGGATGGATGAGGCCATTCTCAAGCAGACTCGATGCAGGTTTTGTGTGACACGTACAGAGTAGAGTAGCACGAACTGCATGTAGGTTGTTGTGCGTTAGATGAGGTAACGGTGCAGAGACAGTGTTGTGTCGAGCATTGGCATCTTCCTTGTTGACCGTGGGGACCATGGGGCATGCTAGATAAAAGCCGAGAAGGACATTGGAGGGGATAATGAATGAAGGCGGCGGTGAGTATCCGTGAGATGGAGATGCGGTTCCGCTGCCAATGATGAAGTCCGTGATGGCGTTGGTTTTCAGGGTCTAATAGATTCGAGAAGAAAAAAACACAGATCCACAGTCTGTATACAGGGTCTAATAGTGGTGCCATGATCAATAATAATCCCCCATCTCGGTCCAACTTGTCTCGTCCCTCCACTTCTCCTCCACAACTTCGGCGACTCCGTCTCACACGTTTTTGTTTCTCAACCCGCCGTAACCCACCCCCAGACACTGAGAGTCTCTCTTCTCTCGGCCCCTTTGGCGCTAGATTCAGTGGATGCGGGATCAGCCTAAATCCATCCAACCTTTGCCAGTCCCGGTATCGCCTGTAATGGTCTGCATACGCCCGGATATTCACGTATCCATCCATTATCTCGCCTCGGATCTCAGGTTCCATCCAAAACGTCACCCACCAACTAGAACGTCACCTCGCAGGCAGAAGCATCCCTTCCAATCAGGTCCCCGTGAGACAGCCGATTAGACATTGATTCCCCTTCCCTTACTCGAGACCACCCCACGTCTGCACTACTCTATCCAAGGGCCAAGCAAGACATTGGATCCCTTCCCTGATCTGTCAAAATTGTGTGTGTGTGTGCCCTCCAGGTACTTAAACCGGGCGATTCCCCCCACCCCCATGGTTGAAGAGTATCTTGCGTCTTTGACTCTCTTCCATCATCAGTAGCACCATCATCACTGTCGCTTCTAAACAACAACATCGTCAACAACAATGGACGCTCCCTCTGGCTCTACCTCCTCCGCCTCGTCGGCTCAGCAGTCCCCCGTCGTCCAGATGCTCCCCCAACCCGCCCCCGCCCCCGTGAGGACGCCATCCACCGACGCCTTCCTCAAGGACTTTAACCTCGTCGCTGAGGCGGCCAAGCGAGCTCAGATGGCCATCATGGTGCGCGACTTTGAAGAGTGCGGCATCTAGAAACCTGTCAAGCGGTTACTGGAGTCGAGCCAAGCACGCAACCGTAAGGCTTCCATGCATGAGGAAAGAGAAGAGAACGTCGACATGGGGGGTTTCATCCCGCCCAATCATCGCCCCATGTCATCATCGATGTCTCCCTCGGTTGGTGGCATGTTTCGCTATCACGTCTTGGTACTCTCATCGCCAATCACCATCAGCACGAGCCTTATCGCTTCCTTCTCTGCAGCGTGGTTCCATCAGAGAACCGAACCTACCTGTGGGGGCTCCGAAATCCGGTCCTTTTCTTTTCTGTCGGGCCGGCGTCCAGTGGATCATGATATGGACATGACATGCTCTTGGGTGGAAATAATGCGGCCTTCCCTTGTTGCGGGAGCGAGCGACTCGAGAGTTTTTTCTCCCCGCAACGACGAAACGTGATCATCACCTGTTTTTGACTACTTTTTTGCTTTTCTTTTTTGGCGATCTGGGGTTTTTGGCGTACTTGGGGATCAAAACGGGGGGTCATGACCCGTATTTTATTGGCCATTTTATTACTGTTTTACATGTGTCGCCGGTATTTGGGACGGTCGGACATGGAATATACCACGGGTCATGGCAAGCAAAGCTTGGAACTATTGTTTTTTTCATCGTCATCTTTTGTTCAGGGAAAAAAAGCTAGCTGCATCTGGCATGTCTGGATAGATTGGATATATCTACCTCTGGTACAATAATAATGCAAGCCGTCTTCCTTTTGATCAACCTCACTCACTCTTGCTACTGCTGCCCAACTCTCTCACTTGGTCTCGCCATTTCTCTCCATCGATGTATCAATGTATCCAGATCTCGATGGCCAAGTCATGCATCAATCCCTTGGCGAGGCACCTCTGTTTCTCACCCACCCTCCAACTGCATCCCATCCATCACACATAAACCGGTGAGTCCAGTCAGGTCAGGGTATCTATGAATCTCGTGATGCCTCTTTGCTTCGCTTATCCTTTGGTTTTGCGATAACCACCACCCTGACTCTGCGGAACATGTCACGCAGTCAAGAGTATCTGTGCCGCGAGCTACTCGAATACACGGATAAATAGACTACTATTCTTCATCATCTGCCCCTGCGCTTGCACCTTACTATCAGGGGTTATTACTATAACCATACCACGCGTGACACAAACCGTGCGGCGTCAAAAACAACCTCCAACTCACATAGTTGCACCGAAACACTACACTGCAACTCTCAAGTCAAGACAAAAGTCCCCATTTGCTTTTTTTAACAACAAACCTCCATGTCACCGAAACCCCCCGTACGAGCTGGAATCGGTCATGGTTGCAACCCTCTTGAGGAGGAGAGGGGTGGTGTTGAGGAGAGTCCGTGTCTCACCTAATGCATGACGGCGGCGTGTATACGGGATCCATAACATGCAGCAAGAATAGTCTTTTGGCCAAGAACTCGAAGAAACCGTTTTCAACCTGACATGGTCATTCTTTAAGCTTCAGCTTTGGGGGATCTGTTCCTCATCTGGACTAGATCGGCGTATGTAGTAGAACCAACCGCATATTCCTCAAACACAGGGGGCACTATGCACGAAGAACCAACTGCATAGGGGGTGCAGGGAACGGGCGAGTTATCCAGATCGAGTCTCAGCTTCAGAGTTGCCGTCTGCTTCCCAGCCACTCGTGTCTATTCTCTTAATACCTCAACGTGACCCAAGGCTTGGTCGAGCTGCTTCAACTTGTGTTAATTCGCTGAATCACGCATCGCCCATCATGAACGACTCCATGCCAACAGGTCTACAAGAGCTTGCATCTATCATCGATTTCTTGCCGCCTTTGGAAAACCCCGACCTCGACCGCTGCAGGAAGAAGAACAAGACGAATGAAGACAAGTGCAAGAATCCTAACGGGATATTCAAAAAGCAGCAAGCAATTCCACTATGGGACGACCTTGCCAACAGACAATACTTTCCGGACAATGAGGACTTCTACTACAAGGTCGAGACCTTGATAGAATACATCCATTGCAATGTCCATGTCAAAGACGCTCTCAAAAAATACCATAGTTGGAAAATGGAGCGGTCCGTCGACGCCGCTTCCTTTTCGTCCGAGAGTTCGGTGCCCGGCACGCCAGAGCAACGCAGCTCAATCGAGTTTCCCTCCGAGACGGATATCACGCCCTTCTCTAGCCCTCTTTCCATGGACGATAGGCCTATGACCCCGAACAAGAGCCCAAGGTCTGATACAGCCGAGAGCTTCATTCAGTCGACACCGACCCGGTCAACCACGGCAGGTCTCAGATTCGCCCAGGAAACTGAGCAGCTCGACACTGTAGAGGTGGTTTCTAAGCGCATTTCGGCAATAACAATCACCGCCAGCCCGGAAAAGCTGACTGGTAACACCTCGGAGACTGTCGTGGAGAACTTGTCGGCCATGGCAATCCCTAGTCGAGAACTCCCGCAAGAGAGTCAGAGGCCCGCGACAGAAGAAGTTGTCGTCGAGCATGCATCGAACATGGCTATTACAGTCAGTGAAGAAACCAGCAAGGCAAATGTCAGTGGAAAGGAGTCCACTCAGAATGTCAGAGTCGTTGGCCTTGGCCTCATCTCCACCTTGCAGCGCAAGGGTTCGCTTCGGGACGACTCCCCAGTTATCAGGGAACTGCACAGACATCTCACGCCCCGGCAGCTTGAAGAAGGGATCGTGTATGTTCTGGAGCACACAGAGACCCCTGGCCTCTTCAAGATTGGATGGACCAGGACAAACGCCTACAAACGTCTTGGCCAGTCTAAGAATTGTTATAGCAAGGACACCAATGTTGTTCATGAGACACGCTCAGGTCGCTTTGCCGGCGCTGAAAAGGCAGAGAAGCTTGCCCAAGTCATCCTCCGCCACCAGAACATTGAGGTCGTGGAGTGCGAGCAGTGCGGAGGCGGGCACAAAGAATGGTTCAGTTCTTCAAAGGACGAAGTGCTCAGGACAGTCAAGCTCATGGAAGATTTCGTCCAGCTGCCGGCGTATGAAATGTGCGAAGGAGAGATGAAGCTATCGCGGGAGGCCAATGCCTTTGTCAAGGCCATGTGCAGCTTCTCAACTGCCCGGCTCGAATCACTCATGGCAAAACCAGAAAACAGCGTCAAAGAGACTATCGAGCCGGCGTCGTCAATCGGTGTCCAGGATTCGGTCGCTGAAGCGTCAGTCGAACAATCTGCCCAAGAGCCTCTCGGGAGCGAAGAGAAGGCGAGTTCATCGACATCACGTTCCTCTGACAGGCCAAAGCCACCTAGGAGATCGGCTGGTACAATAATCGGAACGGGTGGAAACAAGCTCAGAGTGCTTGCCTCTCACACTGTTGCCAACACTAAGGATCGTGTTGGTCGGCTGTTCAACCGCTCACGAGAGTCCACGCCCGAACCCGATGACGCGAGTTCGACAGACAAGTCAAACGCAGATGCGAATGCATCAAAGGGGCTTGAAGAATTATTGGTCAAGTTTCTGTGGAGTCTCCTGCCGGAAGATAGTAAGCCAGACCGGGGCGTGACGGGTGATGATGGACCCCGAGATATGGCCGCTCTAAAGACGGAGGTGAGGCAAATGGCTGATGATTTCCGGAGGGATTTCGAGGCGGCCTATGAAGGAGGTGACAACCTGAATGCAAAAGGCGGTGATGGAGACTCAGAGACGCAGGGCATCGTGAACGGAAGATAGATTTGTTGGTAGCGTAGTCACACTGCAGATGTCGGCTGCAAACAATTAGTGCTGTGTCTTTGTCCTCACGCGCCCTGTGCGACCTCCAACAGTGACTGACACCAAGTCGGTCAGAGACATCATGCCTTGGCTCTGTTTCATGATATTGACTGTAACTCGCCTGCTCGGCTCATCAATGCACCAATCATGGCATATGGCGGTGCATCGCCCCCCGCAATCCGGGTACTTGCTGGTTCGGTTCCAATGAAGATTCGAGGTTTGTTCGGAGATGCAAACGGGGAGAGATTGTTGATCTATAGATGTATGTTGAGATGTGATGCATACATTAGTACCTGCCATTAGATACTTGCTTGGATAGGCAGTTGCCGCCCCTTCTCTACCGAGACAGTCGTGGCTCCTGCCAAGGAAACAGTTAGCGTCGCAACTAGGGCAGGCACTCCGGATGTCCGTGAACGAGATTCGCCTTCCTTCCGAACTCGAGCAAGCACGCGACCACTGCAAATGTCCTGATTTCCCTCACTCATTTTCTCATCTGCCGACTCCATCATCACCTACACCCATGACCTAATCGCAACAATTCCCCTCATCGTTGGATATATCACCCTTATTTATAGCTTCCTTCTCAGTCTCAGTCTCTCCCCGCAAACGATCCATCCATTCCGTCATCGTCCAGCTTCATAATACCCCACCACCCGAGCCGATCCATCTCCCGACCCGACCCTCCCCCTCTCTGTTTACCACGCTAGACTTGGCCAGTTCTTGATCAGGAGCTTTCGCACTCGACCAACTCCCTCCTAGATTGATCCTCTACCTTACGGGACCACGATACACCACTTCTACATCGCCAATGGCCACAGAAAAACCTCTCGAGGCGCGATTCGCCTCCGTACCCTTCTCGGACCATGGCTCCCGCTGGGACAACTGCTGGCGGGAAGCTCGCACACCTTGGGATCGCGGCAGCGCTTCAATAGCCCTGCACGACCTCCTCGCCCAGCGCCCCGATCTTGTACCGCCTTCTCAGCATCATGACCACCGCGGTCAGCTTCTCCGCGACGCAGTAGGTGCTGTTCGCAAGAAGACGGCCCTGGTTCCTGGCTGTGGTCGCGGTCATGATGTTTTGCTTCTAAGCTCATGGGGCTACGACGTATGGGGACTCGACTACAGCCCAGCCGCAAAGGAAGAGGCTATAAAAAACGAGAAGCATGCCGAAGCTGAGGGTCTATACAAGGCTGTGGACGGGCTGGACAAGGGCAAAATTCACTGGGTGACGGGCGACTTCTTCAGTCAGGACTGGGTCAAACCCATTGGCACCGACGTCAAGTTCGATCTCATCTATGATTATACGGTAATACCATGTTCCCCCAGTCTTCTTCGAGATCCTACATGATTTCGCTCCTCTTCAAGCAACCCGACTAACTCTTCAGTTTCTCTGCGCGCTGCCTCGGGAGGCAAGGCCGCGATGGGCCAAGCGCATGACGGATCTGCTTGCTCATGACGGCCGGCTCATCTGTCTCGAGTGGCCTTCAGCAAAGCCCATGTCCTCTAACGGACCCCCATGGGGCGTATCTCCAGAGCTCTATGAGGCCCTCCTGTCGGCCCCAGGCGAGGAGATCGCGTACAACGACGACGGCACCGTCCACGATGACCCGATTTCGAAACCTTGGGCTGATGCCCTGCACCGGCTGAGCCTTATCAAACCTCCGCGGACGCACAAGGCCGGCACAGGCGAAGACGGCGCCGTCCTCGACTTTATCTCGGTGTGGAGTCGATAGCCAACTGAGCACTTCGCCCGCCGCTTCTCTCTTTATGACTTGATACCAAACAACCACACTACATGGTTCGTCGTTGCTGCAGTGCACAGAAACGTGATCCTCTCTGCTGTCTGATCTCATCATGGTGCTTTCCTAAGCGAGTTGTAGTGTTCTCCCAAGCCGTAGCCGTGCCTGTAGTATGCCAGCCACAGCGTCTTGCCCGATGCGGCGCCCTCGTCCTCGCCAATGCGCTCGAGACGACCGTCCTGTACCACGCGAATCTCTGCCTTGTACTGCCGTGCCAGCGCCATGAGCTCTAGTTGTCCGCCCCATTCGGCAGTATCCCGCATCTTGCGAGCGTAGTCCCCAAGGTCCTCTTCCAGGAACGGCGCGAAATCATCTCCGTGCTCCAACATGTATGTCGTAGCTGCCCGGCGCACCGTCTTGTAAGTCGGTTCCTTCTCGCCGTCGCCCGCTTCGAGGGGAATATCGTGTTGACCCAATTGGTCCGCCACGGCCGAGAACAGACAGTGGCCATCTGGTGCAATATCCTTCTCGACCAACCCGTGCTTCTCAAACGTCGTCTTCATGAACTCGCTCTCCTTTGCCCGGTGATCCGTCATGTTTGACGCCTCTTCCTCGGCACGTTGCGCCGCTGCCTCTTGCTCCGCTGCACGCCGTGCCATGCGCTCCTTTTGACGATTGCGCTTCTTGCCTGGCTGCTGTTGTTGCTGTGCTGGTTCTGAAACGCTAAGCTTTGCAGTTTCCGCTACGAGCTTTTCCTCCTCCGTCTTACTCTCCTTCGCTGTGACCTCCTCCTCCGGTTCTTGATCTTCCTCGTCCGGCTTCGCGGGGTTCAGCGCAGCCAGCTCGGTGGCATGCTTCTCGCGTAGGCTCCGCTCCATCTCGGCGCACTCATCGTTGACGCCCTTGCGCGTCTTCTTTGTCGCGTTCTTCTTCTTTCCCGTTATGCGTCCTTGCAAGTCCTTGAGCTCACGGCGGTGCCGCGCCTGGACCTGCTCGAGTGTCTCGGAGGCGTCCATGATGTGGCGACGATGACGGTCGATGGGGGCGATGCTAGGGCTTCTGCTTGTATAAAACGACGACGAAGAAAGAAGAGGTACCGTGAAGGGGATATCTATAGGTTGGTGGAGGTGGGTGAAGCTTGGAGATGGAGAGCTCAGATCGCGGGGTAGTGGGAAAATTCAGGCCCCAAGATGGTGGGGCAACGACACGCTCATCTCTCGTCGTCACACGAGCAGTAGAGTAAAGCCATACACTCACTTGCAAGGCTATAATGGCTACCATGTGATATACAGCATCTTGAGCAGGAACTGTATGCCTAATCTGCAAAAGAAGGAACAACGGGACCATTCACAACAAGCAGACAGTTGAAATAGTTTTACTTCTTTGATTCTCTATCTACCAGCTATCTAAGTTCAATCTAGGTATCCATCGCAATGTATATAATCAAAAGGATCTTGTCCAGGAACTAGAAGGTTGCGGTCAATGACCGTGAGTCTCTTTCAAGTAACTCCAACTTGTAGTAAGTGGCCTCCCTTATAGGATCCATCCATGACAACTATCCTGTCACTACTAAACTCGACCCGACCCTCCGCCGCCGAGCCGCCCTAACCGTCCATCTACATCCATTTCTTTAGACTTTTGAATCCTGTTATCCCTCCTCAAATAAAAAGAAACTCCAAAACTCCGCGCATGTAGCGAGTGTTGGCTGGGTCGTTCCAAACCCAGTTCCCAAACAAATCCCAAAGTAAATATACAAAAAGGGTATAATATCCGTGGTGACCCATCCTTTTCCAACGTGCTTGTCAAGATTCAAGGAAATGAAAATGAGTGTGATCGCGGCCGTCATGCCACCCCTACTAAACCCCTTCAGTTACATCTTAGAATCCCTTGAAAGGGTCGTCACGGAAGTAGTCCTCCTCGCCGGCGGTTCTGCTTCCATGATAATAGTCGTCGAATCCTCCACGAGGGCCACGGGAGTAGCTGTCCCTGTGTCGGCTCCGGCTTTGCCGTCGCCTTTGTTCCTTGCTACGCCTCCGGAGAGAATGGCGAAACTCGTCATTCTCATCCGGGTAATCGCTGAATTGCGAGAATGCTAGGGGGCTGATGAAGGCTTCCATCCGCACAGTCCCAATGGCATCGAAGAAGTTGCTAGGCCGAGATGATGCCTCCGAGGTGCGCCCTGACCCTGCCTGACTCATGCCCCAAGTTCCGGTGCCGGTTCCGGTTCCAGTTCCAGTGCCAGTACTCGATGCCTGGTAAATGTCTGAAGAGCCTGCAGTTCCTGTGCTGTTGCCGGCTGTGCTGTTGGTTGACTGATGCTGGCCAACACCACCGATAGGCCCAGAGAAGCCCCGGAAGGAGAGCGGCGGCGGTACATGACCACCTGTGTTGCTTCGCTTACGTCCATGAACCATAGCTGGGTTCCGGTCATGGAAGCGTGGAATAAAGGGAGGCTCTGCCGCATCTCTCGAATCATCGCGCGAGTGGTTGCTCGAGAAGCCGCCTGCCGAGCTTGAGAAGCCACCCACGGATTCGGCGATTGGGAAGCTCGTCACATCACCCATCTGCGAAGACGGCGCGCTCGGGATGCTGGGGATGCTAGGGATGCTCGGCGGCCCAGGCCTAGGACCTGCCGTGCGACCCTTGGCGAGACGGATCGAGTCTCGGATACCACCGCGCTTCATGGCTCGGGGCGCTTCAAACTCAGGCAACGGTGTCTGTTGAATCGGTGGCGGTGCTGAAATGATCTCGGGCACTGCCTGGGATGAATGGGCTAGGAACGACAGAGCCGTCAACCAGATATAATGTCGATCAGCAGACACTGCTGTAAACTTCAAGGCCCTCTGTGGCGTGAGAATGAGAATTGATCGGTTAAAGATTGGAGCCATGCCCTTGGGGGCGGCGTTGTCGTCCTTTACATCCAGCACGGATTGGATCGTCACTGATTTCGTCAGCGATTCGAGGTTCGGGAGAGCGAGGGATAGCAACTTACGTTTTCGGCCAGTCTTGCCCATCAAGGCACTGCCCGAGGACGGCTGCTTGCTGCTCCAGAGGATGGCCCTTTCGTACGGCGCGAGCCAGACCCATCGCTTGTGCCGGTCGTTGCCAGTGTCGTCTTTGCCGTTGCTTTCTGGCACGCCAAACGACTTTCTTCTGCGGACGTACTTGAACATCCACTCACCCACCATCGCCTGTGCAATGGCATCCACTACACCAGTGCTCTGGGCACCGCTGGACATGAATGGCGGTGGGTCGGTGCTACCAGTGTTGGCAGTATTGGACGTGTTGAACGTGTTGAAAGTGTTGAACGTGTTGTCTGTGTTAGTTGAAAGCTTGTGTTGATGTCTGAACTGTCCACTATGCCGGACCCGAGTACGAGGAGTTGTGATATCGTTCCGTGGCAGAGGGGGGAGACTTGGACTCTCAGGCGCTTCGGTAGAGGGAGACAATGGAGGGGGAGAACGGCTTCCTTGTCGGCGGTGCCGCTGGTTGCGTGGCAAAGCAGCAGCAGAGCGAACCTTTCTGATGCTGCTCGCGCGGTACACACGGCCGGAGCCTCGGCGCTGGAACGTGTCTCCTCTGGTCGGGCTTCTCTGTCCATCACTCGGGGCGCTTGCACTGAATGGAAGCTTCCGCGAGCTAGCTCGGGTCGGGATCGGGAATGGTGGGTTATTGGCCTCGGGAAGGCTTGGACTCCTCGAGCGCCCTTGATGACTGGCAATACCATTCTGGATCATGGCCGCTTTCCGCATCACACTGGCTCGGTTAGACGACATGCCGGCGGGCCCCTTCTCGTAGGCTCTGCCAGACTTGCTCGAAGACATTCGACTCATGCCATCCTTATCGGCGGTGCGGTAGGCATGATGAAGCTCTGCTGCCATTCGTGGTCCCTGGCGCATCGTGATTTGCTCAGGAGATGTTGGGATTGTACCGTTGGTCCCAGTCGTGCCCGTTGAGCTACGCTTGCCGGGACGGCTCGAGATAGACTTTGGTCGGGGTGCTGACAAGGCTGTCCTGTACTCAGAATCGCTCATCTCAACGTCTCCAAACTCGTCTGCCTCATCAGAGCTTCCACCATCGAAGCCAGCAAACAGGCTACTGAAGCGATGAGGCCTCCGCACAGGCGCACGCTGGCTCGACAGGGGGCCATCATCATTGTTCCCGGGATAAGCGTCGTGGAGAGTGTCATCGTCGGCAACTGAGATTGGGGATGAGGGCAGATCACTTAGGCTTCGCTTGTTTGTGAGCCGGCGAGGGTTTCGTGGTGGAACGTTGCCCGGAACAGGTGTAAAGTTCTTCCCAGATTCATTGGCGTGGCTTGGGTTTGGAGATGAAGGGCGTGAGGAGATGGCAGAAGGTTGAAGATGAGCTGGAAGCAAGGCCAGCCGCTTGTCCGTCTGGATGCCTTCTGTCTGAACTCCGGCTTCAGTCGTCGAAACTGGGGAAGACAGATTGACTTGGCAGCCAAAGTCCTTGAAGTGTTGCGGCAGCCGTGGTTCACGAGGCGTATTGGGACGACTGGTGGGAGGGTGAACACTGATGCTCGGGATTGCCAGTGGTGGAGGAGATGGAGAGCGGACAGGTGAGGGTTCGGGGACAGGCAGTGCGTCAGTCTGTGTTGACGATGTGATCATCACAGGCTTCTTCTCGACAGGCGGTTCCACTACTGGGGGAGGGGGTGGAGGAGGGGGGCGAGTAGGTGACTTTGGCGTCTTTGGAGGTGTCAAGGGCTCTTCCATTGTCTGGGCAGCGGCAGAGACCATGAGACGTCGGGGGGTGGGTGGTTCAATGCTCAGCGGACGGTTGATGTGAACTCGCTTTCGGCGTTGGTTCGCCTCGATCTCACCATCTGCCCGTGTTGAGCTCTCAACTTCTGGTGACTTGGCGCGAACAGGAGGCTCTGGAGTAGCGGGCTTCGCGGGGGTGAGCTTGGGCGAAGGAGGCGGCGAGTACTGAATGCCCGTGTCTGTGTATGAAACCTTTGGAGCTGGAGGGTGCGGCTCTTCCTCATCCTCGCCATCCTCGCCCTCCAGAGCTTCAAGCACGGCCTGATTCTTAAAGAGTCTGCCGCGTGCTACACTTCCCGGTCGCTTGATGCTCTCCAAGCTCTGGTTGCGACCATGTATGCGGTGCAGGACGCTGTCGCGGCTGAAGTTGCGCACATGGAAAGACGTTGCGTGATTTGACATGACACTCTCACGGCCATCCATATCGCTCATCTCGTCGTCGTCGTCGTCAAAGTTGAGCTCATCAGCAAGCGAGTTGCCGTTCAGCTTCGCCATGCCAGGGCCGCTCATTATTGAAAATCGGACACTGTTGGTCATGCTCATGGTCCTCACGCTTGCAGCATCATTTTCTCGTCCGCTTTCCTCGACTTCGCTCTCATGACCTGTTCCGTTGGCCGCATTGTTCATCTGAGCCTGTTGATATGCAGCAACCTCGTCAAGAATGGTCTTCAGGCGGCTTTCTGCAACGTGAATTCGGCGCTCGAACTTTCGTCTCTCATCTTCCCAGGCGTCCTTCTCCTGTGCCCAGAGTTCATGCACCCTTTGCGAGTCCTCCTCTTGGGTTCGAATCTTCTTTTGTGCCGCTTCCAGTCGCTTTCTGGTATCAGACACTGATTCAACGGCGTCATCTCTTTCTCGAGCCAATTCTCCCAAGGCGGATGATGTTCCACCCTCGAGGAGCGATAGTTGGCGCTTGAGGGATCTGCTTTCCTTCCCTGTCTCGGTAAGATTTTGTCTCAACGTCTCCCTTTCCTCTCTTGCAGCATGAAGAGATGTCTCGAGAGTTTCGATCTGGTTGAACTTCTCCTCCTGGTCTCTTCGGAGAGCCAATATCTCAGACACCAGATTGGCATGCAATGTGGGAGTGAATCGTCGAGGATCAAGGATACTGATACTCTCGTCTGTGGTGACGTCCCGAGATGAGCGTTTGGAGGCCATATCGTTTGGTAGTGGCGGAGGCGAGACCCCCTTTCCTGGCGGCGTGACTGAACGCCGGGATTTTCTTGATGTTCGTGAAGGTGTGCGGTATGGTGTATCATGAGGGGTCGGCAGAGATGTGGCAGCCGGGCCGCTGAGATACTCGTCGTCGGTCTCCCACACACCCATGTTGAAGTAAATGCGGTTTCACGAGTTGAGTGTGAAGCAGTTGATATCGATAGTCATCGGCTGACTTTCATGAAAAGTTGCTGCCGATGGGAGTGTTGGTCCAAACCCGCCAAGCTGGCTGCACTCGTCGATCCTCCAGTGCAAACCTGTGCACGTAACGTTGTTATTGAAGAGAGCTGTAAGCTATCACTAGGGGCTGTTACAAGAGCCCAAGCGCTGTAACCGGCTCGTCGTCAGCCATCGGAAGAGTGAATAGGGGCATCAAACTATAACCACTTACATCGCGCAAGCCGAGCTTGAAAAGATAAACTGAGATTGAAGAAGAGAAAAGGTGACCTCTATCACATGAATGAGTTAGTCTTGTGGCTTCTGGTGTGTGAACTCGCTGCGATGGACGAATGGCAGCGATTGGAGATGGCGACTCACCTCGAGGAAAGAAAGAGATATATATAGAATACAGGGGGACCCAAGTCAACAATAGGACCCGTGCTAAGTTAATGCGAGAGACGATTTGGTCGTCGAAAGCTGTCGTCGATCGGAGAGGCGAAGACAAGGCCAATGCGTGGTGGCAAGCTGAGTTGTGGATGTGGTCGTGGATGTGGTCGTGAGGAGCTGAATGGAGCTTATAGGAGCAAAGCTGAATGTTGCCGTCCACCAAGTCGTTATAGAATACGCAAGAACAATTCGCAAGCTGCAGCCATTGACTAGTCAGCTAATCAAGGTTTGAGGCGAAGGAAGAGACCGAGAATCGAAGGACGCGCGGGAAGATCGTGAGAATCGCAAGAGGACGCAAAGACATGGCCAACAAAAAGAAGAGGGTTGGGACTTGCGCCGATGGAATCACGATCCACGGGACGGCCCGGCTGAACGTACAATGAGAAACACAAAGCAATAGCGTCAATAGTCCAACCTCGTCACTCACTCTCGCAATTACCAAGAGCGGAGTGTCATGACCTCAAGTAGAGGAGCTGACTGGACTGGATAGACGATGAGGGAAAGCAAACGAAAGGCAGTTAGATGGATGTCGTGGGGTAGACGGCACAAAGCGGGAGAGCCGGAGGATGAGCATCAAAAGCCAGCACCAGCACCAGCAAAAGCACCAATCCAGGGCCGAAGCGAAACAATACAAGGAGAGGCGAGCGCGAAAGCATGAAAAGGAGGAGAAGAGTCGTCTGAAGGACAATAATCAAGAATCTCGAGGGTCCAAGGACAGTGACGCGGGTTGTCCCTCAGGTGCCAAAAAGTGATCGGAGCACACGCGGGCGCAGAAGGCCAGGACCCTGTTAAGTATCCACTTGGTTGTGAGGCGTTCACCTGAGGGCCTCAACCATACCAGGGTCTAGAGAGAAGAAGGCAAAGCCTTGCAGGTGAGAGCTCAGTTGACAGCGGCGAGCAAGCACGTCCAAGGTACGTACCGGCAGTGCTCTCGCGGCTGAGGAGACGACACCCAACATGGGGTTACGATAATGGCATGGGGGTGCTTGTGGATTTGGAGCGGAAAGGGGAAAGGCGGGAGTGTTAGGCGACGGGAGGTGGAGCGAGGCCGGAGGCCCGAGAGGACGGTCCTGGCTTTCTTTGATTAAGGGTCGACGAGGCTTGCTCACTTGGCTGACGATGGAAGATGGAGGGTCGCGGTCGCGGAGATGGGATACTCTGTCTGTGGTAATGAATGGCAACAGTCAGGGCCGGCTGGATGAGGCGTGTCGAAAGGGGGACGGCTGTCTGATATTCGCAGAGACTAGAGGCTGATGGTTGGACGTGAAGGTGTCTCATACCCCAACCCAAACACACGGCTCAAAAGCGGCCGAGAGAAGAGCAATGCCACCAACGGCTCTCCATATGCCTGGTGCCAGCTCTGGATTGGCTTGTCTTGTTTCCATCCTCGTCGGTGACTTTGGACCATTCCTTTCCTCTTCTCCTTAGGCCAGTCGGCACCTCTCTGGATTCGACTCGCCCGAAGAGGGGTC
Organism: Fusarium piperis; assembly: GCA_027886205.1. NCBI lineage: Eukaryota > Fungi > Ascomycota > Sordariomycetes > Hypocreales > Nectriaceae > Fusarium > Fusarium piperis. The sequence continues at coordinate 38,286 of RZGM01000060.1, read as the reverse complement.
TAGCTGGGCCTGGCCTAGCCGACCGACCAAAAGCAGGCTCATCTTGGCTAGTCGAATGTGAAAGTGAAAGTGATGGGGCATGCCAGGGTCTGCAGTTGGTTGCAATTCCTCTCGACATCCTGGCTCTCGGGAATGAGCCCCGCAGGCACCGCGAAAAGAGAGAAAAAAGTGATTTGTTGATGATTGTGCTCAACTTGAAGAGATGCAGAAAATGGTGGATGTTGAAACAACGTTAATTTAGTGGTCGCCCAGAAGTGGAAAGTGAGGTGCACTGTAACCTTCCCAATCACCAGACGTGGGTGTGATGTGATGCCTCAGGCAGTCGACAAGAACCATGAGAATAGGCAGGAACCTCTTGCCTTCATCCAAGAATCATCCATCAACAACATCATCAGCCTGTTTCTCAGTAACGGCCTCGTGCCCATCGACGACCGAATTGGAGCCCTGGGCAACCTCTCTACGTACCGCACCCACTCGCTAGAAGCTAAAGAGCCCTCCCCGGGAAGACTAATGCAGCCCCCAGGATCCCCTGTAGCGCCGCAATATCGGCCCTGGATGATTCCTGGTCCTGGCCTCACTTCGAGTGATCGAATAGGAGGTCCAGGCTTTTCGTGCTCTTTTGGGACCTGCAATTTCCTCTCGATGATCCTCTCCTTGTGGGCATCGTATCCCGGACCTGGCCTTGATAGAGCCCATCCCCAAAGGGTCACGTTGAAGTTGGAGCTGTCGATGTGCGGGAGGAATCACCATCGTCAGATACGCCAGACACATGCCATGCCGCCTGCAACATGGAAGCTCCCTGCTTCTCTGCCCTCTTGCTTTTCTATCCTACTTTCAACGGTTTTTCAACTCGGGTCATGGCGTGACATTTGCCGATCACTGTAACATTGACAGAGGTCGGAAACGCACTGGCTCACTGGTGTTGTGGCAAGCAACGACAAGTACGAAATGACCCAGAAGTGGGCTCCTGCTACATACGAGCCTACGAGGCACGGAGTATTATTCCAGGCATTGATACGGCTGGGAAGCCGATGACGCTTGGCAGAACCGGCGACAGGTCCAACAGGATGGGACTTGGTCCCTGCTATAGCTCTGAGCAAGCAATGCACGTACCACTCTCGCCAGGGGCGGTAGAATGACTGCAGAAGCCTCTGATCTCGGGGATGCTACCGCGTATGTTGACGGATCGTTCTTGTCTCGGTTCCTCCTCAGCAGGCGAAGCTGTCAAAAAGCTTGCGGTAGCTGCCGGCAAGGCGAAAACAAGGCAAGGGTTTCAATGTCACCGTCAACGCCAACCAGGGCATCTCAACCGAGGCCGGCGACACCGAAGAGTTGCAACAGCAATGGCACCCCGTTGCGCGGCTCCTAAAATACTCTCGAGTCCTCGTTCATAAGAGTTGCGCAGCTCTTAACAGCCACTCTATCACAAAGGTTGTCCAGACCACTCCGAGGGGGCTCGGCGCGGAGAGATGCTCGCCAACACCCTGGCCAACATATGGCCCATCCCATGGACACGACAATGGCACATCCTGCACCCGTACATAAGTCCATGACCGGAGCTGTACCCCAGATGGCCGCTGCTCGAGCCCTTGCTAATGCTCCACTTGGGATGGATTCAGAGCAAGATTGCTCAGCCGGGATTATGCCTTGAGAACTCGTGGCACTCGCGAGCGAGTCTCCTTATCCCCAAGAAAATGAGTTCTGATGATGCAAGACATATGCATGCCGCATCGATATCACTGACCTCTCTGTTCCACGCTCGGGGTCTTGACCCCTCGTCATCTCGTGCTTCGTATCATTCGGGCGTCAAGAGTTGTCGACTGACGAAGTGATTGAGGCCTGAGAAACAAGCGAGCCCCATGATGGCAAAGATCAGCCATGGCGAAAACTGCCGAATGTCTCCCCCCCGCCTTATCACAATCCCCTAACTATGCATTATCGATGATCTAGCTTACGCTACTTCTCTCGGCCGCGTCTTCCTCACCAAAGCAAGCCACCCGTGTCGGTCGGGGTCGGGAACAGATACGTGCGCTTCTTGGGAGCACAACCCAAGATCTTCCCCCTCCTACACCAGCGTCTGATTCTAATTGCAAACAAGGCACATTTCATCATATGGATGACGCCCCAAACACACAGTTGGAAATTAGTCCTGGCTGATTCCCTTGCTCCAGCTGCTCTGAAGAACCACTTCATCAAAACCAGCTCCATTCATGCTCACTAGTCGAGGCGCGGCCCGTGTTGACCTCGACCAAGAAGCAATTCTCAGCAGTTGGCTCAGGATCCATAACGCAATCCTAGCCAGGTAGCAAAAGCCAACCGCCAGAAGCGACACTTGTGATGACGGGCCTCGAACATGCTTTGCCCGCCTTGTTTGCTACTGCACGAGCTCCACTCGGCCCGGCTGTCGATATGGATTTCGCCGTCCTTCGCTTCCTTCTTGTTGGAAAGACACGATGTGACCTGCCAACGCCCAAGAGATTCACCCGAATCCCCTCTCGGACGAGTGCTGTAGCGCACTAGCCCAAGGGTTCTTCAGCGCCGCTGGAGTGGTTCATGTCTTCGCGTCGCCTCGTGGCCCATGCCCGATGCTAATGCCCAATGCTTGCTCTCATTGCCACATGAAACGTGTGGCTTCATTGACGGATCACGGATACTTTCCCAATCAGCCATTAGCTCCCAGCTCGGCATTTGTGCAACGGCTCGGAAAAGGAGAGGTTTGATGTCGGTTGAAGACAACCCACACCTAGCCTTGTTTCGGCTTGGTTGTTTCTCTTAAACATGATGCCCCACTGTGTTTCTCATCAACATCAGCTGCTTTGATCGTCACTTCTTGGGACGTTTCCGAGAGGTCAGAAGGGACAAGTCCGTCACTCAGTGTCGAACGACCTGTCAAGTCGAGTTGGTTGGCCCCTGCAACAAGTCCAATCCTCTCAATTTCACGAGTATGTGAAACATCCAAGTTACGTAGTAGAAAAAGCAAAGATGGGAAAGGCACCCAAAAAGGATCTCGTCACCCTATCCGGGTGCCCCGGCTCCAGGGAGCCTCGTGCTTATTTCTCCGGCTCTTGTTTGCTGCTTGGGAAGGTCATGTGGTGGGAGATTCGTTGCGCTTGACTCCTTGCCAGCTGCGAATACTACCTAGTTATCGTGATCCACACATTCGCTTGCATCGTTGATGATACGTATCGAAGAGTGTGCGGAGACTCGGTGTTAAATTTGACGTTTACGGAGAGGAAAAAGCAAGGACGGGACGGGGTACTGCGGGCGGAGTATTATTTCCTTTGTTGCTTGTGGGCTCTCAACGACCAAGATGCCAATATCAGGCGGTGTTGACCGTCCTCCTGCGCCAATGGTGTGTTAACCCACCGGTACTGGGACATTATGACAGCTGATGCAGGGCGAGTGGGAATCGAGGGCTTTTTGAGTTCCATGTATGCTCAATTCCAAATCCCCATCTAGGCTATGATGGTTATTCTCGTGTCAACTGGAGAGCGTTGACTGAGAGGCCAAATCATATGCCTTGGATCTCTACCGCAACCCGAGAACAATGCTCAACCATACCAAGAGTTGAGCATATGACTCAACCAAGGTATCCGAAGTCGCCGACTGGACAGATTCCGTTCGGAATAACATGCCATAATGTTGTGCCATGGCCATCTGCGCCTGTATCCCTTGCCTCACTACTCCATACAAGTCATTAAACAAGCAAGTTGGTCAAGCCACCAGAGAATTGACCCGCCCACATACAGCCCAGTATCGAGATTCTTGCTTCTGCGATGCTCCACACGAAAACGGTGTAATGCGGCGGCCGGCTAGCTCACAACTGTCACTGCGTGTGTATGTATGCACAGTCGATCTCAGTCCCACAGTCAGCCACCCTGACATTGCCGGCAGGAGTCTTGCAAGTGGTGATCGCACATGACGGAGTGGTGTTTTCTTTGTTGGCAGGTAGCCGAGGCTGTAATATCAAGCGTAGGAGAAGATCCTCCAAGTCGTGCTTTATCCGTAACACACACCTCGACGAATCACGTCTTTCAGGGGGTCTTTCCAAGAGTCGCGGAGGCATCCATCGATAGGCGGTGTATCAGACCACCATCCTCAATGCCCGTCCTCTGCGTCATGTCGGCGCTTACCGAGGCAAAGTGCCGGCCGCTTCTAATGCTGCCTCGCGAGGATGCAGTATGCGACCTGACCTGCGACCGCGGGCCTAGCGTCCACGGCGGAGTGCCTTGCGTCTTCAGAGACAAGAGTCGAGACGGAAGTGCCACTCGGGTTTCCTCAGGGGACCTGTCTTGCAGGCGTCATCTCAGTCAGACTGCCGCTCAAGGCGCCGGACCTTGTGGTCTACCCATATCGGATACTTATTGAGACTCTCAAACCACTGCACCGCGCTCCCGATCTGCGAATCTCAGTCGGTCGATTCTTTCATGGAGAGCGTGGGGAGAACTCACCAGAAATGCCCACGAGCCTATAAACGTCGACAGTGTCAGCGCGTACTCGACGCCTGGCTGTGTCATACCAAAGCCCAGCGCCCCGCAGAGCGTGAACCCGATAGCCCCTATCAAGTTCCATAGCCCAATGTGCCATCCGAGGACGCCTGGCGCGGGGATGTACCAGCGGGGCTGAACCTCGAGCATGAAGAGGGCGCTTGAGACGATGAAGCCTGTGCCGCCGATGACCTGCGGGAGCCAGTAGACGCCGTTGAGGGCCGGGGTGGAGAGGTTCTTGAGGATGGGCGGTAGTGCCGTGAAGCCCGAGATCCAGAATACAGTGGCACCAAACATTTGTGAGGAGCAGGCGAGGAAGCCTATCTCACGAAAGTAGTGTGTTTTCAGTTCGTACCAGGTTGGCCACCAAGACCAGGTGCGGCCATCTTCAGGTGAGTTCTCATCCACCTCATGCTGGCCGATAGACTTGCCAGCGACAAAGGTCCTCTTCTGGGCATGTGAGTGCTTGCATTCGTGGACAGTCTTGAGGTGGAGGACTCCGTCTACACTCTCTTCGACTGCCCAGCCAAAACAGTCTGAGCGGTTCTCGTTGACAGCCTCGAGCATGAGAAGCACTGAACCAACCTCAAAGACTGTAGCTCCGACGAGGGCCGTCAGTCCGCTTGCCCAGTCGACCTCGCCCGGGAACTCTGTCGAAGGGTCTTGCACAGGTAGCCAGGAGAAGAATCCGTTGACGACCCAGATGATGGAGCCTTGTCCTGTTTAGATATCCAGGTGCCAGATGTCAGGATTGGCTCATACCTATAGTAAAGATGACGGCCACATCATAGGACACGTCCCACACCGGATATCTCAGAAACATCTTTGCGATCCCCTTCATAGTCCGGTCGAGTGTATTCGTCAGCCTCGGACTCTTAGTCTTTTCGTGTTTGTGAGGGTCAACGTCGACGGCCAGTGCATGTCGTCCCTTTCTGTTATCTCGACTCCTCCAGACATAGGCAACCTTGGGAACTTGGCCGCTCGGCGGTAGTTGATTCCTCTCAGCTTCAGGTGCAGTAACCTGCCTCTTTCCTGCCATCATGTACCGTTTCGTGGGGTTCAGGAACTTGAGAGGCCCGGCGCTATGCTCCGCGTCATAGTGACGCCCAATGAAGTGGTCCTGTGGCCGTTTCATGGTGACGGGATGCCTGTGAGTCGGAAGTAATGCTGAAGGGCTGGTTGAGGGCGAGTCCCTGGGCATTACCACGTCTTTATTTAACGGACGTGACCGGGGGAACAATGTCAAAGCGATGGTTCCAGGGGGCGACTATTAATGCTCTGATGTTTTAGCTTACACGACGCTTAGCAAGGAACGAGTTGCCGTTATCCGGTATGACGAGGCTACTCCGGTAGTAAGCCTCTACGCAATCGCAAGTGAGCTTCCTTGTTAGCACCACGTTAATACCGCCATATTCAAGAGAAGGATGGAAAATGTCTAGCTGAAACTGAGATGAGAGGCTGGGACAAAGTCAATTGTTTGTGTGGCTTTGTCATCGCTCGCCGGAATTGGTACGGCGCTGCTACCCTAGACACAAACACCTGAAACAAGGTGATTGATCATCAACAAGACCTCACCTACGATCGTCTCTATCTAACAAACGTGATGTTTGTCTCTCACTAACCATTCGGCAATTATCCGACTGACCTCCTCTTCTTCCAGCCATAACCGAGGTCTTCTCTGCCTCGAGCCCACTTCACATCGTCATTATAAGGGCGCAGAGCATCATGTGACGCTTGTTGGACTACCTACTTCATTGCGCAATCATCATCGGCCAAGAACTGGAGAGCAACATACTCCTCAAACGAAACACATCGAGAAGGAACACCTAACCAAGTACATCAGTAACCATGTCACCGGGAGCCATCTCACCACTCAGCAAGGTGAAAGCCCTTACCTTTGACGTCTTCGGGACTGTCGTCGACTGGCGCTCATCCGTCATCGAGGAACTCACATTGAGAGCCCATCGCAAACTGTCCTCGGACCTCCCTCAACCTCTCAAATCTCGCCTGGAAGAACTCAAAGAAGATGACTGGGGCCGATTTGCCCAGGAGTGGCGAGACTCCTACAGCAAGTTCACACTTGGCTACGACCAGAAGAAGGACTCTTGGAAGAGCATCGACCAGCACCACTATGACAGCCTCGTCGATCTCCTAGAGAGCTGGAATCTTACTGGCCTATTCAAGCCCTCCGAGATCGAATCCCTCAGCCTCGTCTGGCATCGCTTGACACCGTGGCCCGACTCGTCGGACGGAATCCGAGAGCTGGGAAAAACATACAAGACCAGCACCCTCTCCAACGGCAACCTCGCCCTGCTCAGAGACCTCGACGACTTTGGAAACCTGGACTTCCACGGGATCCTCTCAGCCGAAAACTTCAAGACGTACAAGCCAGACCCGGCCGTCTACCTCGGCGCAGCGCGCGAGCTGGGCGTCGAGCCGCACGAGGTCGCCATGGTGGCGACCCACCTCAACGACCTCACCGGCGCGAGGGCATGTGGCTTGAGGACGGTATACGTGGAGCGACAGGACGAGGAGGCATGGGCTAAGGACGACGAGAGGTATCAGCAAGCCAAGGACTGGGTCGACCTCTGGATCACGGAGGACGAGGAGGGCTTCTTGACCCTTGCCCGTAAGCTCAAGGAGCTAGCCTGAGGTGCGTTGTCCTCGGATAAGAAACGGCAGAGAAGAATAGTTGAACAGGGGGGCCCCTAAATGCCCAGGCTGGTACCTACATGATTGGTAAACTGTGGCTGAATGCGAGTTGGCGAGCGAGTGCCTTAGCTGGTAGACCAGGCGTATTATGCGTCGGAGCTTCTTCTCGTGCAGCAAGTCAGATATTAGTTGAAGGCTTCCGAGCCCCTCGGCGCGGCTCGGCCGAATGGATTGCCTGTCTCTTCTCCTTGTCGTCTTTTGAGGCCATCACAGACATTGTGTGTGGTTCGAGATAGTCTTGCTGAAGACGCCACCAGACGCATATGCTCACAACACCAACAAGGCCAGTAATGGCATGTGCTACTGCTAGCAAACCCCATAATCACTTGTGAAAGTGTCAGGGGTTGTTGGCTCGGCCACAAAGCCGATGCGGGCGATGCATCATAGATGTGACCCGGCCCGAAGGCTTGCAACTCAAGTGACATGAAGTCCATGAGGATCTTCAACAAGGCAGACACACAGGCCCCCGGACCCAGAAGCACACTAGCCAGCCGTCTGGAAAGCTATGGGTTGCATTGGCAGGGGGGGGCAGAGACTCTCGGCCTCGCCCAAAGGCCATCCATCGAAGAAGCCATGGCCTTTCCCCGGACCAAGTGAAGAGAGGGTGTGGAGTATGCGACTCTGGATGCAGCCGCTGGGAATGGCACGCTGTGGGTGAGGCAATTTAAGATATCTCATATGTGGGAGGACAGGGAAGAAAGAGTGTGTGTACCTGAAGAGACAGACCGACAAGTGCGGAAGCCGTTGAGTGTCTCAGACCAACCACGGAAACGAGTGGTCAACTTTGGCGAAGTGTGCCCGTCCATGCAAGACTAACAACCCAGTTAAGCGTGCCTTTAACGTAATGCTCACGCGACATTGGATGCTATTTCTGACTACTGAGAAAGACAAAAGCGTATTGTTCAACTCTGCTCTGCGCCAACAGCCCGCTAATCTCACGACTGGAAGGGGGAAAACAGCTGCCTGTAAAGTACAAGATACCAGCGGCGTCCTGGCACGCATTAGCCGTAGGCCTGTTGGAAGAAGGGATGCATATTGCCCAACAGCAAACCCATCACGTTCGTTCCCCCGCAAAAAAAAAAACCTGGAACCCCCAGACAAGAAACCCTAGAAGCCCGACTGACCGGGCTCACCGGGTAGCACATCCGCCAGTCTCGGATGCCGGGTGTTGAAAGGAGCGAAGTGGCCGGTTTAAGAGGCATATAGGGCCGAAAGACGGCTTCTGATCCCACAAACACCCGAAGTCTTTAATGAGGTCCTTGAAGACCAGCCAATTAGCCGGCCACAGCCGCCACAGAAGGGGGGGAAGGAAGGGGGAAAAAAGTCTGGGGAAAGGATGTCAAGATTACCCCATGGCGCGCGCACCGCGGTCCGAGGATACGACCTAGTAGCAAACTCCCTTCATGGTTATTTAGGCTTGGGAAGCTTTTCATGACGTGGTTCGACCATGATATCGTATCTAACTTGGACAGGCAGAGCGTGCCCGTTGGGAGGGACGGAGGAGGATCCATGGATGGGATGTCAATCGGTCCTATAGGCCGGGGTGCGTGTTAAGGACCTTGGTAGCTCCATTAAGCCCCGAAAGCTGAGAGCGATACAGGAAGCTGGAGGAGATGCCCAAAGGATGAATGACATCAGGCAAGGGCGAAGGAATATTCCCGCATAATCAGAATCATGCTATTCTGCGCTGTCCCGGAGGCTTTTCCCCCATCCATGTGCAAAACCGGTTGCATGTCAAGTTGGAGGTTGTACGTACTGTAAGTTTGGACGTTGACGTTTTGGTGTGGGGTAATATGGGGCCGCTGGCCCGGCTGGACCTGCATCGAATCCGGGCAATCCCAAATATACCCGACCCGGCCAACGGGTGTCACCAAACGACAAAGGTACGATGGAAATATCTGAATAAGGAGACTCCAGGATAGCAAGACAGGATACATGACCGACATGTACCTAGCACGTGTGTCTGCACAACTCATAGGCTCATTGATGTCACTGCGGGGTGTCAGACACGACAAGATCTAAGCAGTCGAGACAAACGCGTTCGGGGTTACGTCGAGGGGACGGTCCGCATGACGGTTTGATCCAATGCTAGGATTATGCCTGGAACCCTCTTCTGATCTTGCTCCACGAGGCTATCGACTCTTGCGTGTCTGCGGGGATTGGCCACCACCAGCATGGGTAATTCTTCCATGATTTGATGCCCAGAGTTGATCGCAAACAGGCAGGTCCAGGTCAAGACAACCAGCGAACACAAGAGCCATGATGCACCCCGAGGATCCTGAGGCTCACCAGCCCCTGACGGTGCCAGCCGCTGTGCAGGCGCACGGCAGGGTCAAGGTCTGGGCCGCCGGCCGACGAGCATGGGCACACGACTGGAGTGACGAGACCAGATAGACGCCCGCGGGCGGGTATGCGGGTGAAGCACGGAGCAACAGCACCCGTGCGGTGCGGTGCGTGCCTGTGATGGTCTCCCGTTGTCGAGTCTCTGTTTGTCCATCCTGACTGACTCTGTGTATCCAACCCGCTCGTTGGAGTGACGGATGGTGGCCGTCCCATTGCAGCACTGCCACCTCCCAGAATGTCGCAGAACGACTCGTGGCCGGGCGTCTGTTTGGAGCGTCCCGGCCGTCTCCATCTTGTTTCGGGGGCAGAGCCAGAGGCTGGGGCGAGCTCAGGGAGAGATAGCAAAGAAAAGCAGGGTCCCTAGGCAAGGCGGCGGCCCATCTAGCGTGCGACGTGGGATAGCTTTGCTAAGCAGTCGTTTTTTTCGGAACATTATGCGGTGGATTGACTTGGTAGATGGTGCCAAGTAGAGGGTATCAAGTAAACCGGGCTCCCTCATTTGCAGTGCAGCGCCCCGTTGTGTGGTTGTGCGTGCCTTGTGGGGGATCGTAAAAGTGAAAAGCCTCCTTTTGCGCCACCTTGGAGAGGCCAGAGCTCCCTCTGGAGAGGGTCCTGGTCAGGGATCCAACCATGCAGTTACGATTCAACTGTCATTATCTTGAAATCGTCCCCCGGGAAGCTGTTTCGTCCATAGAGACCAAGTAACGACATCACGGAGGCCCATCCTGTGCGTCCTCTTTGGTCAAACCAGACCCAGCTGACTCGGTCGACCGAATTGGAATGGGACGCTCAACGCCGAAGCATGTTGATGCTGACCCTCAAACTCACCTCATCCGCCGGGCGAGACCAGGACCGAGGGAAGGAGAAGGAGGCGGCGGCGGCGGCGTCGTCGACAGCGATCCATGGCTCCATCTTTGGGGTTGCGCCGTGTCATTAAAACGGGACAAGCCTTTTTTTCTTTGCCCGCCCCCTCAGGCCGGGTTCGGCTGGTGCCCAACGTTCCAACCTCTCTCCAACCTCGGATTTTTTGGTGGAGAGCTCTCAAAAGCCGGCATGAGAGGAGAGAGAGGAGCAAGATCAACATTGACAGGGTCAAAAATCCCCTAGAGTGGAGGACCGCCCATCAGAAGAGCAGAGGCCATAGCACAACACAGCTTGGGCATTGGAGCTTGTCTGGAGACCAGGACTGACTGGATCCATCATTCATTCCCTGGCCTGGGCGGGTTTGCTCTGAAAGAACCCGAAGCCTGAAGGGGGATCCAATCCGCCAATGCCGGTCGCTGGAGCCGACAAGCGCGGCTCTGGAACTGCTGGGATCCGTGATTTGTTGCTGGTCGCTTCTTTTGCATCCGTCGATTCGTCGTGAAAGGATTTTTCATGTGCCCTTCCCTTCCATTGTGCAATCTTCCATGCAGTTGTTGCATTTGCTGCAGCTCATGAGCTCATGAATGGGCTCAGTAATATGTCTGGCCCGGCAAGGTTATTGACCGACAATTACGCCAGGCATGGAAGATATTTCCATGCAGCAGCAGCAGCAGCAGCAGCGTAGACATGCGTGGAGTCGAGTGTAAACATTCACCAAACAACCCCCTCCAGTTCCAAAAAGCTCCCCTGGTCAGGTGTCCAGCCCGAGACAGCATCCAGCTTCCATCCAACGTCAACCAGAGCTGCCTCAGCACAGGCCACCACCCTTTCTCCAGGGCCGCCCCTCCCCAAACCTCGCTATTCCCCCCTAGGACTGGACTTCCCGGGGAGACCAGGACCCTGTCCCTCGGGCATCGTGCTAAAAGATTGCGAGGTAACCTGCAGGTGAAGTTGCGGTATCTCAGCACCGGGCCCAGTGTAAGCCTCCGCTGGCAAGGTGTCGCAGTACCTCGCAGGGACTTTGCAGGGACCGGAGTGTGTTCTGGTTGACGAGGCCCAGGTACAACAACCACACCACTCGCCAGTCCTGCGACCACCTGGCCCTCCCTGCGTGCTTGCTGCAACCACCAGGTTGCTGCAGTAGGGGAAAGAAGCAAAAATTTAGGGTAGAAAAAGGAAAGAAAGAAAAAAACGTAACCTCGGACGTAGCAACCAAGAAGAAGAAAAAAAAAAAGACCCGTGAAGATTTTTTTTCTTTACTTCTTCTTTCTTTTCTTCATTCACATCAACTTGATTGACATTGGTCACTTTCAATATCCACAACCCTCCTCCGTGTATCGGATTGCAATTGCACTAACCCCTCTCTCACAAAGATCCCATCAAACAATCCCAGAGTCAAGAGAAAAGACGTGACAACCTAAGAATTGCGACGGTGACAAGATTGTCCCCGAGCCCTCCAAATACCCCCACTCTGACCACTAAGGCACGTCTTTGACCCAGTCAGGATGGTTCTTCAGTCACCTCACAGCCCAGCGCCGCCGTAGCGCGGGTAATGTTCCAATTCTCTCGATTCCTACTGTGCTGTACATAGTACGGATCAAGACCGACGACGCCAAGTATCTGTCCTATCGCCGGTCGAGTCGTCCGCGCGCCGCGACGGTGCACCGCAACCGAGCCGTGACCCGGGCTCCCGGGTACTTGCCGATGGACGGCTCTGAGGCCTGTTGAGGACGACAAGCCTAGCTAGATGCCATGCCCTGCCAGTCCGCGCCGTCAGGGATGAGCGAGCAGCTGCTCATGCAAGACGCACTGCTTGTTGGAGATGGGATGCCATGAGCGCTCTTGGGTCGACTTTCAACCACCCATCTGTGCAGGACAAGGCTCGACAAGCAAATCCCTCCATAATCCAGGCACAAGCATCTCTCGCACGCAGCATCGCTCGAGTACCAGTGCAATGCTCCAGACCAGATGCTTGCTTGCTTGCTTATCCACCAAACAAGGGGACACAATCCCCAAGGTGAAGAGGAGTGGGAGTCGCCCAGCAGCGGCTTTGGTGACCAGGGGGTGCACGTCGTCCGCCGCCGCTTCACCCTTCCGGCTTCATCCCTCGCCTATCAGAAGCCTCCAAAGGCCTCGTACCCTCGCTCGCTCCCATTATTCGGGCTCGCCCACCGAGCCGATATCCTATCCAGGTCTACCGAGTACCTGCTACTGTTTACTGCTACGACGTCGAGGTGATTTGATTCCTCTTGGGTGTTGTCCCCCCCTCTCAGTGGAGGTTTGCCGTGTCCCCCTTCACCCCCCTAATTCCTCTGCTCCATCCCACCTCAGGGTCCCCGTCCGCGAGCCCCCGTCACTCTATCTCGAGGTATCTCGGTCCTGGCCTGGCCGCCCTCGACGGACAGGAGTGGTGTGCTCTTGCATTCCCCTCTGCCTCTGGCCAATGCCTAACCGACAGAGGGTACCTCTGGGGCAGGTAAATCGCCCACACAAGGTACTAGGCCCTCTGCGAGGTGAGGTGGCTTGTCTGCTGCTGGTGCCCCCCCTAAAGAGACCCCGGAAGTCCTCTAGCCCCCCTCTGGACCCGGGCTGGCGAGTACCGCTCCTGCGTCCCCGTGCTGCATGGGTACCTTCAACCCAGGTACTTGGTAAAACCTGGCGCCCCGCCCGCGGGCGTGGATGGGCTCCATGCCATCCATGGATCCATGCCTGCTGGATGGATGCCATGGGCCTCCCAGCATCAAGCAAGTATGGAGGTACCAGTGCGCGTACGCATCCCAAGGTAGGGACGGAAGTACTAAGCACCAAGCAAAGCACAAGCACAAGCACCAAGCAGCACCAAGCAAGCACCAGAAAAAAAGTTCTCCACCCGGCCGTCTTTCCCAACTTCGCCTCCAGCGCCAGCTCCACGTCGACGCCTAGACCAAACATCCATCTAAACTTGAGCTGCCCTCTTGTCTTGACTTGTTTTGTCTTGTCCAGTCCTCCGTCTCTTTTCTTGGACACTACTACCTGCGTTATACACTCACTACCTCCATACCTACCTTGCCTTGCCTTGTCTACTCTTACCTCGCCTTGCTAAATCGGTTCCTGTTTGTTCGCCACTGGCGCTCGTTCGCCCGTTTGACATCCACTCATCACTTGCTTGCTTCTGGATTGCTTGCTTGCCGCCTCGCGCTGCCTTGTGCCTTGCCTCCAGTCGCCTCCGCCTCCGCTCTCTGCCTCTGCCTTGCCGCCGCCGCAGCTGCAATTGCTGGGTCACAGCTCCTTTTGCTCCATCAAGCCACCCCCTCCTCCCGTCGTCCCTCGTCTTCGCCTCTCCTCCGCTCGTGACGACGACCTCACCAACTCCAACCACCCTCGAATCTTTACCTCGAGAGCCTCATCACCGACCACACCCTCCTCCGCCTCTCCTCTCCTCTCCTCTCCTCGGTCCTCCCTCGCCTGGACCCTTCTCCCCCTTGAGTTTCCTCTTCCCTCCCGCATCGACTCCTCCCCCCCCCCCCCCCCCCTCGTCGATTTCTTCGCCGTCGCCGTCATCATGGCCGGCCGAATGGTGCTGTACAAGCTGGTGGTGCTAGGAGATGGTGGCGTGGGAAAGACGGCTCTCACCATCCAACTATGTTTGCAACACTTTGTCGAGACTGTGAGTTTTCATCTGCCTGTGCTTGCTTGCATCGAGTGCATGGGACATTGAAGTTGACCCCCATTGCAGTACGACCCGACGATCGAAGATTCATACCGAAAGCAAGTCGTCATTGACGGCCAGCCGTGCATGCTCGAAGTGCTCGACACTGCCGGACAGGAAGAGTACACGGCGCTACGAGACCAATGGATCCGTGACGGCGAAGGATTTGTCCTAGTCTACAGCATCTCTTCACGCTCATCCTTCACCCGCATCAAGCGATTTCATCACCAGATTCAACGAGTCAAGGAGTCGTGCGCCTCGTCGCCGACCTACCCCGGCTCACCCATCTCTGCCGCCAACCCCCAGTTGCCCGTGCCTATTATGCTCGTCGGCAACAAGAGCGACCGAGTCACCGAGCGAGAAGTTTCAACGCAAGAAGGCCACGCACTCGCACGCGAGTTAGGCTGCGAGTTTGTCGAGGCCTCGGCCAAGAACTGCATCAATGTCGAGAAAGCCTTCTACGACGTAGTTAGGATCCTACGTCGGCAGCGACAACAATCCTCACGACCCTCAGAAAGGTCCAGTGGCCGGACGCGAACAGGCAACGGCGATGCGAGGGGAGGTGACCGCGACGATAGACACCGAAGGAAGAACGAGCGAAGCAAGTCCAAGTGCATTGTGTTATGAGCGACCATGCCCGCACTGTAAGAGCGATGCTTCCGCCAATCAAGAGGAGGGAAATAAGACGACAGTAAAAAATGAAGACAACCAGAAAGCAAAGGGGGCCGGCGATGAGAAGCCGGCGACGACATCCGCGGATGAGGGGTCGGCAATGGCGCGACCCCTCACCACGACGGGATATGCCCGCCGACTTGGAGATGATTGGCGAGATACCGCGGGAGGCACGGAGAGAGACGGACTTTATTCTTTTCCTGCAATTTTAGATGGCCATTTGCCCAACGACGAGGGCGGCATGACGACGCAGCATCGAACGACGAACGAAAGCAGAAGCAGTTCCGCACCGGCGAATGGCGTACGAACAAAAAGAGGCATATTCTTGGGGCGCTAGGTTATCTATTGACATTTATACTATTCTTATTTCCAAAATTTACGACCAAGACCTGGGAGGCGTTATTGTCTGTCAATCGTGGGTTTTTTTCACAGTCGTGTATGACGACGTAGGTTCTGGAAGGCGACCCTGCCTTGGTTACCCTGCTTGGCTATCTGTCTATCTATGTCCTAGGGGTTCTCGGGTTTCAACTCTCAGTCTCGACCGACGTCTATGGTCCTCTCTGTGAGCGGTCTCCTGTTTGGCAGCCGACTCTCGAACGGACCCTGGTAGGGAGGGGCGAGACGACAACGACGTTTCTGGCATGACTCGATTGAGGAGGGGATACGAGGAACTAGTTGGTCGAGGTTGAGCAACTCGAATGTCCATGATGGCTGGGTTTGACGTGTTTCAAGCCTTGCCTCCATGGAAAGACGGGTGCCCCTCGATGGGTAGGGACAGGCTTTCTGGAACAAGACAAGCGAGGTGCGAACGGCGGGTAGCAGAATGCATAATCTTGGCCTGCCCATGCTCACATCTAGGGGCGGCGGATGGGGTGGCTTAGCTGGCCATGGCGGCTGGATCTGGCAGCAAGCGATGCAGAGGAGGGCAGGGGGTGACAAGATGGAGCTGGATGAGTGGGAGCGCGTGGGCAGCTGGTCCGATGCGATGTACCTACCTAAACGACGGCTCGCCATACAAGAGCAAGATGAAATGAAGATGGCCTGAAAAGCACCGAGATTTTGGGTGATCCCCTGTATTGGGAAGTTGTAGTTGTGTCATTAGCGATGGGATGCATGGGATATGGGATGCATGGGATGGAGGGACCCTTGGTTAGCGGACGGCCCCATCCACGGATTGGAGCCATGGGATGAATGAATGACATTCAATCGAGACCTAGCCTCATTTACATATTGTAGTGTATGGATACGTGGGCGCACTTTTGACACTTTGACGAGTCGGCGTTGCGTTGCATGTTGTCGTAGTCGATCGATCCATGTGTGCGGCGCACGGAGCAGGTAAAGCTGGGGAGAGACACATGCGATCCATAGGTGGTACGTAGGTAGATGGGCGCAGCCGCGTGCGTGCGTGTTGTTTCTGATGACGATTTCGAAACAGTTTCCCCCCCAGCTGATGTCATGCACATTCAGCTGAAGCTCGTGTCTGGGGCTGTCTAGCATCGTGTATCATATCGCCAAGTTGGTTCCCTGAAGGAGAGGAGAGCAACAGTAGCAGTGGCCCTTGGTATACCAAACGCATGGCACGGCATGGCAAAGGCAGGGCTGTCGAGCCCAAATCCCAAACAAATCTCATGGGCGTCGGTCCATCAGAGGTGGGGGTTCCCTTGACACCATCCATCCATGCCATGCCATGCCATGGGGACGTCTCTGTGTTGGTGGGGGATAGGCTGAAAAGGCAGAGGCTGGTGTAACTAATCTACGGTGTCTGGCTACCACAAAGGTTCCCTCTCCCGATGGATAAGATGCGTGTACTCGATACGAACATGGTCAAGTTTGGCTATCTATGATTTTTGTTCCACACCTTTTCTCATGTTGTGAACCTTTTCCTCTTCCCCCCACGCGAGGGCCTACCTATTCAACCATGATCCCTCGTACTTCCACTCTCAAGATGGCGGCAAGGGTGTAGACTCTTGTCATCTTTTTGTTTCCTCCTCAAGGTACTCGCGTTGTGACGACACATGGGTCATGATTTGGGGGTTGCAGATGGTGGCGCCTTGCCTTGGGAGATGCATGCAGGGTCGAATACACGGCAAACGAAACGGGCAGAGAGAGACAAGCCATGATGGACGTTGGTCTCCGTAACGTCGAGCAATCAGATCTGAAAGAGAGGCTGTCTAACAAACATGGTCCGGTCCTCTTAGGAAAAATACATGACAGGCTCGTCAAGTGCCGGCCGAACCAACGGAGACAAGAGCGATTGGGAAAAAAGTGCCCCCCTCTTGATGAGGCTTTTTTCGCGTCTCTTGCAGATCGTCCTGGATAGCAAGAGGCTTTCCACCGCTTCTAGTCCCCTTCACTAACACAGAAGCATCCGATGCCGATGCTACCGGCTCGACCTCCGAGGACCGCGCCGTTGAAATAATCTGCCTTTTCGGTAGCATCGCGCGCGAAGGGGACCCTCTCCACTCAAATTGTCTCTCTCCCCCCCCTAGCTAAACGATTTCACCACTGGAAAAAAGGGGACACTGTTTCTAGTTCTTACTTTAAATTTTTTGCCCTCGTTTTTTCGGATAGATCAAGACCCGAGCAGGTTTTCCAACCATCTCCCTCATGCACTACCACCTACTTACTCCCCGAGACGGCGTCAACACCGGAGGAGGTCCGGCCGGCGGACGGTGTGCTGATCGGAGGCTAGCACGCGGGACCAAGGATTGCTTGGGCCTGCTACCTTACCCCTTGCAAGCCCACGGACGGGGTGGTGGTCCTCGGACATGGAACGTTTTTTTTTCTTTCCCCCTACCTATGCTGTTACCTCACTCATCCCGGTAGAATGGCGGGAACGCACCAAAGGGGGAAGGTAACCAGGGGGCAGAGAAGAGGAAACTTTTTCTTTCTTCTTCTCTAATGGAAAGGAACCAGGGAAATTCGGGGAACAGGGGAGATTGGGTCCCGGAACCGGGGTGTGGGAATTGATGAACCCTGGAGAAAAGAATAATACGGATGGAGACTGAACCTCGTACCTCACACGTAAGAGTTGAACGACATGACAGAATCTCCTAAACCGTCATCACCCGCATTACCAAGCTTCCTCTGACATTTCTTCAAATGTCAGCCCTGCAGGAAATCTCATTCATGTTGGTATCTAGTTGCGGATAAAGTCATAAATCCTTCCATCAACAAAAAAAGCCTCTTGATCCGTAGCGCTAAACACAACCGCCCCCTCGTTCTCCCCGGACATGGAGATTACTAGCGCTGGATCGGCCGAGGAGTCATGACGGGGACATCAATGTCCCAATCTATTGAATGCATGTCAGACAGGCAATGAGCTTGACTAGCTAGCGAGGTGACAGGCCAAGAATGGTTGACTCTTGTCAAGACCAACACGAACGTTTCCCATTCATCATCACGAGATTCACATTCAACACCCCTTTGAAAAAGGTGGCAGAACACGACCGACTGGAAGCCACCGTTTCGCCACGACCAGAAGGAGACGGCTCACCCTCTTCTAGCTCGTTTCACCATCAACCCCAACAAGCTTGCTTTTCTTCTTTCCTGACGATCAACGGCATTTCCATTCCATGGTTCTGTTTTCCAGACTTGACGACAACCCGTTCGCCTCATTTTGCAACTCCCGATGTCACGAATCATGTCTGTCGGGGAACTTGATGTGATTGAGCGATCATGTTGGCCGAGGGATACGATCAGCCTAGTCATGGTAGTGGCCGGAAACTGATGATGGCTTCGTCACAATCTCATTACGCACGATCAGCATTCATAAGCGGGCGCAGTAGGACAAGAGGTAGCCAAACAAGGGAGAACTCTGCCAAAGATGACTCGGCATATCATATAGTTTGCCTCCTGACCAAGTCTCCTCCAGTCAAGATCAAATCTCCAAGCCGAGATGGCAACCACTACAAGACTTCGCACAATGTCAGGCTCACATGCTAAACACGGTAGGCAATCATCCATGTCGAGAGTATGTACGTGATAGATCATCTCTATTCAATAGACACATAGAGACCACCATAACCTCCTGGCATCCACGGAGCCATTTGCCGCGGCTCCCTTCCATGACGCCATAGTCCATACCCAAGAACCGTCGCCGCTATTTGAATTGTAAACACAAAAAAAGGGGGTTGCTATATCCTAGTTCGATCGATCCGGAATTGTCTATCCAAGAAAAAATTGACATTGAAGTGAAGAAAAGCAGATTGTGACATGTGTCCTCCGTCCAACCCGAGGCTAGATTCGTGACAACATCTTCAAACAAAATACTCTGATATATAACGACAAGGAAATTCCATCATCACTCTCTTGTCGCGTGCTGGTCCCCGAACGGACTGCTGTCTCGCCTTTGGGAGGACCCGCGCTTCTCGTTCTCAACTGCCGACTCCTCAATCACAGCTCCGAGGCTGGGCGTCTTGTTGGACTTGTGAGGGCTTGGTCGGTCCGGAGGATCCGAGAAGGGACCTTGGTCAACTGAAGGAGAGTCTTCGATGATGGTGATGGCACTCGAGTCTCGAGTAGCGTTCGCGCTTGGTGTTGTGGGCGGCGACGTTCCCATTGATGATGATGCTGATGATGAGCCCGATTCGGACTTGCTGCTTCCCATGTCCACCTTCTTCAGTGTTCCAACCTTGACCACCTGTGCACGAGCCTGCGTAGCAGTGTTGGCGCTGTTGAGGAATGTCGAGCCGACGCTGAAGGCACTGGCACCGCTCTTGGGACGACCTCCGCCAAACTTTTCAAAGTCGATGCTGGGAACCGGGGGAGCATTGCTCTCGACGCTGCTGTTGCCAACGGACTTAACACTGACAACTGTGGGCTTGGCGCGCATTCCAGTCTGGGCCGGTGTGAGAACCTGGGCCTGCTTTCCGTAGATGGTAGAAGCAACGCTGGACCGAGGTGCATACGAGGTGCGGGCGTAGGAGGTTCGGTCAGAGTAGCCAGAAAGACCCGAGTAGGTTGAGTCTCGGAGGTCGCCGGGAACAAAGAAGTGCTGGTCGTCGTTTCCTTGGCCTCGGGCGGCCTCGGCATGGTGCATAGGGATCGGAGGAACGGGTGGAACAAGAACATTCGGTGATGTAGGAGTCGCTCGGTTCGTGACGCCGGGGATGTAGGCGATCTGGATAATGTTGGAGGCTCGGGTGAGGACAGTGGAAGCGATCGAGTGAACGGTATGTGTCGAGGGTGGCCGGGTTCCCCTTGAGGCGGCGTCTTTCTCTGAGCCTTGAGGGGCATCCACGTCCTCAACGTAGATGGAGGTGGGAATTTGTGACCTCTTGGGTCGGACACAGAACCTCCATACTAGATACGTGATGGCGACGATCACAACGACACCACCGACGACACCACCAACAATACCGCCAATGTTTGGGCCGTCGGAGCCTTTATCGGATGTGGCTGCCGACTTCTTGTCGCAGAACGATGTAGCGCACTTCTGACACTCGAGGGGGATGGTGAATCGGCATTCACTGCCTTCGGGACAGCTAGGGCATTCGAGTTGGGTGCTTTCATCGCATTGGATACACTTGCCGTCTCGAGGCACAAGTTGGTACGCTTAACAACATGATCAGAAGCCGTCGACAAGCACATGGCGGGGGCTGCTAACTTACCAATGCTGACTTCGTTCAAGTCTCTCGCGACGAGGTATCCAGGTCCATCCAGGCCTCTGGATGAGAAGTAGTGAAGCCCGTCCATGTTGATATCCAATAACGAGAGGCTAGGAAGAGTTTGTAGTGATCGATAGCCCAGATTGGCAGGTGTCGATCACTAGAGATGATCAGTCAAGCCCAAGATGGGTGGTTGTCGGCGTAGGCTTGGCGATGGGTGTATGTCGATAGTGGTTTGCGACAGATGGTTGACAGTATAAAAGAAAACAAGGATCGAATGGTTCGCCGAGTCCTTTCCGCACAAGAGATGAGTATATTCAGGCTCGAGTTGAAAAGGGTCGACAAAGTGGTTGGAGAAAAGGCGAGGAGAGTGAGTAGGAAACGAGTGGATTCTGAGGCTAGCTCGGATGAAAAGAAGGCTGGTTAGGAGGCGCAAGAAGGAGACATAATCGACCAAGGCGACGGCTCGAGTGGCGAAGCGAATGGATAAGAAGTAAAAGAGTCGTCCGAGGCTCCGCGCGAGTCGATTTGACGGTTGACGGTCGATGGATTGGCGTGCGTGCGTGCGGGATACGATCGTTTGACGGGGAGAACGATGAAGGAACGAGGGAAATCCAAGAGGGCCTGGAGGCAAGACTATCACTCAAATCAAAGAAAAGAGTCAAGGAAAGCGCCGGGAACTTGGTCTTGCGACCGACTAGGCGAGCCCTGCAACCACATTGGAAGCACGAGGGGACGGGGTGACAGGGGCAGCCCGCCACACTAGGATCCTTTCGGCCATAGCGAAACAATTAAACGGCGCGCCATCTATTCGCACCGTGTGCTATGGTGCCGCTGCCCCTGATTCTGTCGTCCGTGGGGTCCATGATTGTGGAATGCCCTTGGTCATCCCGGCCAGCAACCCACAGCCCAGTGTTTGAGGCCCCTGATCATTTCGTATATGCACTGTGCAGTTTGACGAACCTAGACACTGGGCTGGTACCTCGCTGGACGAGCGATTTCCTCCCAACGCCGAGTACCCCCCATCTCTTTCCCTTGTCCAAGCATGAATGAGCCCAGGTTATACCTCAGGTACCGCAGGCCATCAGCCAGCTTCAGGTGAACACCAGGGCGGCCCGGATAGGATGGATAGATGCAACCAACCTACGACCAACTACGGACAGCTACCGACGGAGACGTACTGCGATGGTACGGTTCGAGAGGCTCAGAGCCCTGCAGGCATCGCCAACGGCAGCGATCGAATAAGCTGCGAGAAACACATCCTCACGATGCAGTGCCGCCATCCCCATCATCTAGATCCATGCCTTGCTCTGGCCAACCACGACGGCAAAGGCCTCTTCTCTTCAGGCCTCCCTCCTCCACTTGGCGAAATCCACCCGTGGGTGGCACAAACTCTTCTCCACCACCCTCTCTCTCAGCCGGCTGGCCAGTGAGTGGCGCGAGTTTACATGCCAGACTCGGGCGGGCGTCGCAGAAACACTCTTTTTTTACCCGCACGCGCGTCCCTCAGTTCGAAACAACCCCCCGATCCAGGACCCTGCGGAGGAGTCGGGTCCCCGCTTGAAGGCATTCCAGAGATACCTGACCACGGCGTGATGCGGTGAATCTCTGCCGTGGCAGTGGCTGTGGTCGTCAGCGGGGGCATTCGTCTTGTTGAAAGCGGTTGCGGTTGCGGCACTTGGTGTTGTTTGAATGGCTCGCCCAGTATCCGTAACAACGCATCTCAAGCCAACCAGTGGCTCATTTGCCCTCCAGCGAATCACAGCACGATCATGCGGCCTCTTTGTTGGCCTCATCTCACTTTGCATGTCCAGAAGCTTGCTCCGATCATATTGACATGGAGTCGTTTGTTCCCGCCCAACCTAGGTAGTGAGCGAGTTTACTCGGTCCTTGTTGGAAATCTTATGTTTCCTATCCTACTCCGTATGTGTGATCCCGTTTCTAATTCTCTCCGGATCACGCATACTACGCTGCAGGGCACGCGGAAATCTTGCCATTTCACCGTGCGTCTTATATTCAGCTGTATTATACCGATTATGATCGTCTTTATTGGCCCCTCCTGGGCTTGGATGTTTCTTCGCTACTCATCAGGCTTGTTGTCTAAGTATAACATATGTTCTTGGCTGTCACTCCCACGGCCGTTGAGCCTTAACCGAACTGGGCCACCAAATATCAAGCCAGGCGAGATGCTTCCGCAACCGTGAAGATGCAGATCTCCATTCACCGTCCACTAGACGCATCACTCTCTTCCGGTAGCGACGGTGGCTGATATGTGGCATGATGTCCCGCCGTTGGACACAAAGGTTCATATTGGCTGAGAATGGAACTCGACATCCAGTGCGTTGTCACGCCCACTTACCGATGGCCCAGGAACAACACTTGTTGTTTGATTCCAGATAGCGTCTGCTAGATTACGTGGGCAGCCAGAGAACGCGTCACTTTCGAAATTTCAAGACTTCGGAGCCCCAATGCAGGATTAAACATTTCTCGGCCGTCGTCATGTCGTCGCCGCAGCATGAATACAAATATTCAGCGGGCCATGGCCGGGGAACGACAGCCATTTAGGGTAGCACATGTCGTTTCCCGTCCCAATGTACAGTGACACGGACTCTGAGATGCTTCGATAATACAGCCAGTGGCTGATGTCTCGGGTGGTGAACCGAGCACGGGAGCTACGTGCTTCGGGGTCGAGCACGAGAGATCGTGATGGCAAGTCAAATTGGCCCACTGTCCAACACGGGACATGGCCATCCGGAGATTTCCTCATCAAGGACGCATGTAACGCGCGGTAGGGCAAAGCTGTGGTCCAAAGCTGTGCGTGCGCTCCCTCAAGCACAGTCGATATTGTTGTTGGCAGAGGAATACGATCTCCATAGCGGTTGGCCTTACATATATTGTCGAGGGGCCGCCGTGACAGATTATCTCGCGATCATCTCCACCAGGAGGTTTCAGGATAAGCCCTTGGCCAAAAAAGAATTCCGATTGAGAGAATCGCGGCATTTGCGAGCCTGAGCTGTTTCCCCCAGCCGGAAACGTCTCCCGGCGTTTGTTGAGAGAATAGAGCTGGAGAACAACGAGCCCATTTGGGCGGGCTGCCCATAAGCTGCTGACGTGAGGCGGCGAACATGTCTTACACGCAGAAGAGCCTGGGCGCCATGGGTACGGTTCGGGTCAGGACGCATCCGTATTGCTCGTCGACTGAGGGCCATCGAGACATCTTTATCAGTCACCACGATGTAGTCAGATTTTCCGAGCCAGGGCCTCGCATTCAGCCCTAGAGTCGGGGGCTGAAAACAAGGAGCGGGGTGAAGCCGTTTTGTTGCATTCAAAGCTGACAGCTGCCATACCTCCCCATACCTTGGCGGCTGAAGAAAGGAGAGAGAGAGTTGGAGACCAAAAGGCGGCCGACGCCATGCTAGCGTCTTCACAATAACTTGCCTGCGCCCCAATCTCGCACACCAGCCCCAGGCCTCGGCTCATCCCAGCCAATTTCACCAAGCAAGGGGTGTTATTTTTGGAAGCACGACTGTGGCAGACTCTGAGTACGGAGGAGGCTTTTGGCTCTGTTTCGGACTAAAAGCCAAGTTGACACAGTCGGCCGACTCAAGGGGGATCTCCATTTGGACTTTCCAGATGTCACTGCAGCTCCCCGGTGGATGGATTCACAGAGTGATGCCCGGTGCTTGTGGGCTCTGTATGGCAGGGAAGAAACACAAACACAGACACAGGCACATGCCTCCTCTCTGGGTGTCCAATCCGGGCCCCAGTGCTGTGCGTTGGCAAGTCAGCGCCAACCTCCAGCCCATGACATGGGCAAATCTGACGCTGACAAGACAAACTGCGACCTAACTCTGTAGGTGAGCGGGCTTGCCACGAGGCGTTCCAACAGGCTCAGCCGGCTGAGGCAGGCCAATGGTCAATGGGAAGGATCGTAAGCCAGCAGGGCTGGGTGCGGGTACTGTACCGGTCGCCGACTAAGGGCGAAGGACTGACTGGAGGCGCGAGGATCACTGCCTTAGGAGGCTCGACGGGACCGAACCTGTGAAGCCTGGGCCCTTTGGGGGAAATTAGGGACCATGCTCCGTACCATACAACGCATCAACGCATGGCTTCCGGCTGTGACGGGAGAAAGGGGATGGAACTGGAGGCGTGACGGCGCTGAAGGGACCAGACATTCTGGAAGGTGACCTTTCTTCCCTCATCACAGTCTGCACCGCGGAATTGGAGGGGGGACGATGAGCAACGAGGCCCGAGCATCAAGTACCGCACAGTAGGCAGGTAAGCAGCAGCCGCCGTATACAATTCCAAAGGCGGCGTGGCATCTCCCGGCGGCATGATCCATGTATGTGCAATGCAAGATGTCAGGGGTGCCCATAAAGTCTCCATTTCTTTGGCACTTTGGTTTCTCCATTGATTGACAGCCAAGAGATCCAACTGTCCGACAGACAGAAAGAAAGCGAAAAATACCGAGCCGTATACGGTGAGCAGAAGCCCCATGGATGGTTTCAAGTGGCTGATGAGAGCCCAGCCGCCGCCTCCTCCTCCAGCCAAGGCACCCCGAATTGGGGATGACGAGCCAGGATGCTGCGTCCGGTAAGAGGAGGCTGACTTGCTGGAGGGAGCAAGCAGGTAACTGCTTGGAGCTAGCAGCGCGCCTCCTGGAGGTGCCCGTCAAGACCTGCAGAGGGCGAGTAAACTCTAGGCGGGCTGCCCGTCAAGTCAACGCTCAGCGGGCATTGGAGGGAGGCTGCATCTTGGGCGCGGTTGCGGATGTATCCTGAACAGGGCCGCCCGCCTGCAGAAGAGAAGCCAGACAAGAACAGACAAAGGGTTCCCAGGCTGTGTGCTTGCTGCTGCTTGCGAGATGCAGAATTGGAAGCAGCCGGGTCCATCTTCAGCCTCTCAGAGGTGGGCGGCGTGTCTCTGAGTGGGAACAAGGATGCGGAGATGGGATGGATCCTCCCCCCCAAAACTTGCGGCGGAGTGGCTCAGCATGCTTTAGCGCGTAGCGTAGGTAAGGTAGGTAGCCAGTCCCCTATTCCATCTTACTCTCTCCATTGAGCACAGCTTGCTTAGGTTGCAGGGCCGTGAGCCGTGGAGATTCGTCCCCGGGCCCTTCATCAAAACATTTCGTCAGAAAAAACCCTGCTGCTTATTGCTGGCCTTCTCTTTTTCCCTTCCCCTTCCCGCCATTCAAACCTCGCTCTTCCCTCCTAATTCCGTTTTCTGTTCCTTCTCCATCCCCCTCCCTCCCTCAACTAACCATCACCATTCTTTAGAGGCTGGCGCCTCGAGTTTTGTCACCGTTGCCAGGGCTTGTTGCTGCGTTCTAGAGGCAGCTCCCAGGTACATCTTACTGCCTGCCCACCCACGCCCGTGACCTGCATTTGGATCTACTTCCTCCTGTTTCAGCTCCTATCCCCAAGCAGCACAAAGGAGCATCTCTCCCACCCATCATCGCCATCGCCAAAATCCATCCATCGCACTTGGATCCGAATCGTTTTTCTGTGCTGAGCGGCTCCGGGAGCATTACTATTCACCATGGCGTACAATGGCCGTGATCAGGAGTACGGGGGACACCCCATGCAGAACCTTCCAGGTGGTGGCAGCGTGAGTAAACCTTTTTTCTTCTCTGCTTACCCCTCGAGCTCGTATATGAGAGCCAGAAAAGACTAACCCCTACCGTTCAGCAATATCACCTCCCCCCTCAGGAGAACGACGAGGAACAGGGCCGTGGCCTCCTCAACTCGGGCTACGACCAAGATCGACTCGGCGCTCGTACTCCCCCCGACCGTCCCGTCTCAGCTTACAGTCTTACTGAATCGTACGCCCCGGGAGCTTCGACGACTCCCCAGCCGGGTATCGGATATGGCGAACACACCAGCAGCTTTGGCCAGTTTGGCACCAACCTCGACCAGCCCGCCCCCTTTCCCCGACCCGACTCTGCCTTTGACGCCGAAGACAGCTGGGTTGAGCGACAGCAGCAGCCTGTCATTGGCAAGGCCGGTGGCCTGAAGCGTTTCAACACCCGAAAGGTCAAGCTGGTTCAGGGTTCCGTTCTCAGCATCGACTATCCGGTGCCTAGTGCTATCAAGAACGCTGTTCAGGCTCGCTACCGCGATGTCGAGGGTGGCAACGAGGAGTTCATGAAGATGCGATACACAGCCGCTACTTGTGACCCCAACGACTTCACCCTGAAGAACGGTTACGATTTGCGACCTCGCATGTACAACCGACACACTGAGCTGCTCATTGCCATTACCTACTACAACGAAGACAAGGTTCTGCTTGCCCGAACTCTGCATCACACTATGCAGAACGTTCGCGACATTGTCAACCTTAAGAAGTCGACCTTCTGGAACAAGGGTGGACCTGCCTGGCAAAAGATTGTCGTGTGCTTGGTTTTCGACGGTATCGAGAAGGCCGACAAGAACACCCTTGATGTCCTCGCGACTGTGGGTATTTACCAGGATGGTGTCATCAAGAAGGATGTCGACGGCAAGGAGACCGTTGCCCACGTTTTCGAATACACCACCCAGCTTTCCGTCACCCCCAACCAGCAGCTCATCCGGCCCACCGACGACGGCCCCCAGACTCTGCCGCCCGTCCAGATGATTTTCTGCTTGAAGCAGAAGAACAGCAAGAAGATCAACTCTCACCGTTGGCTCTTCAATGCCTTTGGCCGTATCCTGAACCCCGAGGTGTGCATCCTGATTGATGCCGGTACCAAGCCCAGCCCCCGGTCTCTGCTGGCGCTGTGGGAGGCTTTCTACAACGACAAGGATCTTGGTGGTGCTTGTGGTGAAATTCACGCCATGTTGGGTCCGGGCGGCAAGAAGCTGTTCAACCCCCTCGTTGCTGTCCAGAACTTCGAGTACAAGATCTCCAATATTCTCGACAAGCCTCTTGAGTCTGCCTTTGGTTACGTCAGTGTGTTGCCCGGTGCCTTCTCAGCGTACCGATTCCGAGCTATCATGGGCCGTCCCCTGGAGCAGTACTTCCACGGTGATCACACCCTGTCCAAGATGCTTGGTAAGAAGGGTATTGACGGCATGAACATTTTCAAGAAGAACATGTTCTTGGCCGAAGATCGTATCCTGTGTTTCGAACTGGTGGCCAAGGCTGGCCAGAAGTGGCATCTGTCCTATATCAAGGCTGCCAAGGGTGAAACCGATGTTCCTGAAGGTGCTGCCGAATTCATCTCACAGCGTCGACGATGGCTGAACGGTTCGTTCGCCGCTACTCTGTACTCGCTGATGCACTTCAGCCGTTTCTACAAGTCGGGCCACAACATCATCCGCATGTTCTTCTTCCACATCCAGCTCATCTACAACTTCCTCAACACCCTCTTCGCCTGGTTCTCTCTCGGTTCTTACTGGCTCACAACCTCGGTCATCATGGATCTCGTGGGTACACCCAACGTCAACAGTGCTTCTCACGGCTGGCCTTTCGGTGACACTGCTACCCCTCTGGTCAACGCTCTGCTCCAGTGGGCATACCTTGGCTTCGTCATCCTCCAGTTCATTCTGGCTCTGGGTAACCGTCCCAAGGGATCCAAGTTCACCTACATTGCTTCGTTCATGGTCTTTGCTCTCATTCAGGGTTATATCCTGGTTCTTTCGGCCTACCTGGTCGTTCGTGCCTTCGACAAGCCCATCGGACAGCAGATCTCGTTTGCTTCCGGTCAACAATTCCTCAACAGTTTCTTCGGCGGCGACAACGCTGGTGGTGTCATTCTGGTTGCCCTGATCACTATTTATGGTCTCAACTTTGTGGCCTCCTTCATGTACCTGGACCCCTGGCACATGTTCCACTCTTTCCCCTACTATCTGGTTCTCATGTCCACCTACATCAACATCCTCATGGTCTACGCCTTCAACAACTGGCACGATGTTTCTTGGGGTACCAAGGGTTCCGACAAGGCCGAGGCTCTCCCCTCTGCCCACGTCACCAAGGGCGACAAGAACGAGGCCGTTGTCGAGGAAATTGAGCTGGAGCAGGAGGACATCGACAGCCAGTTCGAGCAGACTGTCCGCCGAGCCCTTGCTCCTTTCAAGGAGGAGGAGGAGATCGAGAAGGCCGATGTCGAGGATGGTTATAAGTCATTCCGTACCGGTCTCGTCGTCACCTGGCTGTTTGGCAACATCTTCCTCATTCTTTGCATTACCAGCGACAACTTTGACGGTCTTGGTCTTGGCGTAAGTTTTCCCACCATGTTGTCTTATGAATCAAGTGCTAACGAATATTACAGGAGGATGCCACCGCCCGAAAAGCCCACTTCTTCCAGTTCCTTCTGTGGGCCACTGCCGTGCTCTCCATTATCCGTTTCATCGGCTTCCTGTGGTTCCTGGGTAAGACCGGCCTCATGTGCTGTTTCTCGAGACGGTGAGCGCAACGGCGGGCTACGTACGTTGAAATCATCTACACTCGCATGTTTTGTGGGAGAGCCATGGATACGGAGGACATGGCGCTTGTCAAAGTAGATAAATTGGGTTCTCGGATACCTCTGCTGTGTAACGTTTGCTTGGTGTCTGTTTTGATTATTTAATGGAGGGCGAATCGAATCGAATCAAATTAAAAAGAAATATTTGATTGCGGCTGAGGGCATTGGTTGAGTTTGGGGTCGGATCTGGACAGGTACGAACACACAGTTAAAGTGTATCTCTATGTAGTCTTTTCAGTTTGGCATCTGCCCTTGGGGGTTTATGACGCATTTGAATGATATGAGTTTTACTTTACGTGATGAGTCCTTGGAGGTGACCAGCAACGTGACATGTAATCATTCACAAGGGGAATTCGGCGAGTTGTTTCTCGGGATGATGATAATTGGCCACCTAGATTTGGGTGGGTACACCTTGTGAGTTGGCTGGGCTCCAGTGGCATCCAGGTCCCGCGGCTGCCTTACGGCTGAGTTCCCATATCTTATCAAGCATCATCGCCTTTTCCACCAAGCCCAGCCGAGTCCGTTCTCGCAGCTTCTTACCAAGCCGACCAACGCTTTCTCTCACGCTGATTTTGCCGTCCATATCCCCCGGCGTTTTTTCCTGTTTTTGCGCATTTTGAACTTTGTTATGCTCTGGAGACTGTGACCGGGACTCGACTTGATCATCGTCCACCGAATCCCACCCGACACAGCCCACCTACAAGGGCCCCCCGCCGTCCACGATGTTGAAGATATGGTCGATGGTGAGATGACTTGCCGAAAAGCCTCATGGCGCGCGGATGCTGACGCCCTCGTAGAAGAAGGAGCAGAAAGAGGCGGAGAACGCTGAGGGCCAGGCCTCGGGCGGCAAGAAGAAGAAGGTGACGGCAGCTCAGCTGCGCGTGCAAAAGGGTACGTCTAGGCTTCCACGGCTGTGTGTTTGGAGGTGTGTCCAAGGAGAATGACGAGACTGACCATGCGGCGCAAATAGATTTGTCAGAGCTCTCCCTGGGTTCCACGATGAAGACAGAATTCCCCGACCCCGACGATATCCTCAACTTTGTGCTTACGATCGACCCCGACGAGGGCATGTACCGCGGCAGCCGCTTCACATTCGACTTCAGCATCAACCAAAACTTTCCCCACGAGCCCCCCAAGGTCCGGTGCCGGGAGAAGATCTACCACCCCAACATCGACCTCGAGGGCAAGGTGTGCCTGAACATTCTCCGAGAAGACTGGAAGCCAGTCCTGAACCTGAATGCGGTGATAGTCGGACTTCAGGTATGATACCTCCAAGAAATGCGAGAAGAATCAGCTTTGGAGGGTGGTGACTAACACAGTCGCAGTTCCTTTTCCTCGAGCCCAACGCATCCGATCCGTTGAACAAGGAGGCGGCCGAAGACCTACGAAACAACCGCGAGGGATTCAAGCGCAACGTCCGAACTGCGATGGGCGGTGGCGTAGTCAAGGGCCAGAGCTACGACCGAGTCCTCAAATAGATCTTGACCACAGGAGAAGATGGAATACTTTCAGGAGGGAGGTGGACTTGTCATGCATCCTCGCAGACTTGGGGATGAAAAAAAGACGGCTGGATGAATGTGTTGATATTCGCAGCGAAGCGTCTGACAAGGAACAAGCAAGCATGCAGGCGTGGGTATGCGTCGCCCGGCGTCTTATGAGTTCATGATCCGGAGCAGGCATTGCTCTTTTCCCCCAGCGGCGTTTCGAGAGCAGGCATCAGGTTCAGAAGGAGGAGGGCATGTACCGTTGTAGCCCGTGAGGGTTTGAGTTGAGATTAAGAAATACACTGGGCGGTTGAACGCCATCACCACTTTGAGCTTGTCCGGACGTGAAGAACGGGGTCTCAGACGGGATCGGGCCGTTACGCCTGTGGCATACACCGGGCTGTCGGGGTTTCGTGTGTGCACACCGACATTGATGAGCAGCCAAAGATATCACGTCCATTGTCAGGGATGTAGGTATGTATGGTGAGAGTTGCATACCATACCACGGCGGTTCCGCTAGAGGCTGGACGCCGCATCCGTAACCCGGAGCAAGTGGATCAAGCCGGGGAGAGGGGGAGATCAGTCATTGTCTTTGACGTCCGTCCGGACACTTGCTGGCCACAGTAATGGACAATGCCCCGATATCTCGAATATGCTCCTCGTCCAGGTAAACGTCACATCCATGTGGACATCAAGGCCCCGTTTGATCTGGCCAAGGCCTCATTGGACAGCGGTGGCGGAGGGGTTGGCATCGGACGACATGCGGCTGCTGGGGATGGAGCCCTCCCGGGGAGACTACACAGACTCCGGAAGCCCTGGGGCCCACTGTTTCGCGTGCTCACCCCAGCCAGCATTAGCCCGAGTTCAGACAGCTTTTTTTTTTGTGATGAGGTGAGAGTGTATTGTTTTATTGAGGGGCTTGCTGTGAACATCGATTGAGTCTCTACCACGTGGTTCAGCACTTGACACCAATGAAAAAGCAACTCAATTCTTGTCCATCAGCTCGAATTGAGCCCCAAATCTCCAATTCTAGGCGTTGCCGTGGTGCAGAGACAAGCAACGACACCGGCTGCTGACGAACGCACGGAGCTTGGTAGGTTAGACAACTGAATCGCCACCCATTGGCCGCTCTAGACGTGACTCAAGCTGTGAGATCCCTGCGTCGACCCAGCGGTTCTCCAGGCCAGAGTCGTAGATACTTGCAGTTCAATGCAAACCAGAGTGTTCAGTCGAGTATACACTACTTGTCTGGCCCCAGACCTTTCCCCGCTGCTCGACGTGGGCCCCACAGCCCACCACAAGCCGAAATCGGTGAATCTGGCTTGACCCCCCAGAGGGCAGGCACCTCGTCCAGAAAATTTGGCTATACTTAACCTTTCTCCCCATCACCGGTTTTTCTCCTTCTTCTCTTCTTCATTCTCTCTTCAGACACTCTCCCCTCAGTCCCCCCAGATCCCCTCTAGTCACAATGGCTTCTCGCAGCTTCACCAAGACCCTCCGCGCCCCCGTGGCCCGCCAATTGGCCTCTGTGCCCCGCGTCCAGCAGCGCACCTTTGTTGCTGCTGCCCGCGCCGCCGTCCGCGCTGGTGCTGTCGCCCGCCCCGTTGCTGCCGGCCCTGCTCAGCAGCAGATCCGTGGTGTGAAGACCATTGACTTTGCTGGTCACAAGGAGGACGTCTACGGTAAGCTTTCCCAGCGTCCCGGGGGCTTCAGAGCTACCCCACTTCACTCATCATGATGATACTGACCAGCTACAGAGCGTGCCGACTGGCCCCAGGAGAAGCTCCTTGAGTACTTCAAGAACGACACCCTGGCCCTCATTGGCTACGGCTCTCAGGGTCACGGCCAGGGTCTTAACCTCCGTGACAACGGCCTCAACGTCATTGTTGGTGTCCGAAAGAATGGCAAGTCCTGGAAGGACGCCGAGCAGGATGGCTGGGTTGCCGGCAAGAACCTGTTCGATGTCGACGAGGCCATCTCCCGTGGTACCATCGTCATGAACCTCCTCTCCGATGCTGCCCAGTCTGAGACCTGGCCCGCCATCAAGCCCCAGCTCGTCAAGGGCAAGGTACGAGATGACCCCGCCTGACGCTAGTCATGTCACTAGACTAACAGCATCTGCAACAGACCCTCTACTTCTCCCACGGTTTCTCTCCCGTCTTCAAGGACCTCACCAAGGTCGAGGTCCCCACCGACATCGACGTCATCCTCTGCGCCCCCAAGGGCTCTGGCCGAACCGTCCGATCCCTCTTCCGTGAGGGCCGTGGTATCAACTCCTCCTTCGCCGTCTACCAGGACGTCACTGGCAAGGCTGAGGAGAAGGCCATCGCCCTCGGTGTCGCCATCGGCTCCGGCTACCTCTACAAGACCACCTTCGAGAAGGAGGTCTACTCTGACCTCTACGGTGAGCGTGGCTGCCTGATGGGTGGTATCCACGGCATGTTCCTCGCCCAGTACGAGGTTCTCCGTGAGCGCGGCCACAGCCCCAGCGAGGCCTTCAACGAGACCGTTGAGGAGGCTACTCAGTCCCTGTACCCTCTCATTGGTGCCAACGGCATGGACTGGATGTACGAGGCCTGCTCCACCACTGCCCGCCGTGGTGCCATTGACTGGAGCCCCCGCTTCAAGGATGCCCTGAAGCCCGTCTTCAACCAGCTGTACGACTCTGTCAAGGATGGCTCCGAGACCAAGCGATCCCTCGAGTACAACGGCCAGGCCGACTACCGTGAGAAGTACGAGGCTGAGATGCAGGAGATCCGAGATCTCGAGATCTGGCGCGCTGGCAAGGCCGTCCGCGCTCTCCGACCCGAGAACCAGAAGTAAACTGGGTCAAATTGGCGTTGACATGTGATGAGAAGAAGGAAAAGGATGGGATGGATGTTTGGGAAATGAACGGTCTTATGAAAACAAACGCATGAACTTTTGTACTTTAATTCCTGGGATCTTTGGGGGATCTAGGCTGGTCCAAAAGTTGATATCAGGCTCAGAGCCAAAACGAATACCAATTTCTTATTGTTCAACTTTATCTCGCTCATTGTTAGTCGTTGACTAGGGCACGCCCTTGAAGGGACAACTGACTTGTAGTTGTGCGGGTTTTTCTTGGCAGACTCCAGTCACTTTCCGAAAGAGGAAATCGAGAGCGACAGGTGTGGTTCCACCGAAGCAGGCACGCATACCGATACCGACAACCGGAGCATATGTAGATATATAAGGGCTCATGTTGGTGGCATAGACGTTTAGACAAGCACATTCTTGATCTGAAACTCACCCCAACTTTTACTCTACAATCTTCATCATGGCCGACTTATCCACAACTCCCCCTCTGAACCGTGACTCGGTCATCCAAGCCCACAAGCTCATCAGTGACTACGTCCACCTGACACCCGTCCTCACCAACCGCACCCTCACCGAGCTGGCCTCGACGCCTCGCACGCTTGATGGGACCCGATTCGAGGGTCGAACCCCGGCTCGGCCGGTGCTGAGGCTCTGGTTCAAGTGCGAAAACATGCAACGGATCGGGGCCTTCAAGGCGAGAGGGGCTTTTCATGCGGTGGAGAGACTTAAGCAGGAGCCTGGGTGGTTGGAGGGAGGGGGTAAGGAGAAGGGTGTTGTGACGCATAGTTCAGGTGAGAGAGATTATGTTTATGACTTGAAGATGGGGTATTGGGCTTTGACTAACTGGTGGTAGGAAATCACGCTCAGGCGTTAGCTTTGGCAGCTCGTGAGAGTGGCATCAAGGCGCACATCGTCATGCCCGAGATTTCCAACCCCAAGAAAATCGCTGGCACAAAGGGATATGGAGCAAATGTCATCTTTAGCGGAAGCACAGCTCCAGAGCGTGAGGCCGTCGCAGCCAAGGTTATTGCCGAGACAGGTGCCCGTCTCGTACCGCCGTACGATCACCCAGACATTATGCTCGGCCAGGGCACACTCGGTCTTGAGTTTCAGCAGCAAGTCACCGAGCTCATGACAACCGATGCCCAAGTCAACGGACAGAAAAAGGTGTTCAGGGCTCCAGCCACGGGAAGGGATAACGCTGGACCTGGCGTCCCAGGAGGCAAGAAGGAGAAGCCTGGGTTGGATGCCATCATGACACCCTGTGGCGGCGGCGGCATGCTCTCGGGCGTGGCTCTCAGCTGCGAAGGCACGGGAATCCGCGTCTTTGGCGCAGAGCCCTCCTTCGAAGGGGCTGACGACGGTAAGCGCGGATACGAATCCGGGGAACGCATCACGGCAGTCAAGACACTCACGGTAGCTGACGGCCTCCGCACGCCGGTGGGCGAGCACCCGTGGTCCGTCATCTACAAACGACGACTGGTCTCGGGCATGTACAGCGTATCAGAGGAGGAGATACTCGCGGCCATGAGGCTCGTGTACGAGCGGTTCAAGCTGGTCGTCGAGCCGAGCGCCTGCGTTCCCCTCGCCGTGGCGCTGTACGACGAGGAGTTTAGGACCATGGTGGAGAAGGAGGCTGGCGAAGATGGGTGGGATCTTGGGTTGGTGTTTAGTGGTGGGAATGTCGATATTGATGCTCTTGGGAAGATGTTTGCTGGGGGGAAGTAGACATGGCTTGCCTAGACAGAATGTGACTGTTTCATAAATACTTGAGCATTATTTGATGAGCGTTACCACACACAACTCTCGGTCTTTGACCGCCATAAAGTCATGAATCGCTTAGGTAAATAGGTGCCTTTATGAGCATATTATATACATGAATACCTTTCTTGTTCAATCTCTACATCGCAACACATCACTACACTAGGTATCCGATGCATCATGACGATGGCCTCATTGATTTAGAGCCTCGTCCATTGTGCGCCTCCACTTTGTCGCATTCGTCCTCAACAACCATACACTGGTGTAACTAACCACCAGGCAAAAGATGCAAATGGTTGTGAATACCCAGCCGACGTTGATGGCATTGATCCACGGCGCAGCTACAATGGCTCCAATACAGGAGAGAGTGTTTCTCACCAGATTGTTGAGCGCCGCTCCCGAGGATGTACTCTTTCGGATGAATTCGGTAAGCATTGTGGTTGCGCTGCTCTGTTGACATGATGTTAGTCAAGTATAGCTTGTATGAATACGGCGTCTTACAAAAACCAGCATGGACGAGATTCCAAAGAAGAAGAGGGCGACACATGGCACTGGAGTGGGCAGGCCATATCTCAATGTCCAGCCAAACATGAGCAGTGCCAGCGGATACGCCGTCACCATGATCCATGCGTTCTCCCTCATCCGATCCTCAGGAAGATAGATGAGCTTCCCATTCTCATCGTAGCGGTTCGCCTTGCGGGCCTCTCTCGCCATGATCCTGTCGATCCAGCGCCCGCCGCAGAGCGAGCCGACAATGTACCCAGCACCCGACGGGACATACAGCAGACCGATGAGCAGCTGGCCGTAGTTGTACGGGTCGCGGGTGAACTTTTGCTGGATGGCAATGTTTACCACGTACAGAGAACCAAAGGCAATGGCGGCGAGAAGCACTGTGATGAAGACGGCCGGGAAGCGTAGGTAGCGTACCACGCCCAAGGGGTCGATCAGGAACCGGCGGACCGACTTGGCTATACGCTTCGTCCTGACCTTGGCCGAGTCCATGGTGCGCATCCGGCTGAGCTCCTCGGTCGGCAGTGCTTCCTCGGGTCTGCGTCGCTGCAGTGTCTCGGGGAGGAAGAAGAGGATCATCAGCAAGACTATGAGGCCATAGATGGCGAGGAACCACATGGTCGCCTGCCAGCCGAGCTCCTGTGTCAACACACCTCCGATGACGGGTGCGACCAAGGGGCCCAGGAGCGGTCCGAGGTAGAAGATGCTCATGGCTCGGCCGCGCTCAAACACCTCGAACAAGTCGGCGATGGAGCCGGCGCCGGTGGAGTGGGCACTCGCCGAGGCACCTCCGGCGCACATGCGGAAGACGACGAGCATGGTGATGTTTGTTGACACGGCTGAGAGGACTGAGAAGATGACAAAGAGGGAAAAGGAGACGAGGTAGATGGTCCGACGGCCAAACTGCTCCGAGAAGGAGGACCACCAGAGGGGGAAGATGGCCATAGAGATCATGTACAACGCAACGGAAAGGTTAGTGATCGTCTCGGAGGCGTTGAACTCGCGGGCCAAGATAGGGAGGGCAGCTTTTTGCTCGTCAGCACTTTCATCGAATTAATCCAAGAATCCAGGGGCAAGGCTTACGATACACGACCGTCGACCCAAGGGGCGCCGCAGCCGTGGCCAGGGCAATGATAAAGGTGAGACCCCATTTCGTCGAGTTCTTATAATCTGGGGGGTAGGCAATCTCGGGGACCAGAGTGATGCTCCCAAACAGGCCTCGCCTCTTGGAACGGGGGACGATGGACAGCGGCCTCGAACTGGCGGACGAAGCTCTTGAACAACTGCGCTTGGCGGATCTCCGCGTGTCTATATGGCCTAACGGTTCACCGAGTGTGACGGGCTCAATGGCATCTTGTTCCTGGTGTATCGAGTCTGCGCGGCTTGAACGGGAGGTTGAAACTGTGGAAGCAGGACACCGGTCGCCATGCTTCTCGTCCACTTCACCTCGCTCGAGGCTGGACCTTTGCTCTGCCTTTTCGTCGATTCCTTGATCGACTTTTTCATCGGGTCTCATGGTGACGTCGGTCGGCCCCGAAAAGAAAATGTGGGGACCGGTAGGCCGAACCGGGGCCGGAGCAAGACGGAGGGAAGCCCGGAGACTGGAGCGGAATATGTTTCAGACTGGCACGAGGGAGGATCTTGAAGGCTACTGAACGAGATTGATTTGAAAATGTATATTCATTCAAGGCGGAGATGAGGGTCAGATTTGCCAAGATCTAGGTGGGTAGGGGGGGTGGAAGAATGATCCCGGTTTGAAAAACAGAGGGAGGAAAAGAAAGGGTGCCATTGACGAGTCCGCATCCATCATTCCGCACCCTACTAATGCCCCCATCCACGGGGAGAGAGCACCAAAGAAACCGGTCCCGGCTGCGCTCGATTGACCAATGATTTCTCCGTCTCTATCTCGGCAGCTTGAGCCGGGAATTAGCAATAGCGTGGTGGAGCGGATATTGTGGAGGGGATGCACGCCGAGAGCGGCGCCGAAGGGGGGCGAGAGGACGGAAAAGCGGCATTCGATGGGGAATAGCGCGGGGAGCGGATGTATTCTTCCTAGAGTTGAGTTGTCATGATTGTGTATTAGTGTTATATAGTTGTCTATGGTGATCATGAAGTTGATGGCTTGTTAAGAGAGCAACTCGACAAGACGGGAAAAGAAAGTGCAGTTGAAAGAAAAAGGCCTGTGCTGGAATATGAATTAATCAGCATCTCATACTTTGCAATTGAGCCAACTGCGCCTTGTCAGAAGTTGCGTGTTCTGAGGGTTCCTGTATCGGAGGAGGTTTCCTAACCAGGTAGGTGTCGGCGGTCACGCGACGGTGTGCATGTTGAGCACACAGCACGAAGGGGTGAGCAATTGAACAATAACACGATAGATTATATGTCTAATGAGGGAGTGCTTGAATGTGATTATTTCGTTGTTCGTCTTTGTAATATTACGTATCACTCGCTATAAGAGTCCATCATCTTCTTACACTTCACAATATGAATCAGATGTCAAATACAAAATACGCATTATGAGTAAGGGAAATCTTTGTTCTATAACAATAGTTTCATGTCAAGTTTGCTCTACAGTCGTTAGCAACTTCATTGCTACACAATGTCTAATAATACAATAATTACACTGCTTCACTTCAGCAACGGTTCGAGTTTTACACCTCAACCGCCGACATCGCTCCAGCCTCAGATCCTTAAAAATATGAGGGCCATCAAGACAAGGCCGCCATAAAATAGAAAAAAATGTCTATCAACATCAATAATTATAGAGCCTCGTAACCAATACTTTATACTATCCCTTAAGTTGGCAAGGAACTGCAACCAGGTCACGACAGGGGGGTCAGACCAATTAAAATGCGCCAAATGAAAGGTACTTCTTTTG